>JASVEL010006598.1:0-497189 GCA_032618575.1 Nicotiana noctiflora | reverse complement strand
CCACAAGTTGCCAAGACCCGACTCTCGGTACGCTTATCGAAAAATCACGAAAATTATATATTCGGGTTCCTTATCTCAATACGAGTCCGTGCATATAAAATTTATCGAAATCGGACTCCGTTTGCCCATTCAAATCAAAGATTTCCTACTTTTAGGCCTAGGGTTCAAACCCACCTTTAATCTCCCATTTTCAGTGAAATAAACAAGGATTTCGTGATAAACTAACGAATTAAGGTCAAGGAACTTACCCCCGATGATTTCCCGATGAAATCCCAGCGTTTCCCCTTCAAATTCCTCTCTTGGAGCTCAAAAATGGCGTTTTAGTGTATGGGGGTCGCGGGTTGACTGTTCTGGTTTTAATATTTTCTGACTGAAGTTTTACCCTTCGCGTTCGCGTCCCAAGCCCACGCGTCCGCGATGCTTTACCCATTTGACTTTCGCGAACGCGATGCACTTCACGCGTCCGCGTTGAAGAAAAAATCCCTGACCCTTCGCGTTCGCGTCCTTACCCCACGCGAACGCGATGCTTCTCCAGCCTGACCTACGCGAACGCGTCAAGACCCATCGCGAACGCGATGACCACCTAAACCAGCCCTTCGCGAACGCGTCCCTGGTCTCGCGAACGCGAAGGCCAGTGTTCTGCTGCACTGCTGCTGCAATTTCTGCAGATTTTTCAAAGTTCCATATGCCCGTTTGATGGTCCGAATTCATCCCGAGGCCCCCAGGGCCCCAACGAAAACCACCAACATACTCCAAAACACGATACGAACTTGTTCCAATCATAAAAACACCATCCTAAACATCAAAATCACCAATTACACACGAATTCAAGCCTAAGTTTCTTAAAACTTTTCGAATTGCACATTCGATCAAAAACCCGCCCAAACGACGTCCGAATGACCTGAAATTTTGCGGACATATCCAAAATCACATAACGAAGCTACAGAAATTGTCGGAATTCCATTCCGACCCCCGGATCAAAATCTCACCTATCGATCGGATTCGCCAAAATTTCAACCTTCGGCATTTCAAGCCTAATTGAGCTACGGACCTCTAAAATACCTTCCGAACGCGCTCCTAACCCCGAAATCACCTAACGGAGCTAATGGAACCATCGGATTTCCGTTCCGAGATCGTCTTAACACTGTTCCGGCTATGGGCCATTTTCTAGTTTCAAAGCTCTTATTTGGGGACTAAGTGTCCCAAAATGCTCAAATTTTCGGAACCGACTCTCCCGGCAACCCACAATAGCAGAAATGAGCTTTGGGGGAACAGTTAAATTAGGGATAGGGGCGTAATTTCCTAAAACGACCGGTCGGGTCGTTACAAAAGGGGATCCTTGTCACTTTGGAAACCTCTGTTGTTGCTTTAACTGCTTTATACAAAATATACAAGAACATTCTCTCTGCTTTCTAACACATTCTCTTGGTATTATTGCTTCTATTTATTATCTTAATTATTGTTCATCATTTATTGCTTATCATTATCCATTAATAGCCTTCGTTGATTTTATTATAACGATTAGTCATACTTTGATGACCCTCGATAGCTCACAATCATGCTCCAAAATTGACCTCGAGACCCTAATATCGACAAGCTTGAGGCCCTTATTGTTAACCTATCGATTTGGTTATCGCCTTACTCTTTACTCTTATCTTGTTTCTGAACCTCACACCCAGTATCAATTGCTTAACAACTAGCATAAAAATTTGAAGTCCCATAATCAAATTTAATTATCATTACCATTTTTACACTAGACAGGTTGGCGCCCACCGTGGAGCTAAAACTAATACTGTAGAGATATTTTCTTGTTGGTTTCATTACATAATGCAAGTTATCTTTCATACTGTTTCTTGTCAAAGATCTTCAATTTCAGGTTGAAATGACTAGCTCAGTAAATAGAGTTGAAATCGACAATCTCAAGAACCACGGAGAGAATAGTGTGGCTGCTCTAGGTGTTGGTGTACCACCATGAAACATTGAGAACGTGCCAGGACCAATCCCAGTAAACAAAGTTTCACACGACGCCCAACAGGTCGATATAATCTCACCTACCAATAGGAGTATGCACCAAGGGGATCCACAAGAAGCTCAAAAAACCCCAACCGGGGAAGAATGACAAGTTAGCCTTCATGTTATTTTTGAAATGTTGCAGGCACAATAGCTGGCTATTGCTCAGCTGCAAAGTCACCAAGAAACTCCTAGCACAGTAGCACTGGGGATAGTTCCCCCAACCGAACAGGTACCGGAGATATCGAGCAATTGCGGGTTGATAGTCGATCCTGTCATCGTAAAGATGCTCGAGGACCTCACTAGTTGGATCGAATCACGCAAGAAAGTGATCAAAGCCCATGATAAGAAGGTCGAGACTTAGAACTCCAGGGTCGACCAAATTCCAAGAGTGCCCCCGATCTTGAAAGGTGTGAACTTAAAGATGTTCGTACAAAAGCCATTCCCACACGAAGCGGCCCCAAAATCCATTCATAAGAAGTTCAAAATGTCAGATTATCTAAAGTATAATGGTACCTTGGACCCTAATAAGCATGCTACCGCTTACACCTGTACAGTAAAGGGCAACAACCTGAAGGACGATGAGATCGAGTCCGTCCTACTGAAATTTTTTGGAGAAACACTTTCTAAAAGGGCAATGATGTGGTATAATAACATGGCCCCAAACTCTATAGATTCATTATCTATGCTGGCATATTCTTTCATAAAAAGGCATGTCGGGGCCATCAAGGTGGACACAAGGAAATCTGATGTCCTTAAAATCAAACAAAGGGAGAACGAGATGCTACAAGAATTTGTATCTCGCTTCCGAATGGAACTACCACCGGTCTCTGATGACTGGGTGGTACATGCCTTCACTCAAGTCCTGAATGGGTGAAGCTCAATGTCTTCGAAGTAGCTGAAAGAGAATCTGGTCGAATATCTCACCGTGACCTGGTCGGACGTCCAAAACCGATACCAGTCAAAGATCCGGGTGAAAGATGACCGTCTAGGAGCCCCCTCAGGCTCAATATACCCAAGAAGGATCCTGATAAAGGAGCCAAAGCCAAATAGTGAAAGATATCAGCCGTACACCAAAGACAGGAGAAATGCCCTAAGGCGCAACCCACCTCGTAATGATCAAAGGATAGACCAAGGAAAGAATCCTCAGGGACTCATCAACAGAGCCGGGTTCGACAGGAACATAGGGCTAACAGAGGTACCTCACTTATCAGAATATAACTTAAATGTTGATGTATCGGACATCATGTTCACCATTAGTAAAATCAGAGACGCCAGGTGGCCCAGGCCTATACAATCAGATCCTTCACAAAGAAATCATAACTTAGTATGTGAATTTTACAACACACACGGACATATGATCGAGGATTGCCACCAGCTCCGAGAGAAAGTAGCCGGACTACTCAATAAAGGCCACCTCCAAGAATTCTTAAACGATCAGGCCAAAAATTAGTTTCGTGAAAGAGACGCGGACAAGAAGAACGTAACGAATGAGCCGTAACATGTTATCCATATGATCTAGGGAGGCATCGATGCTCCACAGAAACCCGTGATGAGAATGACGAAAATGTCCATTACTAGAGAAAAGCAAACCCGGGAGTACATACCCTAAAATGCCCTCACATTCGGCAAATAGGACACTGAGATCTTGTCTCAGCCTCACAATGAGCCACTGGTAATCACTTTCATTTTAAATAAATTTCAAATAAAACGTGTACTCGTAGATCCAGGTAGCTCATCCAACATTATCAATTCGAGGGTAATATAGCAGCTCAGACTGCTTGACCAAATCATGCCCGCCACTCGAGTCCTCAATGAATTCAACACGACAAGTCTAACAACAAAAGGAGAAATCACCCTCCCAGTCAACATGGCCGGCACAACCCAAAATGTCAAATTCCATGTCATTGAAAGAGACATAAGGTACAATGCCTTGTTCGGGAGGTCGTGGATACACTGCATGAGAGAAGTACTATCCACCCTCCACAAAATAATGAAATTCCCGACAAAGTATAGGATTAAAACCATCTACGGGGAACAACATACGGCAAAAGAAATGTTTGCGGTGCACGATATGGTGCGGCACCAATACATTCACCCGTAGAGGAGCCAAAGGGCAGTCAAACTACATCGTCGGTTAATTTCGGCTAAACTACACAGAGAACCCTACTGTGTCTTCATCACAAGCAATTAGAACATATCGGACCTTGAAATATCCCACACTAAGGTATAACCCTCGCCCTTTTCATTTTATATTTCACACTAACCATTATGCAGGCACCCGACTGAAGCATTCAAAATGCTAACCCAGCTCGAAGACCTTAAGCTTTTAAAGCATCTATGGCACCCTTTTACTATGGCCGAGTTTTTATCCTGAAAATGGTTTTACCGGCAAGGTTCTTAACGAGCCAACATCCACATGCTACCTAAGAAAGATTGAAAAAGTATTAAAGGCTTCTTTCGCAATCAACCCCGAATACTGGGGGCATCCCTCTGGAAGGACATCCACTTTAAAAACCCAAGAAAAGCCAAATGGGGTCCTAATAGGAAAATAATGTAACGATCCAAACGGTCGAACGAATTGTGTCTGTATAGCCAGGTCCCTGATGACAAAAACATGTATACTTGTACCAAGTAATCGAAGAATACCTTTTATCAAAGCATCTTACACTCTAAGAGAAACTCAACATTTTTGCAATAACGACTTCTTCGTTGAAAATGACCCGAACACTCGGGGACTGGCGTCAACAATTCAACACATGAACAACCTCCAGATCGGGACTCCAAAATCATAAGCCCCCAATGAGTCAACATGAAAATCGTGAAACGTCTCCAAGGTCGAAAGTGTCCCGAACACTCAGGGACTGGCGTCAAAATCTCCAAAATCGCATGACCTCAAGGTCAGAATATCAGAAATCGTAATCCCTCAATGAGGCAATACCAAGTTTACAAGTAATGGCTCCCAAGCCAGAATATCCTTGATGACTCGGGGGCTATCGCCAATCATCATTCGTTAAAAATCCCGAGGCCATAAGATTCCAAGAGGGCAGACTCGGTCTCGTAAGACATAAGGCAGCAACAATATCTGTAAGACCTCAAGCAAGGGATGAACCATTCTTGTACCAAGTATCTAAAAACTGTAAGGCCTCAAATGCATGAAAATTTTGTAAGACCTTACTAAAGGCATAAATCCGATCTCAAAGTTAAGGCTATATATTGAACTTGTAAGACCCCTAAAGTCATACCCTCGATAGAGATGCCGAAACTAATTCACTCGAGATCAAAAATGGCTCGGCCAAGCACAAATGTCTACGGTCATAAGGTAACGCGATTTAGGGATGTCCGACCGTCGCGACAAAATCACAGGCCTTCAATTACTTCGAATATTCTTCGAAAAGAACCAGTTAAATAGGCTACCCTTGACATAGGCAAAATAGCTTCAACCATGTCAGCTCCAAAACACAGGATTCGAGATACTCAGCTTCGAGCCAAACCTCCCGAGGTGCTACATCATTGCCACATAATGATTTCTAATCAAGTTTTTTATCGAACCGTCAAAGAGTTACGCAAAATTAACTTCAAAAAATCCTTAACAAGGGAAAATAAAGCCAATAAAAGGTTGCTTCAAACTAAGGAGTAAGAGCCATTGTCGCCAGCCCGTATAAAAGGCTACATCGGCCCAAGGCGTAAGAGCCATTATCACCAGCCCTTACAAATCCACAAATTTAGAGTCGTATGAGCTCGACTCGAAACCTGACTCAGAGACTGAACCCAAAAATAATTAACTAAATATGCCTTAGAGCAAAGCATAAGAGCCTTCGTCGCCAGCCCATACAAATCCAAAGACTTGAGGGTCGAATGAGCTTGAGTCGAAATTCGACTCGAAGACTGAACCCGAAATAGTTAACTAGAATGCCGAAGAGCAAAAGCATAAAAGCTCAAATGCCATCTTACACTAAAAGGTCGCTCTGATACAAGGGATAAGAGCCACTATTTCCAGCCCACCTAAAAGGTCACATCGACCAAGCACGTAAGAGCCTACGAGCCTGCCGAATGAGCCTTAGGGCCACATCTAAAAGGTTGCATTGACCAAGCACATAAGAGCCTAGGAGAAAGATTTAGCCATAGGGCCATATCGTGAATCTAAAGATTCCTACCAACTCAAAAGCCTCTTGATCTGGCTAAAATCTAGGCAAACAGAAACCCAGAAGATACAAAATCCCGAGGTTTCCCCCTTATATACACATACACAATAAAATACAAGCTCCATTTACAATATACTGTGAGAGTACTATACACTAAGATGGAGAATGAAATAAAAATCCCCCTTGGGGACTATAGACCGACAACCTGATTTTTGCTTTCTTCAGTGTCGGGCAAAAGTAACCGAGCATCACGCTCATCTGCCCTCGCTCGCGCCAACACTTATGAGAGGACAAAACCCTAGCATGGATCTCCTCAAGAGTATTTCTTCGAGACTTGTAACGAGCATACTCTTTGATCTTCTCTTCATGGTCGAGGATCTTTTTCAGCTCAGCTTGAGCATCGGTAGAGTCCTTTAAATATATCGCCATCGCCTGGTTAGCCTTAGTTTGACTCATTACGGCTTTAGCCCGAGCATCAATGATCTCCGCTCTGACCTTCTAAAGCTCGGACTCGAGCTTCGTAATTGCATCTATTTGAACCAAATCATTATCATGAGCTAAGTAGAGTTGAACCTCAAAGGCAGGAACTTTAGCGAGATCACCCTTCTCCTCTAAAGTATGAACCTCCGCCCGAGCTCTTAGCTCATCATGTTCACGCTTGGCTTGGCCAGCCTCATCCCGGAGGCACTCTAGGGCCTCCATCTTCTTCTGCAACTGAGATAAATAAAGTGTTAGCTTCAAATGCTAGAACGGGGAATGCATACTCACATGGGAAAAAAATACATGCTCCTTGAAGTAGCTCTCATAATTCAAGCTCCGGCTCACCTTATACTGCAACTATGCTAGCTCGACTTTCTTTTCATTGCAAAGGAGCCTAAGGGATCTCTACTCATCTAGAACTATTCGTAGCCTAGCTTCAGGATGAAGCAGACCAGACTTAAGCCTATCGAAGGCCTGCAAAAGAAAACCTAATATGGAAGGGAAGATGCGAAACTCAAAAGGCCTATGTCGAAACTCACCACGAAGTAAAGCTACTGGGCTTTCTTGAAAGTCGAGCATACATCAATTAATTTAACTCCCTCAGCTGTGAAAGAATCCATTTCAATGGAGGCACAGTCGCAATGTATGTGACCCCGGGTTTATAGTATCCCTTGAAGTACTATCGACGGTAAAAAAAGGCGACAACAGTGGAGAAACCACCTTTCCATAACCAGGAACCATAGGCATGGCAGGCTCAGACGATGCCTTCCCTCCGAAGCCTCGGTCGTATTTTCCTTGCTTTGAGCGTCATCGCATTGTAAAGGCATCTCTCGCTTATTATTGTTGTTCCTTAGCACGAAAACTAAAAACCTTTCCCCCATCTCCAAAGGAGCGCAACCTCGCCTCAAAAGGCTTTCCAATGCCTATAATAGCAAGATTAATACATCGAAAGGGAAAATGCCTCTCCAAATGAAGGAGGGGAACGGAAAAATAGCAAAACACACACCATGATGTTTTGCTTCCCATCTGACCTGGGACAAAGCTTTCCAATTGCACTCATCACAAGTTGAGTTGGTTTCCAACTTCTGAACCCAATCAGTAGATCAGGAACGTTGCCTGGCGCCCATGAAACCACTGAAGGAACGTTGCCTGGCGCCCATGAAACCACTGAAGGAAAAGAAAAGAATGCACGGTTTCAAAACTAGTCTTTGCCATAAACAAAATTGAGAAGGCACGGAATGTACCACTTACATGTATAGTTCCATTCCTCAGGGAATGGCATAAGCTCCATAGGGATAATGTCAATGGTCCGTACTCGGACGATTCGACTTATCCACTCCTTATCTTTATATTCCTCATCATCAAATATAAAGAGCATAGTCGACCGGCATCGCAACGTTAGCATACCAAAATGGTGAAAGGTTCGGTACAACCTAATAAGATGACTAATCATAAATTCAAGTCTCGCCTTCTCCGCAAAAAAACCCTTCATCAACACTATTGTCCAAAATGATGGGTGGATCTGCACCAAGGTAACCCAATACTTTATATAGAAGTCAAGCACAACCTTATCAAGGGGGCCAGTATGAAAGGATATGTGTACACATTCAAGAATCAATCTACAAGATCTGTGATGCTCTCATTTGGGGAAGTATCAATAACACTACTTTCTCCCCTAGCTGCAGTCTTTTCTCACTAACCCAAGATGCTCTTTTCCTATCAAAGAAGTAATCTTCAAGGTATACTCTCATTGGTCCTGAATATCAAAGGCGAAGCTCCCCCTTCTTTGCCAGATAGACCCCGATGCAGCAATCATGCCTATGGCAAAATTAGAGAACTAAAGCAGAAATATATGCAAGTACGTTAGTACTGAAATAATAAAATGCTTAACGCAGAAAACGAAGGATAACTACTTAAAATGGTGGGATTTCCAAAGGAGCAAAAATGACCCTATATATGAAAAAAACAACGACTCTCTTGTCTAAAACGCCAACGGCATCATCACCAGTTCTGAGGTGGTACACGACATCGAGGGCCTCCATAAAAAAGAAGTTAGGCTCTAAGAATCCAACAGCTTTGCCAGTAGTCCTGAGGTAGTACTCGACCTCAAGAACCTCCATCAAAAAGAAGTTAGGCTCTAAGAAGCCAATGACTTTGCCGCAAGTCTCGAGGTGGTACCCGACCTCGAGGATCTCCATCAAAAAGAAGTTAGGCTCTAAGAATCCAATGGCATCACCACGAGTCTCGAGGTTGTACACAACCTCGAGGACCTCCATCAAAGGGAAGTTAGGCTCTAAGAAGCCAACGGCTTTACCACAGGTCGCGAGGTGGTACCCGACCTCGAAGACCTCCATAAAAAAGAAGTTATGCTCTAAGGAGCCAATGTCATCGCCGCAAGTCCCGAGGTGATACTCGACCTTGAGGACCTCCATTAAAGGAAGTTAGGCTCCAGGAAGCTAATGACATCATTACAAGCCTCAAGGTGGTAACCGACTTCGAGGAATTCGTAAAAAAAGAGTTACACTCAAAGGAACTATAGCAAGCATTGAAGATAAACTTCGGAAAACATCTTTGTATTCATAAAACACTTAATTACAAAAAACCTCGAGGGGTCCTAGCATATGATTACAAAAGCCCTCGAGGGGTCCTTACACAGAAACAAAGAAATTAAAAGATACATCGTAAAAGCCTAGATCCTAGTCTACTCTCGAAGGTTCTTCCTCGGCGGCAACATCTTCGAGCATCACCTCCTCGGGTATGCATCCTCGATAGTAATATCTTTGATCGCTACCTCCTTTGAGTATTCATCTCGGTCCTGTGCAATAATATCTCTAAGATCGAAGATGAAAAAGAGGAAACTGATGCAGAAGAAGCAGAAAAAAGAGACAAAGCCAGAGGTTGAAGATTCAGTGGGCATCAATCCTACTTGCACGGTCACTTCAAGTCCTCCTTCTAGCACATTATGCCATGCAAGTTTAATGATTGGTTGTGCCATTTTATCCCTTAGAAAACCCAAGGGATGAACTGCCACACCTGGCCAGGGTAGGAGAGTGAGTAGCAATATATAGTCTGAATGATCTCCTGAGCAGTGGTGTAGAGTCCAAACATCCTCCTAAGTCAGAAGAAGTCGGCCCCCTATCTCATTACCTCAAACCAATAATGGCAGCAGTAACAACCGTAACAATAGCAATAACATAGGCAAGACAGTATGATCTTGCTTGGCAAGGGAAAGCCCAAGCAAAAGGCCATGACGTGACTGATGAGAATGCCTCTATGTAACCTTAAGGACATAGACCCCAAACATAGTGGGTAGCAATGGAGGAGGATACTGGGAAGAAAGGGATGGAAAGACGTCGAAAGGCACTTGGATAAAAAGATAGTACTGAAAGGCCCCCATTTATAGGGGTGATAGTATGTCCAACAACACCATCAATGCCTTTGAAAGATGGATCGGCAGGCGCAATCAATGCGTTATTGGAAACTAGATCGATGATGATACTATTGCTTTGAAGAATGGGAATCGGTAGCGCCGCTGAAAAGACAAGTCCATGGGATGTCTCGGTTATTATGAAGGCTTACGACATAAGTATGATATCATTAATGTGACATCATCATAGGAAGTTCAAAAAGTTGGATGTCAAAATCATTTCTTATCACTCCTCTCTAAGAAACACTGGGACTATCTGTATACAGTAAAATCAGAGGGTCCAATTTGTTTTCATTGAGGCGCCTCAGAAGATCATCTCGAAGGCTCGGGGCCACGGTTGAGTATCCTTCCAAGAAGGTCATCGACAATCAACCTCAATGTAGTAATAATTACAATAATGGTAGAAATGTGGAGTTCCCAAGATGCACGACTAGTACTGACAGATCCTAATGGACTAATCTAAACTCGAATCACAATGTCATCTAGATGTCCCATCTCCATATATTTTTAATTAATGCATTTTATACTATGTTGGGATTCCTCTCATATATAAAAGGAATCCTTGTCACTTTGGAAACCTTTGTTGTTGCTTCAGCTGCTCCATACAAAATATACAAGAACATTCGCTCTACTCTATAACACATTCTCTTGATATAACTGCTTCCATTTATTATCATCATTATTTTTCATAATTTATTGCTTATCATTGGCCATAAAGAGCCTTCATTGATTTTATTATAACTGTTAGTCATATTTTGATCACCCTCGATATCTCACAGTAGAGCTCAGGAATCGACATCGACACCCTCCAAATCGACAATCTTGAGGCCCCGATTATTAACCTATCAGTTTGATTAACACCGTACTCTTTACTCTTATCTCGTTTCTGAATCTCACACCCGACATCACTGCTTAACAACTAGTATAAAAATAGATCACGTATTTTGAGAGTCCCATAATCAAATTTAATTATCATTATGATTTTTACGGTAAAAAATACCTACATGTATCAATGTAAACAAGTTAAAACTGAGAAGTAGAGCTGGATGTACTATCATAAAAGGGCAATCTAGCTTGTCTTGCCAAAGGACAGATAGAACAAATAAAAGACTGTTTAGTAGACAAATCAGAAAAAATAGAAAGTGTACATTTCAATTTTTCTAACGGAATATGTCTCATTCTATTAGGCCAAGTCATATCAACATTATTCATATGTCGTACATAATGAACATAAGAAACAAAGGGAATAACACTTTCATTTAGACTACATATAGAAATATTCAAAGATGAAGGACTAAGAGTCTGCAAATCATTATTCAAAGTATAGCTAGATACATTCTGTGCAACATTATTCAAAACAAAACCAGAAGGGGATGAAGTGGGAAGGTGATCAAGTTTGTTTAGCCCTTAGTGCATTCTACCAAGAATCTGAAGCTTCTTCTTGAAAAGGTCGTATATAAAGTAGGACAGGAAGTAAAAATAATTATACTATGAAACTGTTGAAGTTGCCTATGCATAGAGATAAGATTATATTTGAAAGTAGGTATGTAAAGCACTTGGTGCAAGACAAATGAAGAATTCAAAATGAGTGACATTGTGCATGCGACTTTTACTTTGTATCCATGAGATAGAGTGACTAAGTATAGAACATGAAGTAGAGTAATGTCAAAAGAAAGATCTTTTGAAGAGGTCATGTGGTCAGTTGCTCTATAATATACTAACAAAACACTTCTAGGCGCACTAGTTAACATACAAGCAGAATAAGCAGCAACACCATTAAATTCAGACAAAGAAGGATTACTACCAACAAAGTTAGCATACCTCATAGTATTGGAATCAACAAGACTTGACTGTTGCAGCAAAGTTATGAGTTGAAAATACTTCTCCATTGTAAGGCCATGTATGCCAGAAACTTGACCATTGGAACTAGATGTTGCAGGAGAATTAGACTTTTCAGAATTGAAAGATTCAGTATTTTCAACATTTCCAAACCTTTTACCTTGGTAAACTTGAATCCTTGGGAAAATCCAATCAATTTATAATACATATCAATTGTATAACTAATCGTTTTGTAGTACTGGCAGAATAAGTCTTTGTTCTGATTAAAACCAGCCACAGATTAGATGAGTCAATATTGATCTTCTTAGTGTATTTCCTTTGGGACTAAAATTGATGAGGAAACCTGGTAGGAGTAGTTGTATTTGCATTGATAAATGATAAATCATATGTATAATGAGTATGAGAGTCACTTGTCTCTGCTTTTCATCTTGTAGAAGAATGTTATATGCATTATCAAGTGAAGGGAGTGGATTCGTCATGATGATGTCGCTTCTGGCAGTTATATAATTTTCATTTATCCCCATTAGGAATTGTTGAACCTTATTTTCTTCATATTCTCTCAACAAACCCTCTTTTGCAACACAAACGCATGTAATTTCATGATTTGAAGCCATAGTCCCCAATTCATACCACAGTTTCTTTAACTTGTTGAAATAAGAGGCTATATCAAGAGGTCCCTGACATGTGGAAGCCAATTCCTTTTTTAATTCAAATTTCGTTGTTCCATAATGGTTCTATTCCTATTGTTAGACTATTTCCAGATGCTTTCAACAGTGTGAGAATATTGCACACTCTTAGCAATCTCAGGTGTGATGGAGCTGGTTAACCAGGATACAACCATGTTGTTACACATGTATCATTGTTTAGGTTCAGGGGAATTAGCAGTCAACTTGGGAAAACTACCATCAATGAGAGCAATTTTATTCATAGACAATAAGGATACAGTAATGCTACGTCTCCGGCTACCAAAGCCACAACCATAAAAGGAAACAACAACTAAGGACATTCCAGGTATATCAGATGAAATGATGAATGAAGGAATAATGAACTGGAAGCACGTGGTGTATATTCAAAATCAATAGTAGTACTATGAGACCCATTAGTCATGATTGAAACTAGATGGAGAAACACCAACAAAACATACCATAAAAATCAGCAAAATATACCATAGAATTTATCTTCAATCAACAATACTCATTAAACTATACACATGCAAAGTACTAGCAAAATTAGTATAGAAAATTAAACTTGTATACCGGCCTTCTTTGCAATCGGAGAATAACGGCATTGAAAACAAATACATGACAGCACCAACGAGAACAATACAACGAACCAGGTAGAGTCACAATCCCTAATTTTGAATCTTCTCTCGGACTTAGAGAATCTCAACAAAATAGACTAATAATCGAAATGAACCTCAAAAAAGCAAAACAAAAACATTATGAAACCAATAAATCTTCGTTGAAAATGAGAAATCAATGATGTGAGTGACTCCCGGCGAAATCACACTTGGACGGAAAGTAAAGTAAAACATAGTTATCAGTAACATGTTTTCTTCTAAATTTAGATTTGTATCAAGAAATATTTTTGGTTAAACAAATTGGTTTCACTGCCGGGAATTTGATCATCTTTTCACTTCTGAATTCTCTTTCTAACAAAAAATCATGCCAACTGCCAACGAAAATAACCAACTAAATCAACAGAGGGAGGAACTCTACCAATTGCTTCACCACAAGACTCTCTTGGACATTCCCGTGAAGGGACAATTGAAAGATCATTATCATACATGTATGATCATTAAGAGGACAATCAGACTATCGAACAAGGCACTTTAGAACAATTAATTATAGAACACTTGAAGAGTGCTCTTCAAAATTTTGTTAGGGGATTTCTAACTGCTCCACCACTCCTCCTCTAAACAATACCGCGACCATAGAAAACCCACACTCGGGGCTTACTAATTCAAGAAGAGAAGAAACTCCTAGTGAATCTCGTGATGGAAGGTCATGTACACCAAATAATTTTGATTTACTTTGGTACTAACTTTGCAAATATAGTTGAAGGAGTAAAGTGATCGCATAGAACAATACCTGGCGTACCATCCATGATTAAAGGAGTAGATATTGATAAATATTCATAACAGCCATGGAAGCCAAGTGCATCACCTTTGCCGATTCCTAAGAAGTTTTAAATGCCTGATATTCAAAAATATGATGGCATAACAGACCCGCAAGATAATGTAATCGCGTTTACAACTGGCGGAATGCTAATTATTTAACAAAGAAAGAAATTTAATCAGTTTTGGTCAAAAACTTTGGTGAAACCCTCACGAAAGAAGCATTAAATTGGTATTCTCTCTTCTCTAAAAACTTTATTGATTCTTTTGTTGAGCTTACAGATAGATTTATAAAATCACATTAGGGGACTCAAAAAGTTGAGAAAGGGATGGAAGACATATTTAAAGTAAAACAAGAAAACACAGAACTACTCAAAGAGTTTATGGATAGATTCCAATGGGAGAGAATGATGTTATAACGAGTAGTTGACGATTCGGCAGCCAGGGCATTTGCAAGCAACCTGAATGAAAAAGTTCAGAAGCCACAAGGAGACTAAAGGAAAGTTTTCTAGAATTTCTAGCAATAACTTAACGACATATATAACATATACAACACTAAGATGCATTTATAGGAAAATACGGTTGCACAGCCAAGGGTTGATGAAAGAGCAGGGTCAAGACTTTCAGATCGGGAATATAGGTACAAACCTTATATAGGTCCTGCAGGTCGAGATTCTCGATCCAAACATGAAATGTTACGATATGAATTGAGGCCAAAGCAAAAAGATGCAGCTTATTCATCTAGAAGGAACGAGACGCGCGAGTAGACAATTCCAACACACATGCGAGAAATGGAGACTAAAATTTTAGTGTCAGTACTTTCGAGTTGGTGGCTATTTTAAGAGGAATGGTAGACATTGTATGATGTCCTAAAGAAATGAGGTTAGACCCGAGCAAAAGAAATCTAGAACACTGGTATGAATTTTACATCACGACTATAGAATAGCAGATTGCAGGTTACTACAAGGAGATGTTGAGCTTTTATTGAAACATGGTTATTTGACTGACCTGTTCAACAAGAAAGGTAGGCAATCATATATGAAGAATAGAAAAGTACCCCTAAAACCCCCATCTCCAAAGAAAAAGTTAACATAATACTCGGTGGATATGAGGTTAATGGTATGACTTATACACCAGTAAAGAAGATATCAAAAGTCATATTCACTCATGGGAAGAGAATATGACACACCCTAGAATGAGACAATATAACATTTGATGATGAAGATGAGGACATCTTGATAATTTCCCACAATAAAACACTGGTAGTTTCCCTACTTGTACATGATGCTGACGTAAAATGAGTTTTGATTGACCCAGGTAGCTTCATGAATATCAATTTACTAAGACTGGTGGAAGAGATGCAAGATACCAACGGCACAAACTCTGTCGGGGTATGATAATTCAAATCTTGTCATGAAATGAGAAATAGTGCTAGCTACGTTTGCATAAGGAGTTCTCAAGGATACAAAGTTTCAAGTGATAGATGGAGACATGGCTTATAATATAATCCAAGGAAGACCATGCATTCACGATATGAATATTGTGCCATCCACATTGCATCAAGTTATATTATTTACTTCACAATGGGGAATTTGTCACATTCATAGAGATCAACAAGCTTCGAGAAATACCAATTCAGTAGTTGCTACCAGCACGGTAAACGAGGTGGAAAGCACGAAATAGTAGCTACAGAGTTTAGTTAAGGATGTTGTAGTACAAACCTCAATTGAAGATATTCCAACACAAGCTGACATTGATTCAAGACCCTATGTTATTAAAGAGCCAGATGAAAATGAAAAAATAAAGACAGCTACCAAAGAATTTAAAGAGGTGGTGCTATTCAAACAGTGGTCGGGCAGAAAATTTACATCGGTGTAAACTTGAGCACATAAATGAAAGGTAAATTAACTGAATTTTTAAAAGCTAATTCAGATTGCCTTTCTTGGTCACATTCAGGCATGACATGTATAATACCAGAGATGATGACTCAATAACTAAACGAGGACCCATCATATCTACCTGTCAAACAGAAGAAACAGAAGCAGGGATCTTTCAAAAATCAAGTGATCCACGATAAGAATAAAAAATTTTAAAAATTGGTTCAATACTAGAGGTAAAATATCCTAACTGGATAGCTAATACTGTAGTAGTACTAAAAAAGAATGGGAAATGATGAGTTTTTGTAGATTACACTTATTTAAATAAAGCTTGTCCAAAAGATTTATTTTCAATTACCGCACATAGACCAACTAATTGATTCTACTGCGTGACATGAGTTGTTAAAATTTTCAAATGCATATTCAAGCTATAACCAAATAAAGATTGACCCTATAGATGAAGAAAAAACTTCCTTTATCATAGACAGGGGGACTTAACATTATAAAGTCATGCCTTTTGGTCTAAAAAATGCTGGAGCCACGTATCAAAGATTGGTAACTAAAATATTTCAAGAACATCTGGGAAAGACTATGGAAGTCTACATCTATAATATGCTAGTCAAGTCGGCACAGGCTGGAGATCCGTTCCAGCATTTGTTAGACACTTTTTCAGTTTGTCAACAAGTACAATATGAAGCTAAATCTAGAAAAATGTGCTTTTGGCGTATCATCAGATAAGTTTTTAGGTTTTCTTATTTATACTAGGGGAATTGAAGTAAATCCGGCACAAATCAAAGTTATCAAGGAGATACTCGATGTACTCACAAGCAAAAAGAAAGTGTAGAGATTAACAGGAAGAATAGCAGCACTCGGGAGATTTATTTTAAAATCATCATAAAAGAGTTTTAAATGGAATGATGAATGCCAACAAGACCTCAAGGACTTAAAATTGTATCTGTCAATCCGTCAACCTGAAAGATGGGGAAAAGTGGCTTATATACCTTATTATGTTAGTAAATATTTCTTAGATACTGAGACTAATACCCTCATCTAGAAAAACTTGCTTTAGAACTAATCATGACATCTAGAAAATTGAGGCTTTATTTCAATGTAATATTATCTCTGCAATAATTGCTTTCCCCTTGAGGAATATATTGCACAAACAAGAATTATTTAGTAGGCTAGCTATGTGGGAAATAGAACTCAATGAGTATGGTATCATATACCAGCCAGAACTACAATAAAATCGTAGGCTTTAGCAAATTTTAGCACGAATTAGTTCCTGAAGCAGAAAAGGAATTACAGGTATTTACCAAAACTAATCCGGGAACTTGGACGTTATTTATTGACGGTTCCTCGAATTTAAAAGGAGCGAGCTTAGATATTGTCCTAATACCACCATTAGGGTAAATAATAAGACAAGCAATAAAATGTTATCCTATCATTAATAATAAAGCTGAGTACGAAGCTATGATTGTAGGTCTGGAATTAGCACGAAAAATTGGCATAGAACTGATTTTAATCAAAAACAATTTGCAACTAGTAGTTAACCAAATACAGGGGACTTACTTAGCGAGAAAGGCACGAATGAAACAATATCTGGAAAAGGTATGGGAGGAGAACACGGAGGCAGATGCGAATCTCGCATCTGTTACGGAAGTAACAAACACAATTATGCTATTGTAATACATTTGTTTCATTCACAACTCGATCAATGAAATAACAAGGTAAATTTTATTAATTTAACTAAGTATTGGAGTAATGAGTTCGTTAATTTTTTGCAGTACAAGATCTTGCCAGAAGACAAGAAGAGGTAACATGTACTTCAACGAATCACATCCACGCCTTACTATCTCGTAGCTAATGAGAAAATTGATTTAACAAATAAAGTTATTATTAATGGCTTGAAGAAAATATTAGAGGAGTCAAAGGGAAATTGGACAAAAGTATTACTAGGAGTATTAAGGGCTTATCGAACAGCAACAAAAACAAGTATGTGCGAGATTCCATTTTCGCTCGTCTACGGCACTGAAGCCCTAATTCCAGTTGAAATAAGTGAACTAAGTATAAGATACACCCATGCTACTGAGGAAGCAAATGAAAAATAAATGTAGGCAAGTCTTGATACATTAGACGAAAGGAGGGAAGCTGCTAAGAAGAATGGCGGCTCAAAAGAAGATGATTGAACGATATTAAAATAGGAAAGTAAATCTGAGATACTTAAATATTGGGGACTTTGTCCTCAAAAAGGTGTTCCAGTCAACAAAAATGGCTAATATTGGTAAGTTAAGTCCAAAATAGGAAGGCCATTATAGGGTTAGAGACATCACTGGAAAAGGGGCGTATGAGTTGGAAACCATGGGTGAAAACGTATTATCATCACATTGGAATATTTTTCATGTGAAGAAGTATTATTTCAAGGCAAATGAAGTACCTATGTTCAGGTTTCACTAAGATATAATATTATTTCCTTCTTTTGAATTTTACTAATAATTTTAGATGATAGGCAAAAATCTAGCCCGTACCAAATGATAGTATTACACCTAAAATACATGCAAAATATTGAATTATTCTCGGTCTAGGTTACAACTTTTCTGATGAAAAAAGGGGTTAAGCAGTCATTATCTAAACATATACCTTCGAGCCCCGTATGTATTTTCCTTTTCAAGAAATGAACCAAGAGGAAGGAATAATCCACTGTTCGAGATTTCATACTTCAAAGCTCTAACATTGGGGGAACTATACATATAGGCGAAAAAGCTAAGAGTCAAAACTCAAGCATAGGAGTCATAAATCAAGCCTGGATAAAAAAACTTGAATCAACCTTGAGAAGGTGTGAACTTTCAAGAAGGACTCAAGATAGGCTCCAAGTTCCTACGAGTTTTTAGGTTGAGGCCAAAAATTAGTCACAGGATAATAAACTAGATTTTATGTTTGTGATGGGATGAAAAAACCCCATTTTGTATCTAAAAACTTGCTACAAAGAAAGCAGTTGTGAAAGTAATATAAGAGAATATCATATATAAAATTTATTTTGAAAGTTCAAAGCATGAAACTTCTTCAAATTATTTCCTTTGTCTATTTTATCTTTCATATATTTATACCAAAATAAAGATGAGATGTCATCTTCATCAGTGTCGCGTATATAAAAGGGCCCTCTTTTATAAAAGTTTGTATTTATCAAAATCACAGATTATTAAAGCATTTCCAAATATGAAAGTGTCACGACCCGGATTTTCCCCCAACATCGGGATCGTGATGGCGCCTACTCGTGGTAGCTAGGCAAGCCTCTTTATTCACACTATCCTGTTTAACAATACTTCATATTTAAATTAATAACTAAAATCATAATCTTAATTAAACAAGTGCGGAAGACTTTATAAAAATAGAAAATAATTAGTTTCAAGGTATCTGATACTGAAATCCTCTACCCAAGACGTGGAGTCACCAACTCACGAACTACTACTGAATACTGCACATAAATGTCTGAAAGAAATATAACATAATCTATTTGTCTCGGAACAAAGAGACTACAGCTAGTAACATAAGTAAAGGGAGAGATGCCGGGCATGCGGACGTCTGCAAGCTACCTCGGTCTCAAATATGATCAACTCCCACGCAAAAGATCTACTGCTGCTGCTCCTGATCGAAACCTGGACCTGTGCAAAAACGCACAGAAGTGCAGTATCAGCACAACCGACCCCATGTGCTGGTAAGTGCATGGCCTATCCGCGAAGTAGTGACAAGCCTAGGACCAGACACCCACATAAACCTGTGCAGTTCTATATATACGTATACTACAACATAACGAGAAATAAACAAGTAATAACGCAATAAGGAATATCTCAAAAGAACTCAACAATTAACAACAATTAATAAGTCCACAAGGAAAACAAAGTATAATGGAAAAATAATTAATATCAAGTCAAGGAATAGCAAGTAGTTGCACGGCATCACCCTTCGTGCTTTTACTCTCATCCTCACCAAATAAGCAAATAAAGTGCACGGCATCACGCTTCGTGCTTTTACTCTCATCCTCACATCCATGGTACGGCATGATCCTTCGTACATGGTTCAATAACAAGGCAATAACAAGGCACGGCATGATCCTTCGTGCATAATCAATAACATGGCACGACATTAACCTTCGTGCATAATCAATAACAAGGCACGGCATTAACCTTCGTGCATAAACAATAAATCAAGGCACGACATTAACCTTCGTGCATAAACAATAAATCAAGGCATGACATTAACCTTCGTGCATAAACAATAAATCAAGGCACGACATCACCATTCGTGCATTATCACTCTTCCTCACCCAAATAACAATCACAGTTAATGGCAAGGAATGAAAACAATAAATCATGAACCGTCCCGGCAAGGGACACAATAATCATCACAACAAAGTCCCGGCAAGGGAGAACAATAACAATTCAACAACCCAGCAAGGGTTCAACAATTTATCTTTAAAATATGTCTCACCACAAGTATTAACAACGACTCACGGTCATGCCAGATGCCAATGTATGGATGCTCGTCACCACAGCCCATACACCACACTCGATCACATAGCACATAGCACATAGCACACAATCCTATTCCCTCAAGCTAGGATAGAACAAACACTTACCTCAAAAGCTTACGAACAATTCAATCCGTGGCAATGCCTTTTCCTTTCAAATTTGGCTCCAATCCAATCGTATCTATACACAATTGATTTAATATCATCAATATTACTCAACAAACTAATTCATAAGGCCAATTACAACTTTTACAACATTCTGCCCGGAATAGTGAATTTCGACCCCGAGCCCACATGGTCGGAACTCGGGGTTCGGACCAAAATCCGGTTATTCATTCCCCCACGAGTTCAAGTATATGATTTGTTTCAAAATCGGACCTCAATTCGAGGTCCAATTTCCCAATTCATGAAAACCCCTATATTCTATTAAAAACAAGAAATTATACCATGAAAACCTTTGATTTCTATTGAAAAACATGTTTAATGTTGTTAGGAATTGAAAGAATTAAGTAAAAAGTGACTTACAACTGCTTTGAAGAAGAGGGAGTTCGTGAAAAATCGCCAATGGGTGTTTTTGGGTTGTGAAATGTGAAAAATGAAGCTGGAAATCGTGATTTACAGGTCTCTGTGTTCGCATTTGCGAACATGGGTTCGCAATTGCGAACCCCGACCAATTTCTGGAGTTTGAAAAATAAGCTAAGGATGGAAAGTTCGCATTTGCGAAGCCAAGGCAAATGCTGGGGGGGGGGTTCGCATTTGCGACATAATGTTCGCATTTGCGAACAAGGCTGGCTTCAAGGGACCTTCGCATTTGCGAAGAATGCTTCGCATTTGCGAAGCCTGGCTTAACACTGAAGGCCTCGCATTTGCGAGGTTGTGTTCGCATTTGCGAACCCAAGCAGTCCTGGATGCCCTTCGCATTTGCGATCAAGTGTTCACATTTGCGAACACTACCTTGATCTGTCACCTTCGCAATTGCGAGAAATGCTTCGCAAATGCGAAGCCAACAGCTGGGTGAAAAACCAGCAGTGCAAAAATTCAGAAATTCATCCAACGGCCTATCAAATCTTTACTCGAGCCCCCCGGGCTACAAACCAAACATGTACACAACATCAAAAACACATTTCGAACTTGTTCGTGCGATCACTTCGCCAATATCACATCGTTTTCATCAAATCAAGCCTCAAGTTCATGATTTTCATACTTTTGATTTTCAAAACTTACAAACTTGGAACTTAAGGTCCAAAACATATCAAACGACATCTGAATGTCACCAAACTTTTCAGAAAGTACATATATAATATTTAAGACTTGTATCGGGCGTCGGAACCAAAATACGAGCCCGATACCAAGGTCAATTAATTCATTTTCCTTTAACAATTACATCAAAAACAATTTCACAGAAAAATTCATAACTTGGGCTCTAGGCCTCAGAATTCGACTCCGGACGCATGTCCAAGTCCCATATTTTCCTACGGACCTTTCGGGACCATCCAATCTCGGGTCCGGGTCCGTTTACCAAAAATGTTGACCGAAGTCAACCATATCAATATTAATATTATTTTTCTCCAAATTTCTCATAGAATTTATATTTTCTATCACAAAAACTTTCCGGCCACATGCCCGGATCGTGCATGTAAATCGAGACAACATAGAATGAGGTTTTCAAGGCCTCAGAAGCTCGAAATGATTAATAAAATAAGTGATGACCCTTTGGGTCATCACAATCTCCACCTCTAAAACAACCGTTCGTCCTCGAATGGACAAAAGAAAGAAGTGCCTGAGTCGGGAAACAAATGTGGGTAGCGATTCCGCATATCAGACTCGGACTCCCAGGTCGATGCCTCAGGAGGCTGACCTCTCCACTGAACACGCACAGAAGGATAACTCTTCGACCTCAACTGTTGAACCTGCCGGTCTAGAATGGCCACTGGCTCCTCCTCATAAGATAGATCATTGTCCAATTGGACAGTGTTGAAGTCTAATACATGAGTGGGATCGCCGTGGTATCTCTGAAGCATAGATACATGAAAAACTGGATGTACGGCTGATAAGCTACGCGGCAAAGCTAGTCTGTAAGCCACCTCTCCCACTCTGTCTAGAATTTCAAATGGGCCAATATACCTAGGGATGAGCTTGCCCTTCTTCCCGAACCTCATCACGCCCTTCATAGGCGACACTCGGAGCAATGCTCGTTCACCAACCATGAAATCTACATCTCGAACCTTACGATCCGCATAAGTCTTCTGCCTGGACTGAGCTGAACGCAATCTCTCCTGAATAGTCTTGACCTTATCCAAGGCCTCCTGAACTAAGTCTGTACCCAACAACCGAGCCTCTGCCGGTTCAAACCATCCAACTGGAGATCGACATGGCCTACTATACAACGCCTCATACGGGGCCATCTGGATGCTAGATTGGTAACTGTTATTGTAGGCGAACTCTGCTAATGGCAGAAACTGGTCCCACGAGCCTCCGAAATCAATAACACGGGCTCGAAGCATGTCCTCTAGAATCTGAATAGTCCTCTCGGACTGGCCATCCGTCTGAGGATGAAATGCTGTACTCAACTGAACCGCTCTCCAGAACCGCGAGGTAAACTGCGTACCCCGATCAAAGATAATAGATACTGGTACCCCATGAAGACGAACAATCTCCCTAATGTAAATCTCCACTAACCTCTCCGACGAGTAGGAGACAGATACTGGAATAAAGTGTGCTGACTTGGTCAGCCTATCAACAATGACCCAAATAGTATCAAATTTCCTCCGAGTCAATGGAAGTCCAGTAACAAAGTCCATAGTGATCCGCTCCCATTTCCACTCGGGAATTTCAATCCTCTGAAATACACCACCAGGTTTCTGGTGCTCATATTTCACCTGGTGACAATTTAGACACCGAGCGACATATGCAATGATATCTTTCTTCATTCTGCACCACCAATAGTGTTGCCGTAAGTCCTGATACATCTTCGCAGTGCCCGGGTGAATAGATTACCGCGAACTGTGGGCCTTCGCTAAGATCAACTCTCGAATCCCTTCGACGTTGGGCACACAAACTCGACCCTGCAATCTCAATACCCCATCATCATCTAGATTTACCTTTGTGGCACCTCCTCGCTGTACTGTATCTCTCAAATCACGCAAATGAGGATCATCAAATTGCCTCTCACGGATACGCTATAATAGAGAAGAACGAGCGACCGTGCAGGCTAACACCCTGCTAGGCTCAGAAATGTCTAATCTCACGAACCGGTTGGCTAAGGCCTGGACATCTAGAGCTAATGGTCTCTGACTGACCGGAATGAATGCAAGACTACCCATGCTGGCAAACTTTCTACTTAATGCATCGGCCACAACATTGGCCTTACCTGGGTGATATAAGGTAGTAACATCATAGTCTTTTAGCAACTCTAACCATCTCCGCTGTCGTAGATTTAGCTCCTTTTGCTTGAACAAGTACTGTAGGCTTTTGTGATCAGTGTACACCTCACATGTCACACTATATAGATAATGCCTCCAGATCTTTAAGGCATGAACAACTGCTGCTAACTCAAGATCATGAACTGGATAATTCTTCTCATGTATTTTTAGTTGTCTCGAAGCATAAGCGATAACCTTACCATCCTGCATCAATACCACTCCAAGCCCTATACGAGATGCGTCACAATACACTGTATAAGGTCCTGCACCCGTAGGTAGTATCAACACTGGTGCGGTGGTCAAGGCTGTCTTGAGCTTCTGAAAGCTCGCCTCACACTCATCTGACCACTAGAACTGGCCACCCTTCTGGGTCAACCTAGTCATCGGGGCTGCAATAGAAGAAAACCCCTCTATAAATCGATGGTAGTAACCTGCTAACCCCAAGAAACTCCGGATCTCGGTCATTGAAGCTGGTCGAGGCCAATTCTGGACTGCCTCAATCTTCTTTGGGCCCACCTGAATACCTTCCACTGATACAATGTGGTCCAAAAATGCCACCGAACTCAACCAGAACTCACATTTCGAAAACTTGGCATATAGTTGATTATCCTTCAGGGTCTGATAACCACTCTGAGATGTTGCGCATGTACTTCCTAACTGCGGGAGCATAACAATACGTTATCCATGGGTACTATCACGAGCCAGTCTACTTGTTACAACCCATATCCACACACATTAGTTCATTCCATAAGTTAGATAACACAAATCCAAGAAGGAATTATCCTTGAGATGATAAGAAGTTAATCCGATTAATCTTAAGTGATACAAGGGTGCATAAGGGTGAGTAACAAGTATTAAAAGTTAAACGAATCAAGGATGCTGTAACTCGTACTTTTGGGTAAACCTATAGATTCTTAGTATACTTAGGAGGTCATGATTTAAGGTATTTGAATCATATAATATCCGTATCATAATTCTTGAAGTCAAACGAGTTATGAACCAAAAGTCGACAAAAGTTGTTGCAACTTAGGTTCATAGTTTTACCTAAACTTTAGGTCAAATGTTATTAAGTCTTTCTCCCAATATACTTGGAATTACGGGGTGATCTACCCACCAAATTGAAGATCTATGAGTCTAGTTTCCAACTCATTAAACGGTTTAGCAATACGACATTGGAATAGAGAGATATAGACATTTTCGTGAGACTGCACAAGCTGCTAGGTGCAAGTAGGTGAGTCAGCTACTTGGTTAAATGTCGGCCCAAAGAGGGAATTTCGGGTCAGAAAAGGAGCCCATTAAAAGGCTTATCTTCTGCAATATATCCCTCTTTATATTTTACAAATAACCAGACCTAAAACCCTGCAAACTTCCTCCCAAAAATTATCCACAAACCCTAATTGATTTTCCTCTCTTTCAAGTTCAAATTGGGGGTAAACACTAGAGTTTGAAGAACCAAGTTAAAGGCTGAGTTATCCAACAACAAAGGTGAATTTACTTCTATATTTCATACATTTATTCTGCTGTAAATTCATGGTAATTTGTTATATACATGTAAGAACTCACGGGACGGTGATCGGAAGCCGTGAGTTCAAGTTATTCACTTGTAGCGGACTGTTTTGTGGACTGTTTTGTGTTGCTGTTGGGCTGCATTTTTATAACTATTTTGTGGAGTTTTGGAGGGGGCAGGGTGTGGAGAAACACCATATATATGTTGGGTTTTGCTCTGCTAGTTCTTCGTAATATTTGTGGGTCATTTGGTACGACTATAGTGGCCGTCATATGTATGATGTGATTAGGTTGTGTGTGGACTGTTTTGGGAGGCTCAATATGTTTATTATTGATGTTGTTTAGGCTGTTTGGTGATTGTTTTGAATGGTGTGAAGTCATATATATAGGGGAGGTGCTGTCCGTTTCATCACAAAATAGGTTGTGATTGGTACATAATAGTTGTGACGCTTAAACGTTAACGATAGTGTCATTTCTCCTATTGTAGACTAAGGAGTCGTGACGTTTGCATAGCTTGAGGTTGTGGCAGTATATACAAGGTATGTGTGGCTGTCCCTTTCCTTCTTTTGCACGACTCCGATTAACATAATGTAATGAACGAGCTTCCAAAGATACTCTATTCTTAGAAGCTAGCAGTACTTACATTGTTTCCCCTCTTATGGAACCATTAATGTTGATGTTGCTTCTCTTATTCTTATGTTATCAATCTTGTTGGTACTTCCTGATTCCTATAAGGTTCATAGTGAAGAGTTAGTCCTAATAAGGTGTACATAGGATACCGACCTTACGTCACTCCGAAAGGTCTACAAGGTGTTTCCATGAGTCGAACATGCATTATATATATGTATCTATTTTACTCTACCGAGCCGCGCTATAGTCTGCCGGGTACGGCACCTATTGTGCAACCACTGATCAGTTGGGTTTTACCGAGCTCCACGTGGCCGGGTACGATTCTACCGAGCCTTATAATGGCCGTGTATGTTTTTACCGAGCCTATTACGGTCGGGTACGATATGATGATGATGATGCCCACAGAGGCGTATGTTTTAAAAGATTATGTATTTATACATATGTATCATGTATTTCATGTCAGTAGCCCTCAGAGGTACTCAGATGTTACAGGTTGTATATTCTCTATCCCTGCTTACATTACTATTCGTATTTATGGTTCTCTGCCTTACATACTCAGTACTTTATTCGTACTGACGTCCTTTTATTTGTGGACGCTGCATGTCGTGCTGCAGGTCCTGATAGTCAGGCAGGTGCAGCTCCCCCATCACAGTAGGTTGTCCAATTCAGCGGTGATTGGCGAGATCCCTTCTCCGGACTTGCCTTGGTCTTGGTATGCATTTTTGTTATAGACATTATGGGTATGTCGGGGCCCTATTCCGGCTATGTTGCAGCACTTATGTTCCTTTAGAGGCTCATAGACAAGTGTCGACTCATGTATAGTTTGGTATGCCTTGTCGGCTGGTTTTTTGTTGTATAGTCTTTCATTTTAGCGTGGTAGCTTGTACCATATGTATATAGTTTCTTGATTGTCTGGTCATCCCATGTTATGTAGGTTCATGCAATCATATTTTATTGTTGGTTGTTCATGATCCATGTCTACCATTTATATTGGTCTCGTTAGCCCTAAAAGATAATAAAGAAGGTTAGATAAAATGTACGTTGGTGCTCGGCAAGTATGGTCGGGTGCTAGTCATGGTCCTCCAGTTTGGGTCGTGACAAACTTGGTATCGGAGCAAGTCTGTCCTAGGGATTGTCTATGAGCCATGTCTAGTAGAGTCTTGATTATGGATGTGTAGCGCGCCACATTTATAATCAGGAGGCTACATGACATCTAGGGTTGTTACCTTCTTCCCGAATCTAGATCGTGCATAGAGTTGAGTCATAAGTGTTCTTCTCTAATATTCACCTTGTTTTCTTTCAAGCAATGCCTTCGACTTGGAAACAAACAATTAGTAGACGGCTTGATACAGCTGCGGGAGAGGGTACCAGTCAGGTGCCCCAAGCCAGAGCAGGCCAAAGTGAGGCTCAAAGTGAGATGCCGTCTCATACCTCATCTACTCCGTCTCCTCCGGAGGATATTAGGTGGCACCCAGCACCTCCAGCTCCTCCGTCTGGCACTACAGACCAGGATATGCGGAGTGCTTTGCAGTTATTGACTAGCTTGGTAGCTGCTCAGGCTCAGAGGCAGAATACAGGTGCTGCTGATAAACCAGTTAGTACAAGAGTTCGTGATTTTATTAATTTAGACCCTCCAGTGTTTACCGGATCAGACCCCAAGGAGGATCCGCAGACTTTTATTGACCAGGTTCATCGTACACTACGGGTTATGCATGTTAGTGATACAGAGGCAGTAGAGTTGGCTTCTTATCGGCTACGGGATTTAGCGGTTCTTTGGTATGATAGTTGGGAGAGATCCAGGGGTCCGAACGCTCCTCCAGCTGTGTGGAAGGATTTTTCTGAGGCCTTTCTTCGTCACTATTTGCCGGTTGAGATACGACGAGCTAGAGCTGATAAGTTCTTGAACCTTAGACAAGGTAATTTAAGTGTGCGAGAGTATAGCATGCAGTTTGATTGTTTAGCAAAGTATGCTCCCCATATGGTGGCCGAGATGAGTGATAGGGTGCATTTGTTCGTGAACGGGTTGGGACCCCATCTGATAAATGAGTGTATGACAGCCTCCTTGGTAGAAGACATGGATATTTCCCGTATTCAAGCTTATGCCCAGACCTTAGAGGATCGTAAGCGCCAGCAGAGGGCAAATAGGGAGCACGATAGGGGCCAGCATAAGAGGGCGAGATTTGCAAGGTATTCTGATGACTTCAGAGGCAGTGCCAGGCCCCAGTCTTCTAGGAGTTCGGCGCCATCTGTAGCTAGTGCTCCTCCACAATTTCAGAGGCCTCGATATGATCGATCCTATTCTGGTCCAGGTCAGAGTTCGCTGACATCTGGATCGCAACATCACAGGGATACTAGTCAGACGAAACCCCCAACACCACGTTGTGATCGGTGCGGCAAGGCCCACTTTGGACTGTGCCGTCGAGGTTCTGATGCGTGTTATTCTTGCGGACAGCCTGGCCATATGATGAGGGATTGTTCTAATAGGGGAGGTGATGGTATGGCTCAACCGACTAGATCTGTGTCTGGTTCTTCCTCATCAGTTCGACCTCCAGCACGGGGTTTTCAGCAGTCGACAAGTCGTGGTAGAGGTAGAGGTGCAGGATCGAGTTCGAGTGGTGCTCAAAATCGAACATATGCTCTAGTAGGTCGACAGGATCTCGAGTCGTCTCTAGATGTTGTTACAGGTATATTATATGTGTTTTCTTATGATGTATATGCGTTGATTGATCCGGGATCTACATTATCATATGTTACACCCTTTGTGGCTAATAAGTTTGGCATTGAACCTCAATTGATAAGTAAACCCCTTGCGGTATCTACTCCAATAGGAGATTCTGTGATTGCTAGAAGGGTATATAGAGGTTGCACTGTGATGATTTGTAATCGTCAAACCTCGGCAGATTTATTTGAATTAGAAATGGTTGATTTTGATGTGATACTGGGAATGGACTGGTTGGCCTCATGCTATGCAAATGTTGACTGTCATATGAAGATGATTAAGTTTCAATTTCCTGGTGAACCCATCATTGAATGGAAGGGGAATATTGCTACATCGAATGGTAGGTTTATTTCCTATCTTAAGGCAAGGAAAATGATCTCAAAAGGTTACGTTTATCATCTTGTTCGCGTTAGGGATGCAGAGGCGAAGCTGCCTACTCTACAATCTATCCCCGTGGTCAATGAATTTCCAGATGTTTTCCCAAATGAACTCCCAGGCCTTCCTCCAGAAAGGGAGATTGAGTTTAGCATTGATGTGTTGCCTGACACTCAACCGATCTCTATCCCTCCATATAGAATGGCCCCGGCAGAGCTGCGAGAGTTGAAGGCGCAGTTAAAGGACTTGCTGGATAAGGGCTTCATTAGGCCTAGCACTTCACCTTGGGGTGCGCGAGTCCTATTCGTGCGGAAGAAAGATGGGTCATTACGGATGTGTATCGACTATCGGCAGTTGAATAAGTTTACTATAAAGAACAAGTATCCACTTCCAAGAATTGACGACCTGTTTGACCAACTCCAGGGTGCCAAGTATTTCTCCAAGATTGACTTACATTCAGGGTATCATCAGGTGAGGGTTAAGGAGAAGGATATTCCAAAGACGGCCTTTCGGACAAGATATGGACACTTTGAGTTCTTGGTGATGTCGTTCGGGCTAACAAATGCCCCAGCAGCTTTTATGGATCTCATAAATACTGTATTCAGGCCCTATCTTGATGTGTTCGTGATTGTATTCATTGATGACATTCTGGTGTATTCTCGTTCGGAGGAGGAACATGCGAGCCACTTACGGATAGTATTACAGATGCTTCAGGATCGTAAGTTATATGCTAAGCTCGCCAAATGTGAATTCTGGCTGAACTCAGTAGCATTCCTTGGCCATGTGATATCTGACGAGGGTATTAGTGTCGACACTCGGAAGATTGATGCAGTAAAGAATTGGCCGAGACCTACAACACCATCAGAAGTTCGTAGCTTCCTGGGGCTAGCAGGATATTATAGGCGGTTTGTAGAAGGGTTTTCCTCTATATCAGCACCATTGACTAAGTTAACACAGAAAGCTACGAAGTTCCAGTGGTCTAACACTTGTGAACGTAGTTTTCAGGAGCTGAAGGATCGATTGACATCCACACCGGTGCTCACTCTCCCTGAAGGAACAGAAGGATATGTGGTATATTGTGATGCCTCGGGTATAGGTTTGGGGTGCGTGTTGATGCAGCATGGGAAGGTGATTTCATATGCATCAAGACAATTGAAGAAGCATGAAAAGAATTATCCAACCCATGATTTGGAATTGGCTGCGGTAATATATGCTTTGAAGATATGGCGGCACTACTTATACGGCGTCCATGTTGACATCTACACAGATCACAAGAGTCTACAATACATCTTCAAGCAGAAAGAGTTGAATTTGAGGTAGCGTAGATGGCTTGAATTACTGAAAGACTACGACGTCGAAATATTGTATCATCCCGGTAAAGACAATGTTGTGGCAGATGCTCTCAGCCGTAAGTCAATTGGAAGCTTAGTACATATTGATACAGGTAGATGGGGGTTGACTAAAGAGCTTCATCAGCTAGCCAATATGAGAATCAGATTGTTAGACTCTGATGACGGAAGTGTTACTATACAGAATACATTAGAATCATCTTTGGTAGCCGAGGTAAAAGCACGGCAATATGAAGATCCTATCTTACTACGATTGAGAGAGAACATTCAGCAGTGTAAAATTACGGCTTTTGAGATCGGAGGAGATGGGGCACTGCGATACCAGGGCCGATTATGTGTGCCGAATGTAGCAGGGTTGCGAGAAAAGATTATGAATGAAATTCATCAATCCCGATATTCCATCCATCCTGGCTCAACAAAGATGTATCATGATGTCAAGGAGCAGTATTGGTGGGATAACATGAAAAAGTCTATTGCAGAATTTGTAGCCCAGTGTCCCAATTGTCAACAAGTAAAGATAGAACATCAGAAACTCGGTGGATTGCTTCAGAATATAGAAATTCCGACCTGGAAATGGGAGGTGATTAATATGGACTTTGTTATTGGATTACCTCGATCTTATCATAAGTTTGACTCTATCTGGGTGATAGTTGATCGACTTACAAAATGTGCTCATTTTATGCCAGTTAAGACAACTTACTCGGCTGAAGATTATGCGAAGTTGTATATCAAGGAGATTGTTAGGCTTCATGGTGTGCCGGTATCTATTATATCAGATCGAGGAGCTCAATTTACGACTAACTTTTGGAGGTCTTTTCAGAAAGGTTTAGGCACACAGGTGAATCTCAGCACTGCATTTCATCCGCAGACTGACGGACAGGCTGAACGTACCATTCAGACATTGGAAGATATGCTACGAGCATGTGTTCTAGATTTTAAAGGAAATTGGGATGACCATCTTCCACTCATAGAATTTGCCTACAATAATAGCTACCATTCCAGTATTAAAATGGCCCCATATGAGGCACTATATGGGAGGAGATGTAGATCACCAGTTGGATGGTTCGAAGTCGGTGAAACAGAATTATATGGGCCGGATTTGATTCACCAAGCCATTGAGAAGGTGAAAGTGATACAGGAACGATTGAGGACGGCACAAAGCAGGCAAAAGTCTTATTCCGATGTCCGACGTCGTGATCTAGAATTTGAGGTTGGTGATTGGGTTTTCCTAAGGATTTCACCAATGAAGGGTGTTATGCGTTTTGGGAAGAAAGGTAAGCTGAGTCCAAGGTATATCGGTCCGTATAAAATTCTTCAACGAATTGGACAAGTTGCTTATGAGTTAGAATTGCCATCCGAATTAGAATTTGTCCACCGGTATTCCATATATCTATGTTGAGGAAATGTATTGGAGACCCTTCGCGAGTTGTCTCTATCCAAGATGTTCAAGTTACAGAGGATCTATCATATGAAGAAGTGCCAGTGGCCATATTAGATCGACAAGTCCGCAAGCTGAGAACAAAAGATGTAGCTTCCGTCAAAGTATTGTGGAAGAACAAGAATATGAAAGAAATGACATGGGAAGCAGAAGAAGAGATGAAGTCTAAATACCCTTACCTATTCCATAATGATGATAACAAGGATGTTGGTGGAACGCAAGATACATTATAAAGGTGAAATGGCTTTATGAGGTAAGCAATAACTTGAGAACTCTCTTCCTTAATACAAAGTGGTGATATGTAAATAATGTCCATGTCCATAATGCTTTGTGCAGCCTTGTGTGGTCACACTTTGAGCTTCACTGCTTGCAAATTTTGCTAGTGACCATTTTATAGGGGAAAATTGACCAAAAATTTCCGTTGGAATCCACGATGATTTGGACTCCCCATAAACCCTTACATTCGAGGACGAATGTTCCTAAGGGGGGAGGGTGTTACAACTCATATCCACACACATTAGTTCATTCCATAAGTTAGATAACACAAATCCAAGAAGGAATTATCCTTGAGATGATAAGAAGTTAATCCGATTAATCTTAAGTGATACAAGGGTGCATAAGGGTGAGTAACAAGTATTAAAAGTTAAACGAATCAAGGATGTTGTAACTCGTACTTTTGGGTAAACCTATAGATGCTTAGTATACTTAGGAGGTCAAGATTTAAGGTATTTGAATCATATAATATCCGTATCATAATTCTTGAAGTCAAACGAGTTATGAACCAAAAGTCGACAAAAGTTGTTGCAACTTAGGTTCATAGTTTTACCTAAACTTTAGGTCAAATGTTATTAAGTCTTTATCCCAATATACTTGGAATTACGGGGTGATCTACCCACCAAATTGAAGATCTATGAGTCTAGTTTCCAACTCATTAAACGGTTTAGCAATACGACATTGGAATAGAGAGATATAGACATTTTCGTGAGACTGCACAAGCTGCTAGGTGCAAGTAGGTGAGTCAGGCTACTTGGTTAAATATCGGCCCAAAAGAGGGAATTTCGGGTCAGAAAAGGAGCCCATTAAAAGGCTTATCTTCTGCAATATATCCCTCTTTATATTTCACAAATAACCAGACCTAAAACCCTGCAAACTTCCTCCCAAAAATTATCCACAAACCCTAATTGATTTTCCCTCTCTTTCAAGTTCAAATTGGGGGTAAACACTAGAGTTTGAAGAACCAAGTTAAAGGCTGAGTTATCCAACAACAAAGGTGAGTTTACTGCTATATTGCATACATTTATTCTGCTGTAAATTCATGGTAATTCGTTATATACATGTAAGAACTCACGGGACGGTGATCGGAAGCCGTGAGTTCAAGTTATTCACTTGTAGCGGACTGTTTTGTGGACTGTTTTGTGTTGCTGTTGGGCTGCGTTTTTATTACTGTTTTGTGGAGTTTTGGAGGAGGCAGGGTGTGGAGAAACACCATATATATGTTGGGTTGTGGTCTGCTAGTTCTTCGTAATATTTGTGGGTCATTTGGTACGACTATAGTGGCCGTCATATGTATGATGTGATTAGGTTGTGTGTGGACTGTTTTGGGAGGCTCAATATGTTTATTATTGATGTTGTTTAGGCTGTTTGGTGATTGTTTTGAATGGTGTGAAGTCATATATATAGGGAGGTGCTGTCCGTTTCATCACAAAATAGGTTGTGATTGGTACATAATAGTTGCGACGCTTAAACGTTAATGATAGTGTCATTTCTCCTATTGTAGACTAAGGAGTCGTGACGTTTGCATAGCTTGAGGTTGTGGCAGTATATACAAGGTATGTGTGGCTGTCCCTTTCCTTCTTTTGCACGACTCCGATTAACATAATGTAATGAACGAGCTTCCAAATATACTCTATTCTTAGAAGCTAAGCAGTACTTACATTGTTTCCCCTCTTATGGAACGATTGAATGTTGATGTTGCTTCTCTTATTCTTATGTTATCAATCTTGTTGGTACTTCCCGATTCCTATAAGGTTCATAGTGAAGAGTTAGTCCTAATAAGTTGTACATAGGATACCTGTCAAGACCCGGATTTTTCCCCTAACATCGGGATTGTGATGGCGCCTACTCTAGTAGCTAGGCAAGCCACTGTATTCATCCGGGTACGGCACCTATTGTGCAACCACTGATCAGTTGGGTTTTACCGAGCTCCACGTGGCCGGGTACGATTCTACCGAGCCTTATAATGGCCGGGTATGTTTTTACCGAGCCTATTACGGCCGGGTACAATATGATGATGATGATGCCCACAGAGGCGTATGTTTTAAAAGATTATGTATTTATACATATGTATCATGTATTTCATGTCAGTAGCCCTCAGAGGTACTCAGATGTTACAGGTTGTATATTCTCTATCCCTGCCCACATTGTTGTTCATATTTATGGTTCTCTGCCTTACATACTCAGTACTTTATTCGTACTGATGTCCTTTTATTTGTGGACGCTGCATGTCGTGCTGCAGGTCCTGATAGACAGGCAGGTGTAGCTCCCCCATCGCAGTAGGTTGTCCAATTTAGCGGTGATTGGCGAGATCCCTTCTCCGGACTTGCCTTGGTCTTGGTATGCATTTTTATTATAGACATTATGGGTATATCGGGGCCTTGTTCCGGCTATGTTGCAGCACTTATGTTCCTTTAGAGGCTCATAGACAAGTGTCGACTCATGTATAGTTTGGTATGCCTTGTCGGCTGGTTTTTTGTTGTATAGTCTTTCATTTTAGCGTGGTAGCTTGTACCATATGTATATAGTTTCTTGATTGTCTGGTCATCCCATGTTATGTAGGTTCATGCAATCATATTTTATTGTTGGTTGTTCATGATCCATGTCTACCATTTATATTGGTCTCGTCAGCCTAAAAGATAATAAAGAAGGTTAGATAAAATGTACGTTGGTGCTCGGCAAGTATGGTCGGGTGCTAGTCATGGTCCTCCATTTTGAGTCGTGACACTACTAAGGCATGAACACTTCGTACTAATACACATAACCATGACTTCGACAATAAGAGTCGTCCCTAAATTACAACATTGCCAATTAACTACGTGTTATCAAATACCTTATTCTACAAATCCCACTTTACTCAGAATGGGGTATGGAGACCTCGTGATTATTTTTTGAATTAATGAGTCATATTTATACGCACCTGCTTGCTTGTCTCAAAGGCTAAGCTCAACGGTTTCAAAATAGAAATGGCTAAATATCAATAGAAACTATACAAGAATTGTCAAATAGTCCTAACGGGCATGACTCTTATTTACGAATGCAATACGAAAATATTAATTTCATAAAAGAAGAATTTTAAACACATAAACTCTTACTACCAGGACCCAGTCCTCATATGATATCCACCGCAGCTTGAAGCTCGGCTTAGAAATATTTCACATTATGCCAAAAATTGGAGGATCTCATCCTCAACTCCGAATCACAGTGCTTGCACATCATATCATCTGAAATTTTTTTTTCATTTCCTTTCTTTCTTCCTTTCAATAATTGTGCGTCAATGATAATCACGACATAAAATGAACCCTCATACTGATAGGGCGCACAATTAACGATTAAAATTATTTATTCCGAAAATTATATCAAAACCCACTGTAATAAGTAATATAAAGTCACTCTTAGCCTCATGGATATTTTAGTGACTAACACCTAATAATAGGGATGTCTATCCTCATGTAATATCTCAACGTGAGTATTTCCATAAGCAAATTTGATGATTATGATGCTCACTCATGAGTGGAGCATGTTAAAAGGACTCGCCTAAATTTCCTTTCAAAAACCAAATCAAATTAAGGGAAAATTATTCTGTCTATAACAATCTGAATTATACGTGTGATGACCACATTCGGTGTAGTGACCTCCCTCATATCATAAAAATTATATCAATGGCTGGGTCTCCACCTCTAGGATTTTCACCTCCACCTCTAACATCCTGACCTCTACATCTGGCTGGCCATGTAGGATAATTATTAACTGCAATGGAGCGTGTAGCCTGAGTGTTTTCCTAAAATTGTATTTCTCCAAAATTCCACATCCACAGCAATTCCTTTAAGGCTCAGTTAACTTATTGCTCATGACAATATATATTCGGACACAATCATTGTGACCTGGTACAACCGTTCAGATCGCATATACTACATATTATAGAGAATCTCGGGGGTGACGTCTTCAGAACATTTTCTTAAAATAGAGTTTAGTAGATAGCGTTACATTGGCCGGCTTGCCCTCTTTGTCGGCTTGTCACAAATATCGACGGCCAATTTCCTCTTTTGCTATGTTGGCTTAACACTGTTGAGCTACCCCATTTACTCATATAATCTTCGTCATTCTCTGGGGGCGATTCTTACCCCGTGAAAAGAACCAACCTTAAATACGTATAAATTATTTAGAGGACCTTTCCATACCATATATATACAGTTCAATAACTCACCTTATTTGTCCTTCACATCTCCAACACATCGACCGGACGTCAACGTCCGTTGAAACCCAACACGATTTATGAGGTGATCTCCTGATATAATTGCATCTTCCGTTGGGACCATAACTGGTGTGGTAAATACATTATCTTCCTACTACTTTTGTGTGCCCTCCGTAGCACAGTAAAATAAACCCCCTCGCATTCGACTATTCCCACGTTCTGTAATTCCTCATAACAGCGGTCAAGCACGATCCTGTGGGTTCTCAAAAGATGCACCGCTGAAGGTGGTAGGGAAGAGTTTGGTGAAACCTATCCGACCTCCGTAAAACTTTTGAAGGTGAAGTTGATCTATCACCAGCCTGTGCCATTGTTCGGCTGAAGAAGCGGTACGTGACTTCGCCATTCGTGGGAAGACAAGAGTAGAAATTCAATTTAACATTTGAAGAATGAATTCGCACGATAAGAAAGAACAAATGATAGACTTTTACTAACTCAATAGACTCTGGAGGACAAGTACAAACGTCTCCGTACCTACCTCTCAAACTCTACTAAGCTTGTTCATGAGTGGTGAGACCTATGTAACCTAGAGCTGTGATACCAACTTGTCACGACCCGGATTTTCCACCAACATCGAGATCGTGATGGCGCCTACTCGTGGTAGCTAGGCAAGCCTCATTATTCACACTATCCTGTTTAACAATGCTTCATATTCAAATTAATAACCAAAATCATAATCTTAATTAAACAAGTGCAGAAGACTTTATAAAAATAGAAATAAGTAGTTTCAAGGTAACTGATACTGAAATCCTCTACCCAAGACGTGGAGTCACCAACTCACGAACTACTACTGAATACTACACATAAAAGTCTGAAAGAAATATAACATAATTTGTTTGTCTCGGAACAAAGAGACTACAGCTAGTAACATAAGTAAAGGGAGAGATGCCGGGCCTGCGTACGTCTGCAAGCTACCTCGGTCTCAAATATGATCAACTCCCACGCAAAAGATCTACTGCTGCTGCTCCTGATCGAAACCTGGACCTGTGCAAAAACGCACAGAAGTGCAGTATCAGCACAACCGACCCCATGTGCTGGTAAGTGCCTGGCCTATCCCGGCGAAGTAGTGACAAGCCTAGGACCAGACACCCACATAAACCTGTGCAGTTCTGTATATATGTATACTACAAGATAACGAGAAATAAACAAGTAATAACGCAGTAAGGAATATCTCAAAAGAACTCAACAATTAACAACAGTTAATAAGTCCACAAGGAAAACAAAGTATAATGGAAAAATAATTAATATCAAGTCAAGGAATAGCAAGTAGTTGCACGGCATCACCCTTCGTGCTTTTACTCTCATCCTCACCAAATAAGCAAATAAAGTGCACGACATCACCCTTCGTGCTTTTACTCTCATCCTCACATCCTCTCATCCTCACATCCATGGCACGACATGATCCTTCGTACATGGTTCAATAACAAGGCAATAACAAGGCACGACACGATCCTTCGTGCATAATCAATAACATGGCACGGCATTAACCTTCGTGCATAATCAATAACAAGGCACGGCATTAACCTTCGTGCATAAACAATAAATCAAGGCACGACATTAACCTTCGTGCATAAACAATAAATCAAGGCACGACATTAACCTTCGTGCATAAACAATAAATCAAGGCACGACATCACCCTTCGTGCATTATCACTCTTCCTCACCCAAATAATAATCACAGTTAATGGCAAGGAATGAAAACAATAAATCATGAACCGTCCCGGCAAGGGACACAATAATCATCACAACAAAGTCCCGGCAAGGGAGAACAATAACAATTATACAACCCGGCAAGGGTTCAATAATTTATCTTTAAAATATGTCTCACCACAAGTATTAACAACGACTCACGGTCATGCCAGACGCCAATGTATGGATGCTCATCACCACAGCCCATACACCGCACTCGATCACATAGCACATAGCACACAATCCTATTCCCTCAAGCTAGGATAGAACAAACACTTACCTCGAATGTTTACGAACAACTCAATCCATGGCAATGCCTTTTCCTTTCAAATTTGGCTCCAATCCAATCGTATCTATACACAATTGATTTAATATCATCAATATTACTCAACAAACTAATTCATAAGGCCAATTACAACTTTTACAATATTCTGCCCGGAATAGTGAATTTTGACCTCGGGCCCACATGGTCGGAACTCAGGGTTCGGACCAAAATCCGGTTTCTCATTCCCTCACGAGTTCAAGTATATGATTTGTTTCAAAATCGGACCTCAATTCGAGGTCCAATTTCCCAATTCATGAAAAACCCTATATTCTATTAAAAACAAGAAATTATACCATGAAAACCTTTGATTTCTATTGAAAAACATGTTTAATGTTGTTAGGAATTGAAAGAATTAAGTAAAAAGTGACTTACAATTGCTTTAAAGAAGAGGGAGTTCGTGAAAAATTGCCAATGGGTGTTTTTGGGTTGTGAAATGTGAAAAATGAAGCTGGAAATCGTGATTTACAGGTCTCTGTGTTCGCATTTGCGAACATGGGTTCGCAATTGCGAACCCCGACCAATTTCTGGAGTTTGAAAAATAAGCTAAGGATGGAAAGTTCCCATTTGCGAACTTTTGTTCGCATTTGCGAACCCAAGCAGTCCTGGACGCCCTTTGCATTTGCGATTAATCATCTGCATTTGCGAACCTTGCCTTGATCTGTCACCTTCGCAATTGCGAGAAATGCTTCGCAAATGCGAAGCCAATAGCTGGGTGAAAAACCAGCAGTGCAAAAATTCAGAAATTGATCCAACGGCCTATCAAATCTTTACCCGAGCCCCGGGCTCCAAACCAAACATGTACACAACATCAAAAACACATTACGAACTTGTTCGTGCGATCACATCGCCAATATCACATCGTTTTCATCAAATCAAGCCTCAAGTTCATGATTTTCATACTTTTGGTTTTCAAAACTTACAAACTTGGAACTCAAGGTCCAAAACATATCAAACGACATCCGAATGTCACCAAACTTTGCGGAAAGCACATATATAATATTTAAGACTTGTACCGGGCATCGGAACCAAAATACGAGCCCGATACCAAGATCAATTAATTCATTTTCCTTTAACAATTACATCAAAAACAATTTCACAGAAAAATTCATATCTTGGGCTCTAGGCCTCAGAATTTAACTCCGGACGTGTGTCCAAGTCCCATATTTTCCTACGGACCTTTCGGGACCATCCAATCTCGGGTCCGGGTCCGTTTACCAAAAATGTTGACCGAAGTCAACCATATCAATATTAATATCATTTTTCTCCAAATTTCTCATAGAATTCATATTTTCTATCACAAAAACTTTCCGGCCACATGCCCGAATCGTGCACGTAAATCGAGGCAACATAGAATGAGGTTTTCAAGGCCTCAGAAGCTCGAAATGATTAATAAAATAAGTGATGACCCTTTGGGTCATCACAGAAAGTAACCAAAACACATATTAAACTTTGAGAAAAAAATAAAATTACTTGTTATTAAACTCCAAAACAAGATAGGGGTAACAAAAAACAACTTTCCAAAAAAAAACATAAACTTCCCAAAAGTTGAGTGAAAATGAAAACAAGAAAAAACTAAGGGGCATCATCTGCTGGAGAATCATTAACGGGAGAAGAAGGGTCAGCTTGAGAAGAATAGGCTTGGACATTAACTTCACCAGGAACAAGTCCATTTCCAACACCTGTAGGACCTTCATCTTTAGGTGAAGAAAAGCTTTGATGTTGCTGAGTTTTATCGATTGCTTATTGAGCTTTAACAATCTTAGGATTAAGGTCAAAACCTTCCTAGTTAGATTCCATTAGAGTCTCGAGGCGAGTATTTAAAAAAGCCCAGTTCACATCTAATGACAATTTGTCCCTATGAATCTCATAGTCCTTCTCCTATTGATCAATTTTAGCACTCAATTCTTCTTTTTCTACTTTAGAGGCATCATAAGCTGTCTTCAAATGAGCAAGAGAACTTTACAAGAACTTAATCTTCTCAGAAAAGGCAAGAAGATCTTCTTGAGATTGAGTAACTATTTTTTGAACTAAGTTCTCCCGTATACACCTCGTTTTGATTAAGGAGTTCCCTTAAGCTCTTTATCTCCTCAGTCGCCTTGGAAAGTTTTTCAGCGAAGGATGACTCAAGTATGTCCTTGTCTTTTCTAACTTGGCTAGAAGAAGCCTTTTTAACTGCTAATCCAGCAGAAACCATCCTCATTTGTTTCTCTAAAGCGTTCTTTTCTTTTGCCAGAACCTCTTTCTCTAGTTGAAGACCTTAGAATTGACCTTTCTAGTTATCAGCTTTGGTACAAAACTCAATCGTTTTCTGCTCCGCTTGAGAAATCCTTTTCATAAGTTCAGTTCCAATCAAGTTGATCTACAAAAAAACAAAAGCAAAAAGCAAAAAGTTTCATTAATAAGAAAAATAAAAGAAAAAAGAGTGTAATTAAGACTGTACCTTCAAAGAAGAATATACTATCATTCATCCAAGTTAGGGAACTATGGCTTTCCAATTTCTTTTTCTCTACGTGTCCAATCAAATGCTTTAACCACACATCAGCTTGACCCAGTCTCTTTAGTGAACTCCTACAATCAGGGACTTCCACAATAATTCTTTTCATTGTCAACTTGTTGTTGGAGGTTCCAATTTCTAAATGAGAAGAGCAATGGGAATATCAGATGAGGTGGACGCAACTACGGGAAGAGCAGTAGGAGGAGCAACATGTAAAGGCACGGAATGAGCATGGGGAACCGAAGCAGAATAGTAGCAAGGGGAAGTTCTTAAGAAAAAGGCTTGGGAGCTTCACAACCCTCAAAGCCATGATCAAACAAACTATCAACAAAACTTGGGGAAGGGTCAACAACATCATCATCAGAAACCGTTAAAGGGACATTCTCTGGCTCATCCAAAAGTCTAAAAGGGATTGAGCTCGATGGAGGATCATTAAAAGAGTGTCTTCATCATCTGAAATAACGCGTCTTCTGACTTGAGTGTTTTGCACTATAGAACCCTCTTCTGGCTCTTATTCACCCTCAGAGCAATGAGCTCTATCCATTTTTATTTTAGAAGAAGAAGCACTTACATTATTTCCTAAGCAAGACTCACGGAAAATGTGGTCGTTTGCGCCCCCTTTTTCTCGGAAAATTAGGTTTATGATATTTGGAGGAACAACTAATTCCTTTTGGGAACTAGGTTTTCTTTTGAAGAGTAGCCACCTAATGATTAAGGTGCATTAGGACACCAATAGAGGTTCAACTATGAGTTTTATTGAATAACCAAAAATAGGATAAGGTCTTGAAATTATCCTAAGGGAAAGGTGTTAGGCACCCCTTAGGATCCACTAATGCAGTTATTGTGAATTTGGGTGCAGTTAACATATAAGCATCTAAGACTCAAATAAGAGGGGATTTCAATACATAATGGTTTGAATGTAAACAAATTTGAAAGGACAATCACAAAGATGTTTTTTAAATAAGAAGTTGAAATGCTAAAAAGAATAAAGAATAAAGGAAGGGGTCTTAGATTTATTAAAAATATGGATCACCCCACACAATGTCCGGTAATCACTCTTCAATGAGGGGCTACACGTGACATTATCGCGCGGTCATCATATCCATATCTACCATTCCAGCCCTGTTAAGGTATTAAAGCGCATATTGATCTTGATTACATATTGCATGTTATTACCCATCCAATTCCTATCAGTCTCGGAGGTACTTAGGACTACTAATCCTAAAAGGGAGGGATATTAGGCTTATTTGGAGTTTTCAAAGGTAAAAATTCTAAGTAGACATAATAAACACATACTACATGCTTAGGGAAACATATAAACAAACAACGGCTCATATACACCTCCATGAAACAAACACATAAAATAGCATATCTTGCACATAGTGCTTAGGTCTGATTAAAAATATTAAAAACGAGGGAGAGGAGATTGTTATGTTGCAGCAGGCCTGGCTTATTACATAACTTGGTTAGGAAACAGAATCGGGCCAACCTACTTATTGTAACAAATAATAGAGGCGACTACAGATTTAATTATATTGCCTAAGGCTTGCCTAAGCGCTTACACGAGATCCTACAAGCATGATATCTACTTAAGTTCAAAGAGTGATGAGACAGTGAATTATTAAAATGAATTATTTGGATCCTATAGGCATGCTTGATAAAAATTGTTAAGTAAGGTAATTATATTATTAAAAGAGGTTCAGAAGGGAGAAAATTTAAAGTAAACTAGGTACAAGTTCTACAGGTGGTAGTATCTATTATCACTGATTGTTAATCCCTATGAACATGATATCTAATATTTAATGGGAATGAAACGATTTAGATTTTATTTTAGAATCCATGCAGGCAAAATTTCTAAATGTTATTGAATTTAACACGTTACTAGATTATGGCCTTAAAACATGATATCTAACATGCAAAAATTTAGAACAAAACCCTATAGCCAGGTTATCTAGGGGTGACATTAAACATGTGACGACCCAGTCTGTCGTCACGAGAGTTACCACCCCGTTTCCCCTTTATTGTGTTATTTTATGTTCTATATCAGTATTAGAGTCTATCGGGTGAATTTGGATTTAATCTTGTTAAAAATAAGGCATATAGCCTCTTAGAATGAAGTTTATTTTTTAAAAGTCAACTTGAGGTTGACTATGTGGTTAGACGGCTCGGATGTGAATTCCAGTGGTTCAGTTAGCTTTGGGAGTTGATTTATAACTTAGGGGAGCGATTAGAATTGAATTTGGAGGTCCGGTGTAGAAATGGGCTTGAATTGGCGAAGTTGGAATTTTGGCAGAATCCGGTTGATAGGTGAGATTTCGATTCGGGGGTCAGAATGGAATTCCGGCTGTTTCATTCGCTTTGTTAGGTGATTTTGGATATGTCTACAAATTTTTAGGTCATTCAGACATCGTTTGGTCTGGTTTTTGATTGGATGTAGGTTTCGGAAGTTTTAGTTGAAACTTAGGCTTGAATCCGCCTTTATTTGATGATTTTTGTGTTTAAGGGCATTTTTTTATGATTGGAACAAGTTTGTATCATGTTTTGGAGTAGGTTGGGGGTTATAGTTGAGGTCCCGGGGCCTCGGGGTAATTTCCGGGGTCCAAACGGATCATTTTTTGTTAAGCTTGAAGTCAGATTTTGCTGTCAACAAAGTTGCAGGTTTTTGTTCCATGCGATCGCAGGGGTTGAGTCGTGATCATATAGAAGGTTTGGGGGAGGCTCTGATTTTGTTCAATGCGATCGCAGTCAGGTATATGCGATCGCATAGTTGGAGGAGTTTGTGTTCTGCAATCCTAGTTGGAACTCTGCATTCGCATAGAGTATTTGGCTAGGGGTCCTAGGTTCTGAGTTTGTTCTATGTGATCACGGGTTGTTGAGTGCGATCGCATAAGTCATTTTTGGAGACTGAAAATTTTATTCTATGCGATAGCAGGTTTGGTGATGTGATCGCATAGTGTATTTAACTAGGCGGACAGAAGGGTTTTATGACATTTCATCCGTGAGCAAAATCATATTTTCTCTATTGTTAAGCAAGGTTTGAAGCTATTGGACGAGGGAGTAAGAGCTTTTCACCTAGATTTCGATTGGAGGTAAGTTTTATGGATCAATTACGTGATTTTATCCTAGAATCTTCATCCAAATCACTGAAATTGGGGGAATCAAAGTGTAAAAATGGGGGGTTTTGCTTGAAGCCGAAGAAATGGTAAAATGATAATTTGAGGGGTCAAGTGGACTAAATTTTATATGTATGGACTCGTGGCGAGACGAAGATTCCGAAAATGTAAATTTCATAATTTTTTAAAAAGCGGGCCCGGGGCTCGGGTTTTGGCAACTTCATATTTTTGGATATTTTTCGAGTTATTTCAATTGGATAATGTTACATTAGCCTATTTTAATGTATTCCTATTGGTTTTGATAAGATTTGGCACCCGTGGAGGTCGATTCTAGAGGGAAAGGCATTGCGGATTAGTTTTTAAGCGGGTTCGAGGTGAGTAATGGGTGTGGATGATGACCTGAGGGTTTGAAACCCCGATATATCACTATGTAACATTGTATTGAGGCGAGACACGTAATCTACTGTGAGTGCGGGGTCTATTGTGATTGGGGACTGTGGCTTAGTACGACCGTGTGGCATTGTACTGTGTTATTGGCTATAAATGAGCCGGTAAACATCCTACTTGGATTATTGTGCATATATTTGGGCTGCGTGCTAGTTATTGGATTCCGTAAGGATCGTTATCACTGTTTCTCTTATTATACCATGTTTTCATGATATCAGTCCTAAGCTAAAAACAATCTAAAATGCTTTTTCAAAATCTGAGAATTCTAAACACTGATTTCTATCATTTCTGTTAAACGGAGTTAAAAGTGATAATTAATTGTGCCTGTGAGGCTTTCATTGCATGTAGGTGGATTGGTTGTGGATCGGGCTGTGCGCCGCAGCATATGTCACCGATATTGCGCTTGGGCTATAGGAGCCCCTCCGGAGCCTGAACCCCCACAGTGAGTGCAGGGTACCCAATTGGATCGGGCTACGCGCCGTAGCGGTCATGTTCATGCATCTGCATTGCATTTTTTCATTTCTAATGTACTGCTTTATCTGTTATTGCTTTCTCTGAGGCTTATACTGTTAAAGGGGATAAAATGAGGTATTTTATAGCTTTACTGTGTGGTATTATTGGGTGTTCTTACCTTAAATATCATTATACATGCTTATTACCACTGAGTTAGAAGTACTCACTCTACTCCCTGCACTTTGTGTGCAGATCCAGGTACCTCCCAGCCGGGTTGATTTCTAGATGCTATCACCATATCTTTCAGAGTTGTCGAGGTAGCTGTCTGGCATCCGCAGGACCCGACTTCTCTCCCGTTTATTTATATTTTGTCTTCCATACACTCAGATTTATTATTATACAGTCAATGTTATTCTAATACTCGGTAGAGGCTCTCAACTTGTGACCCCCAGATCTGTGAGCGGATATTTGTACTGGTTAATTTGCTATTTTCTATAAACTTGATAAATTTCAGACTACTAGTCTCTATTAATGATTTGTGAAATAAGGTATGTGAGCCGGTAGCTCGGTACTGTGTGTAATTGGTCAGCCTGTCCTAGCAATGTGCTAGGTGCCATCACGACCGGGTTTTGGGGTCGTGACAAGTTGGTATTAGAGCCTAGGTTATTAGGCCTCATGAGTCTTGAGCCGGTTAGTAGTGTCTCGCGGATCGGTACAGAGACGCCTGTATTTATCCTCGGGAGGCGACAGACCCTTTAGGAAACACTTCATATTCTTGAACTCTGTCGTGCGATTTTGTTTTTTCGAGAACTGAACTTCTGTATTCTATTCTCTCGCAGATGGTGAGGACTCGTCCTACCGGACGCGGTGGATGACCACCATTGCCACCAGCTAGAGGCCGTGGTCGCGGTCGTGGTCGTGGTAGAGCAGCAGGGGCAGTACCAGTAGACCCACATATTGCCCCTATTAAGGATCAACCCCCAGTAAGTTGAGGCTCCAACAACACCCGCTCAGGCACCGGTAGTGCCTATTGTTATTCCTGGCCTTTAGGAGGCATTGGCCCAGATATTATCTGTTTCCACTGGGTTGGCTCAGGCACTTTCAGCTACTACTGCCGCAGCAACATCTCAGACCGGGGGTGGTCATCAAACCCCCGCAGTTCGCACACCAGAGCAGCTTGTGCATGGACTTTAGACGTTAGAGGTAGCCCCAGCTCATGAAGTTGCACTAACTGTTCTAGTTGCGCCAGTTGCACCAGCCCCAGGGTATGTTGTTCCGGTGATGCCTGACAATGAGCAGCGTCGATTAGAGAGGTTTTGCAGACTTCAGCCGCCTACATTCAGTGGAACTAAGGTCGAGGATGCCCAGGGATTCTTGGATAAGTGTCAGAGGATGCTATGTACAGCAGGGATTCTTGAGTATAGTGGTGTATCTTTTCGTACATTCCAGTTTTCGAGGCCAGCTTTCATATGGTGGGAGAAGTTCGAGAGGCGTAAGCCTGCAGGGGCAGCACCCCTTACCTGGCAGTAGTTTTCCACTTTCTTTTTAGAGAAGTATGTGCCGCAGTCCCGTAGAGAGGAGCTACATCGCCAGTTTGAGTGTCTAGTTCAGGGTGATATGACGGAGACTTAGTATGAGTTCATGTATACTCAGTTGGCCAGGCATGCTACATGGATGATCTCGACAGATCGAGAGAGGATCAGGAGGTTCATGGATGGCCTCAACTATTCCATTTGTATCTTGATGACCAGGGAAAGAGTAGTGACAACATCCTTCGAGGAGGTAGTGGACATGGCATGCCAGATTGAGACGGATCATCGCCGAGAGCGAGAGGAGAGGGAGGCTAAGAGGCCTCGAGGTTCGGGCAGCTATAGTGGTGCTCCATCTAGGGGCCAGTTCCATCAGGGCAAAGGTCGTTCACCTAGACCTCCTCAGTTAGGTCGCCTAGAGCACAGTGGATCTTCTTCCGGCCGTGGCCGTCAGGGTTATCAGCAGGGCTAGTCTTCACTCGGTGCCCTCCTAGTTTAAAGTTCAGCACCATCTTTTTCAGCCTAGGATTCATCTACGGCGAGGGATTCGCTTTAGTCCCCTTCTCCAGCGCCGGGCAGTTGTTTTGAGTGTGGCGAGTTTGGCCACATGAGGAAGCAGTGTCCTCGACTTCGCAGAGGTATGTCTCAGCAGAGGGATAAGCCCTCCTCTTCAGCTCCATCTACTTCACCACCATCCCAGTTTAGTAGGGATGGAGGTCAGTCTTCTAAACGTCACTCCAATAGTGATGAGCGATCGAGTGGTGGTCAAGCACATTTCTATACACTTCCGGATATGAGAGAGATATTGTTGCTTTAGATGTCGTGATCACAGGTATTATTTCAGTTTGCCACAGAGATGCTTCTATTTTGTTTGATCCCGGGTCTATATTTGTACGTATCTTCTTATTTTGCTGATTATTTGGGTACGACTCGTGGTTTTCTTGCCTTGCATGTTCATGTATCTACCCCGGTGGGTGATACAATTATAGTGGATCACGTCTATCGATCATGTCTTGTTTCTATTGGGGATCTGGAGACCCGAGTGGATTTGCTATTGCTGGGCATGGTAGATTTTGATATGATTTTGGGCATGGATTGGCTATCCCCATGCCATGCTATTTTGGACTGTCATGCTAAAATAGTTACATTGGATATTCCTGGTATTCCACAGATTGAGTGGCGGGGTTCGACTGATTATGTCCTTGGCCGGGTGATTTCATTCTTAAAGGCTTAGAGGATGGTTGAAAAAGGGATTTTTATCATATTTAGCGTTTTTGAGGGATGTTGGAGCTGAGACTCCCAGTATTGATTCTGTGCCTGTTGTAAGGGACTTCCCAGATGTGTTTCCATCAGACCTGTCGGGCATGCTGCCGGACAGGGATATCGATTTTCGTATTGATTTGGTGCCAGGCACTCAGCCCATTTCTATTCCTCTTTATCTTATGGCACCAACTAAGTTAAAGGAATTGAAAGAACAACTTTAGGAGCTCTTAGATAAGAGATTCATTTGCCTTATTATGTCATCGTGGGGTGCACCAGTGTTGTTTGTTAAGATGAAAGATGGCTCAATGAGGATGTGTATTAATTATAGACAGCTAAACAAGGTAACTGTGAAGAACAAGTATCCTCTACCGTGCATTGATGATTTATTTGATTAGCTCTAGGGAGCGAGGGTGTTCTCGAAGGTTGATCTTTATTCAAGCTATCACCAGCGGAAGATTAGAGATTATGATATTATGAAGACAACCTTCAGGATGAGATATGGGCACTATGCGTTTCGTGTGATGTCTTTTGGGCTGACCAATGCCCTAGCCGTATTTATGCACTTGATGAACAGTATGTTTCGGCTATATCTAGATTCCTTTGTGATTGTGTTTATTGATGATCCTGGTGTACTCTCGTAGCCAGGAAGAGCATGCTCACCATTTGAGAGTTGTATTTCAAAGGTTGAGGGAGGAGAAGCTGTATGAAAAGTTCTCCAAGTGCGAGTTTTCGCTTGAGTCTGTAGCTTTTTTGGGTCATGTGGTGTCTTGTGACAATATTTAGGTTGACCCGAAGAAGATAGAGGCAGTGCAGAGTTGGCCCAGACCGTCCTTAGCTATAGAGATCCAAAATTTTCTTGGTTTGGTAGGGTATTATCGCCGGTATATTTTGGGATTTTCATCCATTGTTTCGTCATTGACCAGGTTGACACAGAAGGGTGCACCGTTTGTTTGGTCGGATGAGTGCGCGGAGAGCTTTCAGAAGCTCAAGACAGCTTTGACCACAGCTCGAGTGTTAGTCTTGCCATCAGCTTCAGGTTCTTATACCGTGTATTTTGATGCATCGAGAGTGGGGATAGGTTGTGTATTGATGCAGGAGGGTAGAGTTATTGCTTATGCTTCTCGTCAGTGGAAGCCTCATGAGAAGAACTACCATGTGTATGATTTAGAGTTAGCTGCCATAGTTCATGCCTTGAAGATTTGGAGGCACTATTTGTAGGGCGTGTCCTGTGAAATGTATACTGATCATCATAGTCTCCAGCACTTGTTTAAACAGAAGGACCTCAATTTTTGGCGATAGAGGTGGCTTGAGTTGCTCAAGGATTATGACATCGCCATTTTATATCATCCGAGGAAAGCCAATGTAGTGGCCGATGCTTTAGCCAAAAGGCGGTTAGTATGGGCAGCTTGGCGTATGTTCAAGTTGGGGAGAGGCCCTTTGCATATGATGTTCAGGAGTTGGCTAATCGGCTAGTGAGGTTGGATATTTCAGAGCCTAGTAGGGTGTTGGCTTGCGTTGTTTCTCGGTCTTCCTTATATGATCACATTAGTGAGCGCCAGTATGATGATCCACACTTTCTTGTCCTTAAGGATAGAGTTTAGCATGATGATGCCAGGGATGGTACTATTGATAGTGATGGTGTGTTGAGGATGTAGGGTCGGATTTGCATGTCCAATGTTGATAGCCTTCGTGAGTTGATATTAGATGAGGCCCATAGCTCGCGGTATTCTATCCATCCAAGTGCCGCGAAGATGTATCAGGATTTGAGACAGCATTACTGGTGGAGAAAGATGAAAAAGGATATTGTGAGTCATGTAGCTCAGTGCCTTAACTGTCGGCAGGTCAAGTACGAGCATTAGAGGCCCGGTGGCGTGTTTCAACATATTGATATTCCCTAATGGAAATGGGATAGGATTATTATGGACTTTGTTAGTGGTCTCCTTTAGACAACGAGGAAGTTTGATTCAGTTTGGGTGATTGTGGATTGGTTGACCAAGTCTACACACTTCACTCCTGTGTGCACTACATATTCCTCGGAGTCGTTAGCAGAGATATTCATCCGTGAGATTGTGAGATTGCATGGGGTCCCGGTTTCTATTATATCAGACAGAGGTACTCAGTTTACTTCGCAGTTCTGGAGGACATTTCAGCATGAGTTAGGCTCACAGTTTGAGTTGAGTACAGCATTTCATCCTCAGACGGACGGACAATCCGAGCGTAGCATTGAGATCTTGGAGGACATGTTGCGTGCCTGTATTATTGATTTTGGTGGTTCTTGGGCTGATTACTTGCCTCTTGCCGAGTTTGCTTATAACAATAGCTACCAATCCAGCATTCAGATGGCGTCGTATGAAGCCTTATATGGGAGACGGTGTAGATCTCCAGTTGGTTGGTTTGAGCCCGTTGAGGCTAGGTTGTTAGGGACAGAGTTGATCCAGGATGTTTTGGACAAGGTGAAGGTGATTCAGGAGAGACTTCGCACAGCTAAGTCGTGCCAGAAGAGTTATGCGAACCGGAAGGTCCGGGATGTGTCATACTCAGTGGGTGAGAAGGTCTTGTTGAAGGTTTCGCATATGGAAGGCGTCATGAGATTTGGGAAGAAAGGAAAGCTCAGTCCGAGGTTCATTAGCCCTTTTGAGATTCTCAGGAGGATCGGAGATGTGGCCTATATGCTTGCTTTGCCACCCACTCTATCGGGAGTTCATCCGGTGTTCCATATTTCTATGCTCCGAAAGTATGTTAGGGACCCATCGCATGTGTTGGATTTCAGTACAGTTCATCTTGATGATGACTTGACTTATGATGTGGAGCCTATAGCTATATTAGGTCATCAGGTGTAGAGATTGAGGTCTAAGGATATTGTGTCAGTGAAGGTTCAGTGGAGAGCTCGGCACGTAGAAGAGGCCACTTGAGAGACCGAGCGGGAGATGCGGAGCAGATATCCTCACTTATTTGAGACTCCAGGTATGTTTCTTGACCCACTCAAGGACGAGCATTTGTTTATGTTGGGGAGAATGTGACGACCCGGCCCGTCGTCATGAGAGTTATTGCCCCGTTTCTCCATTATTGTGTTGTTTCATGTTCTATATCAGTATTAGAGTCTAGCGGGTGAATTTGGATTGAATTTGGTTCAAAATAAGGCATATAGCCTCTTAGAACGGAGTTTGTTTCAGAAAAGTCAACCTAAAGTTTATGTCGTTAGAGAGCTCGGATGTAAATTTCGGTGGTTTGGATCGCCTCGGGAGGTGATTTGTGACTTAAGGGAATGATCGGAATTGAATTTGGAGGTCCGGTGTAGAAATAGGCTTAAATTGGCAAAGTTGGAATTTTGGCGGAATCCGGTTGATAGGTGAGATTTTGATCCAGGGGTTGGAATGGAATTCTGACAATTGCAGTAGCTTCGTTAGATGTTTTGGATACATATACAAATTTCCAAGTCATTTGGACATCGTTTGGTCGGGTTTTTGATTGGATGCAGGTTTTAGAAGTTTTACTTGAAACTTAGGCTTGAATCTACCTTGATTTGATGATTTTTGTGTTTAAGGGCGTGTTTTTATGATTGGAACAAGTTCGTATCATGTTTTGGAGTAGGTTGGTGGTTTTGGTTGAGGTCCCAGGGGCCTCGGGTTGATTTTGGGGGTCCAAACCGATCATTTTTGGTTAAGCTTGAAGTCAGATTTTGTTGTCATAAAACTTGCAGGTTTTTGTTCAATGCAATCGCAGGGGTTGAGTTCCGATCGCATAGAAGGTTTGGGGGAGGCTCGGATTTTGTTCAATGCGATCGTGGTCAGGTATATGCGATATAGTTGGAGGAGTTTTTGTTCTGCGATCGCAGTTGGAGCTCTGCGTTCGCATAGAGTATTTGGCTAGGGGTCCCAGATTCTGAGTTTGTTCTATGCGATTGCGGGTTGTTGAGTGAGATCGCATAAATCATTTTTGGAGGATGGAAATTTTGTTCTATGCGATCGCAGGTCTGGTGATGCGATCGTATAGTGTATTTAACTGGGCGGACAGAAGGGTTTAATGACATTTCATCCGCGAGCAAAATCATATTTTCTCCATTGTTAGGCAAGGTTTGAAGCTATTGGACGAGGGAGTAAGAGCTTTTCACCTAGATTTTGATTGGAGGTAAGTTGTATGGACCAATTACATGATTTTATCCTAGAATCTTTATCTAAATCACTGAAATTGGAGGAATCAAAGTGTAAAAATGAAGGTTTTTGCTTGAAGCCTAAGAAATGGTAAAATGATAATTGAGGGGACAAATGGACTCCGATTTTGGTAAATTTTATATGTATGGACTCGTGGAGAAACGAGGAAATGTAAATTTCATAATTTTTCGAGAAGCGGGCCCGAGGCTCGAGTTTTGGAAACTTTGTGTTTTTGGATGTTTTTCGAGTTATTTTGATTGGGTTATGTTCCATTAGCCTATTTTGATGCATTCCTATTGGTTTTGATCAGAGTTGGCATCCGTAGAGGTTGATTCTAAAAGGAAAGGCATTGCGGACTAGTTTTTGAGCCGGTTCGAGATGAGTAATGGGTGTGGATAATGACCTGAGGGTTTGAAACCCCGGTATATCACTATGTGACGCTGTAATGAGGTGAGACACGTACTCTACTGTGAGTGCGGGGTTGATTCTGATTAGGGACTATGGCTTAGTCTGACCGTGTGGCATTGTAATGTGTTGTTGGCTACAAATGAGCTGGAAAACCTCCTACTTGGATGGTTGTGGATATATTTGGATTGTGTGCCAGTTATTGGATCCCGTGAGGATCGTTATCACTATTTCTCTGATTATAGCATGTTTTCATGATATCAGCCCTGAGCTAAACACTGTCTAAAATGATTTTTCAAACTCTAAGATATCTGAACACTGATTTCTATCATTTTTGTTAAACAGAGTTAAAAATGATAGTTAGTTGTACCTATGATGCTTGAATTACATGTAGTTGGACTGGTAGTTGATCGGGCTACATGTCGCAGCATATGTCACTGATATTGCACTTGGGCTGTAGGAACCCATCCGGAGTTTGAACCCCCACAGTGAGCGCGGGTACCCAAATGGATCGGGCTACGCGCCGTAGCGGTCATGTTCATGCATCTGCATTGCATTTTGATTTCTAATGTACTGCTTTATCTGTTATTGATTTTCCCGAGGCATATACTGTTAAAAATGATAAAATAAGGTATTGTATAACTTTATTGTGTGGTAGCATTGGGTGTTCTTACCTTCAATATCATTATACATGCTTATTACCACTGAGTTGGAAGTACTCACTCTAGTCCATGCACCTTGTGTGCAGATCCATGTACCTCCCAATATGGTTGATTTCTAGCTGCTATCAACATATCTTTCAGAGTTGTCGAGGTAGCTGCCTGGCATCCGCAAGACTCGACTTCTCTCCCGTTTATCTATGTTTTATCTTCCATGTACTCAGATTTATTGTTATACAGTCAGTGTTATTCTGATACTTGGTAGATGCTCTCGACTTGTGACCCCCAGATCTGTGGGCGAAAATTTGTACTGGTTAATTAGCTATTTTCTATAAACTTGCTAAATTTGAGGCCACTAGTCTCTATTAATGATTTGTGAAATAAGGTATGTGAGCTGCTAGATCGGTACTGTGTGTAATTGGTCAAGCTGGCCTAGCAATATGTTGGACGCTATCATAATCGGGTATTGGGGTCATGACAAAACATGCAGATTAAATAGATCTCTATGAGCATGATTGCTAGATGCAGTTTATGCAGAATTAAAATAGTCCTGTAAGCAGGGTTCCTATATGTGATTGGATATGCATAAATAAAATAGTCCTATAGGAATGGTTTCTAAATGTGATTGAATATGCAGAATTAAAATAGTCCTATAGGCATGGTTTCTAGCCTTGACATGCATAAATACCCACCCATTTTCACTAGCCATCCCCAAATATTCATTACAGACCAAGAATAACAAATTACATCGAAAATACATAAAAATACAACTAGACGAAACTCGATTCTTGGTTCCTCCTTGAGAAATAGGATAAACTGCCTGTGACGACCTGGCCCGTCGTCACGGGAATTACCACCCTGTTACATTTCATTTATGTGTTTTATGTTTTTTTATCAGTGTTAAAGTCTATCGAGTGAGTTAGGAGTGAATTGGATTGAAAATGAGGCATATAACCTTTCTGAAGGAAACATGAATATGGAAAGTCAACCTGGAATTGACCATTTAGTCAGAGGGCTCGAAATCGGATTATGATGATTTGGGTAGTTCTAGGATGTGATTTTTGACTTAGGGGAGCGATCGGAATTGAATTTTGAGGTCCGGTGTAGAAATAGACTTGAATTGGCTAAGGTCGAATTTTGGCGAAATCCGAACGGTAGGTGAGATTTTGACACGGGGGTCGGAATGGAATTCTGACAATTCCTGTAGCTTCATCATGTGATTTTGGATATGTCCGCAAATTTTCAGGTTCATTCGGACGTCGTTTGGTCGGGTTTTTGATTGAATGCTAGTTTCGGAAGTTTTGAAGAAACTTAGGCTTGAATCCGTGTGTAATTGGTGATTTTGATGTTTAGGATGGTGTTTTTATGATTGGAACAAGTTCGTATCGTGTTTTGGAGTATGTTGGTGGTTTTTGTTGGGGTCCCGGGGGCCTCGGGGTGAATCCGGACCATCATCCGGCATTTTTGAACATGGAAAATCTGCAGAAAATTGCAGAAAACTGTGCAGAAGGCTAAGCCTTCGCGTTTGCGAGGCAAGGCCCGAGTTCGCGTAGGAAAGGACCAGTTGGTCATCGTGTTCGCGAGGGGAAATGCCGTGTTCGCATAAGAGAAAGACGGGAAGCATCGCGTTCGCGATGGTGTGTGTCGCGGACGCGTAAGAGGAAAAGGCGAAGCATCGCGTTCGCGTGGTTTGGGGACGCGTTCGCGTAGAAGGATTTCCTGGACGGCTAAGGTAATGGGCATCGCGAACGCGTGGGGCATGTCGCGTTCATGAAGGGTAAGTTGTCCAGTGCATACCGAACGCGTGGCAGGTAACGCGGACGCGAAGAGTAAATGGGTCCGGCAGTGAGTTTAATTACAGAACAGACCAGTCGCGATTTTTAGTGTTAAAACCTCCATTTTTGAGTTCTGGAGAGAGAGACTCACGGGAGATTGCTGGGGAATCATCGGGTGTTTGTCGGAGGTAAGTTTTGTGGCTTAATTAAAACATTTTATCATGAAATCCTTGGTTAATTCTCTGTAAATGGAAGATTAAAGGTGGGTTTGAGCTCTAGGCCTAAAAATTGAAGAAAAACACTTATTTGAATGGGCAAATAGAGTCCGATTTTGGTAAATTTTATATTCCTAGACTCGTATTGTCACGAGGGTTCCGAATATGTGACTTTCGTAATTTTTCGAAGAGCGTACCAAAAGTCGGGTTTTGGCAACTTTTGGAATTTTGATGTAAATTGAGTTGTTTTGACTGGGTGTCGTCCCATGGGCCTAATTTATTGTGTTTCTACTATATTTGATCAGATTCTACGCGTGCGGAGCTTGATTCTCATGGAAAGGGCATCGCGGACTAGTCGTCGAGCTGTATTGAGGTGAGTAATAGATGTGGGTGATGACCAGCGGGTTCGAAACCCCGGTATACCACTTTGTGATGCTGTATCGCGGCGAGACACGTACTCTCTTGTGAGTGCGGGGTCGATTGTGATTGGGGACTATGACATAGTCCGACTTGTTGATACTGTATTATGATATTGGCTATTCTTGAGCCGTCGAACCTCCTTCTCGGATGGTTGCATATTATATTGTGATATTGGCTACTCTTGAGCCGTTGAACCTCCTTCTCGGATGGTTGAGTATACTTATGGGTTCTGAGCCAGTTAATGGATCTTGCGAGGATCATTATCATTGTCTTGTGATATTGACATGCTAGTTTTACTACCAGTCCGTAGCTATTACTGTTATCATGATATTTCCAATCTCTGGAACTTGACATTTACTGTTTTCAACTGAAAAATGATAAAAGAGTTTTCAAAACTATTATTGAGCCTGCGAGGCTGCATTTGCATATTAGCTGACTGGTAGTGGATCGGGCTACACGTTGCAGTGTATATTTATGATATTATACTTGGGCTATAGCAGCCCCTCCGGTGTTCGAACCCCCACAGTGAGCATGGGTACCCAAATTGGATCGGGCTATGCATCGTAGCGGTCATTTCATGCATTGCCTTGCATTTAGCTACATCTGCTAGCTGTTATATTATGTTGTTGATACTTGTTGGTTCTCTACTATTGATATTGAATTGTTACAGGGCATTGGTTACAGCTTTACATAGTGCTTTATTGTGGATTTCTTATCTGCGCTGTCTTACCCTTGTTTATTACCACTGAGTCCGGCATTACTCATTTTACTCCCTGCACCTTGTGTGCAGATCCAGGTACCTCTGAGCAGTGATCTAGTAGCTGTGCGAGGCGACATTTGTGGATATTCGAGGTAGCTGCAGAGTTCGCAGGACCCGATATTCCTTCTTACTGTCTCTTGGTTTTGTATTGACTTTTCTTTCCGCACTTGGTATTGTTGTAAACTCTATTTCACTTATGTTCTTTTAGAGGCTCTTGACTCTTGACCCCTCGGTCTTTGGGGAGTTGTACTGTTTTGGGACTTGGTTCCTTGTTTTGATATTCCTATCACTGTTGAATTATTCTGTTATGCTTAAATTGGATAAAGTGAGCTTATAGCTTCGTGATTGTTGTTAATTGGTCAGGCTGGCCTAGTAGTGTGCTGGGCGCCATCACGATCGGATTTGGGGTCGTGACAAGTTGGTATCAGAGCCTAGGTTTACTAGGCCTCATGACTCTTGAGCCGGTTAGTAGAGTCTTGTGGATCGGTACGGGGACGCCTGTACTTATCCTCGGGAGGCTGCGAACCTTTAGGAAACACTTCACATTTCTTGGAATTCTTATCATGCGCACTTGATTCGGCTTGGGATATAATTTTTGAAATTCCTTCCACACGTCTGTGTACGCATCGAGCGCTCAGTAATATAATTGACTTATGGCTTGTGATTCCCTGATCGAGGGGCGAGATATAATCTCTGTGAGATCATGTTGGGAATTTCGGGAGGACTTGAGGCTGGACCTTGTTTATGACTTGAGCATCAAGGTGCTGATTTTGTGAGTGGTGGCAATAGATAATGTATTGAGAGTTTGAAACCCCATATTTGCACTATACAGTGCTGTGCTGAGATGGAACACGCGTCATGTAACGAGCATGGTGGTATTGTGACTGGGGACTTGGATTTGGTCCTTCCCGATTGATAGATTACTGTGTAAAATGACTGAGAATGGGCTTATATCTGTATATTTGGGTTAGTATCCATGTTTGGGGCCTTGTGCCAATCTGTAGAGTATTAGGGAAGCTTGATAATGGATGAACTGTTAGATGTCCGACTCTTATCTAATCTGCTGTGTAGCCCCGAGTTATGGGTGTGGTGAATATTTACCATATCTCTTAATTGGAAGGTAAAGTGTCGTATGTGTAGTGGACCGAGTTCGAACTTAGAAAAAACTAAGTGATTATGCTATGTGCGTCCTGGTGGAATGTATTGTGCTGAAATGCTAAATTGAGGCGAAGTAGGTGGGTTGATTCTCATGTGTAATTGAAAGGTATTTGATATGTGTTATGATTCGAGCAGGTGCAACGCATGTTCATGTAACAATTATGATAATATGATTTGTGTAGTATTGAGACCAATGTTGTCGATATGCATTGTGATGTCTTGTCGAGTTGTGAATGTATTGCTAGGATGGTTTTGGTGATTCTCTGGCAGGTGGATACGCCAAATTACAAAGGAAACTCTGTCAAAATTTTTGGAAAGTTTGGGACTTAGAAAGATTTTTGTCACCTAAAGAGTGGGCTTAACTGTTGTGTGTGAATGAATACAAGAATTGCAAAAGAGTTAATATTTCTGATGATTCGAATCTTCGCCGAAGCTTGTAAATGACTTGAGCATAATCTAACTAGAACTTTGTGGCATCATTTGAGTAAGGATGCTATGAGTGGCTAAAAGTGCTTTGATGTATGGCTCCGAGCTAAGTTGGGGAGGTTGTTATTGATTAACTGATTGCATTGTTGTGTGCTAAGTTGGTTCCGTCTCTAGGTATGTTGGGAAATTTTGATAAAGGTTATGGCGCTTCGTAGATGTGAAGAAATACTAGGATGTTTTGAACTGATGTTGGTAAGGAATGTTTGGTGTATAGAAAAGAAAAATAGCTAATTGTATCTGTATGTAATCATGTTCTGCGGTGTCAGAGTTCTAGCAAGGCACGAGTGGTTTTGTTCAATAAGACAGTTGAATTACATCTGAATAAGGGTGAATGACGCTAGGGAATTGTTTTACAGTGTTTAAGATTTTGCTTGTAACAGTCAGGTGTCTTAAGATTGTGCATGTGGCTAAGGACGGTGGTTTCGTTAGAAGAGATCAAGACTTGTGTTATATTATGTGAATGATGGGATTCTATGTAACCGTATTGGTATAACGAATTTAAATCGCAAGAAGTTCTTCAAAATAAAGTATTGTAGAATATGATCCTTCTGAGAAACATTGTGAGAGTATTCAGAGTGGCCTATGTGTCTTAGACCGTGTGGTCTTATGTACGAGTCTCATGTGGTAACATGAGTTGATGTGTTATGGTGCTACAGTAATGGCTAATATTAAATCAAGGATGAATCAGAAAGGAAACTAGGTAAATGGAACAACTTGTTAATAAACCGAAACGGTATGATAAGGAATACAACTAATTCCTAGTATGTGTTTGAAGTAATGAGTCTTGCAGATATTGTGCAACAAAGCTCTTGAATGCTGGCAGTTGTGTAACTCGATATGGGTATAAGGACTTAGTCCTGGCAGTTTAACTTATGCAATGTAATTGGGAGAAAGAATTTATGATGTGATTTACTGTGGGTTGAAAATGAGTGTATTTTTCCTGTTGGTATGCAAGGTCTGGAATGTGCAATGAGTTTTCTCTATATGGGATCATGAAAGTCCTTGACTAGTTGAGTGCGCCGATGTTTGCGACGTAGGAAAGGAATATGAATTTCCATGTTATCCTAGTGTGGTATGGTATATGCGATGTGTTATGGAAAGTTGATAATGGCATATTCAAGGCTTTGAGATTTATTCATATTATATGTGAAGTCATTAAAATTATTGAGTAGCGCGGGCAGTTGCAGGTGATTTAAGAATCGATATTTTTGGTGATTGAAGAAAATGGTACTGTTATTCTAGTGATTTGGCAGGGTATATGGTCCAAAAGGACAAGGTAATGTAAACAGATAATATCTAGTGGTATGGTGGTATCCTCTTATGGGATCGACTGTAATAACTGAGTCGTTAATGGCATAGTGAAATTTCTGGATGGCTTTTGTGGTATGAATGGACGCCTGATGTGCGTTATGTATTTGTACGATAAAGTACGAAATCAGGCATGGTGACTCATGTGTTATATATCTGTTGAAGACTTGAAGTCCTCGTTAGTCCGCCTATGCAGTGGTTGTATATCGTGTGTATCGGCACCGTTTTGTGACTATTGGAAATCGGAAGCCCTAGTGGCCCTCTCTCAACTTGATATGACGAATTTGGATTATGATACTTGATTGTTGACTGGTCATCATTGGGTCAGGTTGTCTAGACTAATGTGATATGGACTATGATGGTATGGCACAAATTGCGTAGCAGAGTGCATCAGAGTATGCTCCAGCGGGATAGTTGCACCTCAGGACCAGCGGACGGCTGGTGGGTATTGCTTTGTCAGTTGGGCCTTCGTGGCGTATATCAGTGCAGAGGTTTCTACCGTTGATTTGGTTCTGGTATTGAGGAACTTTGTCGGATGCGTTTCTTGTGGCCGAACTTGAGGCTATATATGTTTACTATAACGAGCAACTTGACTCGACGTGCATTTCTTTGGGGAGGGTTCTATATGGATCGGGTGGCGCGCCGCCACAAGTATGGTTAATTGGATCGGGTGGCACGCCACCATGGGTATAGTATCTGGATCGGGTGGCACACCGCCACGGGAATGTCATTGGAGCGGATTGCACGCCGCAACAGTGTAATGCAAAAATAGAGTTGGTTATATGTTACCTGGTATACAATACTTTCTGGCTTCTTGATTCACGTCCACGCAACGGTCGTAGTCAATATAACTTGGTTTAATATGTCCAAGATCGATCCCACAGAGAATTAACCTACCAATTGCAACTTTCACAACCCCAAAAGTACTTCCGAATCAAGTTCCCAAACTTTGAATATATATTTGTGTATGGTTTTCGAATATCTAGTTTGCAAGAATTAAAGAATGCTTTAAAAGAAAGAATTGAATGTTGAATGAAATAATATAGAGAAAGACTAAGGTATTGATTTCCCCTATTGACGGAATCCATTATCGTTATGCTCTTACAAATTGTTAATATATTCTATCAATCATGAACGCTATGTGTATCATAACCCTCTCCCGAGCAATTACAATAATTTACTAGTGCACTCTCCCGAGCTACCCTAGCTAGCTTTAATTTGAATAGTTCACTTTAGATTGCACACAAGAGTTCGTTATTCCTAACCCCGTCTTTACGCCTAAAATTATAGATTCCTCTAATAACCTAGGTGTGGTGTTGTTCAACAATAAACCTAAATATGCACTCTTTTCCAAGTTATGCACACTAAATAGGCACAGCTAATTGGGGATCCTACCAATTAACTACAGTAATAATGAAGTTGAACAAATAGAAATCTAATTCACAATTTGTAATCACATAAACGATAAGTTCATCAATCAATAGGTTCCATCAAAACCTTAGAAAAGAATTTAGCTACTCATGCTTGAAGAAACAAAAAGAATAATAATTGAAATCATAAAGAATTGCTTGATATAAAATAATAGAGAGAGTTTGAGAGGAATCTCTCCTACTAAAACCTTGCAAAAGTATTGAAGAAATAAATTACATGCCTCTATGGGGCAAACTAGGAGTTTATATAGAGGTTTTAGGGCTTAAAAACTAAGTTTGAGTCCAATTGGGATTTGCCGCCGCTGGGACTTCCGCGGTTCGTTCGCGGCCGCGGATGGACCGCGAACAGTAAAACTTCAGAGAGCCAGTTTTTCCGCGGTTCATCCGCGGTCGCGGAGAAACCGCGGATGAACAACACTTCTGTTTCTTTACTGCTTCGTCCAGCCCTCTTCACTTAAGCTCTTCTCTTGGCCTTTTCATCAACCTATGACTTCAAAATGGCTTTTTAAGCCATCCAATGCATCACATATACCTGTAAAACACAATCAAACACTAATCAAAGCATTTTGTCCTCATAACAACATTAATCTCATAATAAGGTGTGATTATTTAGGGTATAATTATAGTCAAATTCACCTATTATCAACACCCCACACTTAAACCTTTGCTCGTCCTCGAGCAATCCTTAATCACACTTTTAGGCCAATTAGCAAAATATGTCTCCCCCAAATTATGCCACATAAGCTATTATATATGAACAACCTAAGATATGCACAATCTTATACTTAGCTGTAGACTCTCATGCCAGCACATTATTACTTACTCTACTTATTATCAAGAACTTGCAAATTTACCTTCTTCCTCTTGAATTGCATGCCCTTACCAAATTGATTTAGAGTAGTTCTCACACATTAAAATTCATATACATGGAACTTATGGATATCGGAAAAATTCACTCACTCTCAACAAAGAACATTCATATGCGTACAGACACACCATAGGCTTGCCCCTAGTGTAATACTCCACTAATCGAGTTATTCAATCATAAATCAAGAGGTCTTTAAGGGTTGTAATGTAGGCTACGGGACGGGTAGGATACTTTTGGGTATAGTGACTAGCCTCCCTAAGCACTTTTCTTTTCTTTTTCACAACTTTCCCTTTTTTAGTTTTCTTTTCTTCCTTATGTCTCCCATAAACATTTATTCGCTTTTATTTGCTTTTAATCCCCATTTTCCTTTGTTGGTGTAACCGGCCTTTTTAGTTTTTTTTCATATATACATTGATATAGCTCTTTTTCTCATTGCTTTGCACACATTTGCATTATTTTGGCCAGTTCACTATTTTCTACCATTCATTCTTGATTTTCCCTTTTCAATTTCCCTTCACCCCACACTTAAACTTTTGCATATTCATTACAATACAAGTGCTTCTAGGAGGTAAAGTAGAACAAAATATAATAATTTTTGAAGAACATTCAAGGGTTGTCAAAGAATAGGCTTTAAGCTCAAAGGGGTTAACTAAGATATAATGTACGGGTGAATTCATGTCTATTGATATATGGGGTTACACAAAGAAATGCCTCTATCCTTTCTACAACCGAACAACTTCTATTTCGCTTTGCAAACACACAGGGCAAGTTCTAGGCATCATGTACAACATACAATGTAGGTAAAAAAAAACTCACACACACATGGCATACAACTCATTTGGAATCCGGTTTATCTACAAAGTCCTATCTATGTTCAAGCAAGCATTATTGTGCAATTTAAGGCATATTGGGATTCTACAATCAAGCTTAGAAAATACATTCTCAAGTTCAATTTACGCTTTTGCTAATGTGCATATTCGGGGTTACATGTTGCCCTTTTACCTCTAATCCTAAGAAAAGAAAGGAAAAAAAGAGAAAAAAATCTACCTAACCCGATTCAAATAAAAACCCTTGGAAAAGAACCGTGGTCAAAAGAAAAACCAAGGGTGAGATGATGCACTACCTAGAAAAAGAAAATAAAAGAAAGAAAAATTCCTACGTGGACTACTTCCCTCAAGAGTACTTGTCCTAAATAGTCCGTCATCAGGAAGAGTCCTCTACTCATATTTTTGGATTTTTTAAAATTTTTTGATGATTTTTTTTTTATTATTTTATATTACTTACTACACTAATATATACATTATGTACAAAATAAGTTTCCCACCCCACACTTAAAAATATGTCATGTCCTCATGGCATAAATAAAAATGAAAGCTCAATAGGGGCAAGAAAACTTACTTGTGACTCACTCGGAGTCGGAGACGGTGGATGGGTCGACATGGCATGCTCTCCCAAGTGCTCTGAACCATGCCATAAACCTGTTCTCTGACCGGGCTTGCCTAGTGGACATGGCATCTAGTCGTGTGTGTAGACCGTCCACTGAAGTGCGCAAAGCAGCCACTTCCTCCTCCATTGATCTCAACATAGGTCGTGTGGACTCGGATCTAGACATGCTTGCTCCACGAGGAGCAGGCCTGGAAGGTCCGGCTGAATCCATGGAGTGTCTGGCCCGGGCATCCGGTACAGGATCGTCCTCCTCATCTAAGTCAATGGGTGTTGTGTCTCTTCCAACCCGGATAGTAGCAGCTCTAAATGGAACTTTTGGTAGTAGCGCACCGTCAGTATCAGTAACTGGGGTGTGGTTGAGGAGACACAAGGCAGTGACAAGAGATGGGTAATAGAAACCCTTGGCAGTGAGGGATCCCCTCAAAACCATCTCGTCACTAATAATTCGGGCAATATAAACATCCCGATGTGTTACAAAACACCAAGTCAGAACAGCCCTATTAAAGTTAACATCTGTCGTGTTACTTGAGGGCAATATACGGTTGCAAATTATGGAGAACCAACACTTGGCAATGTGTGTGAAGCAGTTAGAGTGCAGAGTTTGATTTCTAATCCATACAGGAACACCATCTTCACATAAGGCCTCAATTAGCATGTCCCATGTGACACCGGGCCTATCATGGTAATAATCAATATCACTCGTGTGTGGTGGTAGGCGAAGTACCTGCCGAATGGTGGGAATATGGGCATTGACTCGCTTACCTCTGACGAAAACTTGTCTCACCGAGGAATAAGGGGCATTTGCATAGAATTCTCTAACAAGCATCTTGTTCACCTTAGTGGGAGTTTCGAAAAGGAACTCCATCTCTCACCTCCGAATCTCATCATACATTTCCGGCTTCTCTGAGCGGATAGCTATCCTGTCCACTTCCACCTCTTGAAGCCACTTCTTGTTAGCTTTAGTATGAAATGCATTTTCCGCCCCTTCATCGGCAAACCTAGATTCGTCATAAGTTGATTGCCTGGATGAGCTAGCACCATGTCGTGGTCTCTTTGGAGCCATGATCCTGTACAATTAAGATAGCCAAAAAAAGTTTGTAAACCGTTAGTCAGTGGAAGGCTACTCAGACTTCGCCATCCTTGATAATTCACAATTGTTCATCAATTATGTGTAATTCCCTCATACACTTTATCTAACTATTTCACACATGCCCAATTGAGTACCCCACACTTAGTTCTTGGAACACATCTACGAGCACCTCATTGACTTAGACCATCCCCCATAAATTTTTCAATAACCAATTTAAGAGTTGGGCATTATGTCTCCTAATATTCATTAGTCTATTATGCTCAAGGTAATGTGCCCCAACATGGCTAATCAACCCATATATATGCTAGAACTACTATTGGGTCTCCAAATCATAGAATCAACATCATAAACACAATTGAAACAAAACAAAACCCATTCTTTCCAAACATCAAACATATAACAAGGTTCCTTAAAGGAATTTCATGGTAAAATTAAATGTACAATGAGAAACCAAGCAATGTTCATGAATGGACCCAAAACTAACACTAACTAAATATTTATACAAAATAAACAATCAAAAACTAAAAAAAAATAGAACAAAATAAAAGAGAAAAGTAGAGAAACTTACAAGTTATTGCAATGGAGAAGTAGGGTGGGAGAAGGGGATGATTTGGAGAAGAGGGAGTTGGGGATTTTTAGAGAGAAGGGAGAGGAAAAAATTAGAGAGAGAGAGTTTTTAGGGGGGGAGGGGCGGCTGAATGAGGGTTTGGGAAAGGGGGGTTTGTTATTTTAGGTTTTAAAAGGGGGGAGGGAAAAAGAAAAATTAAAAAACTTTAAATTTTGGCCGACCGCGGAACTGACCGCGACTGTTCGCGGTTCGTTCGCGGCCGCGGATGGACCGCGAATAGTCGAGATTCAGAGAGGTCAGTTCTCCGCGGTTGGTTCGCGACCGCGAATGGACCGCGAACAGAGAAAGTTCAGAAAGGGTATTTTTCCGCGGTTCATCCGCGGTCCGCGGGTGGACCGCGGACAGTGCTCCTTTCTGAAAAACTTCGACTTTCTTTTTTAATTTTTTTTATATTCCTTTATTACTTACTACTAATATTAAATTACTTACAACATGTTCGTGGGTTGCCTCCCACGTAGCGCCTGAGTTAACGTCGCGGCACGACTCAACTTAGCGCATTTTACGGCTCGTTGGACCTTTGAGGTTCATCCAACCGCAATTCTATCTTGTCCTCCATGTCATCCAGGCCAATGTATTGTTTCAACCGCTGTCCGTTTACCTTAAATGTACGTGATCCATCCATAGTTTGAATTTCCACAGCTCCGGACTCAAATGCCTCAATTACCTTGAAGGGTCCTGACCACCTTGATTTCAATTTTCCTGGGAACAGTCGTAATCTTGAATTGTATAGTTGTACCTTGTCCCCGTTTTTGAAGGTACGCTCAATGATATGTTGATCATGGATCCGCTTCATCCTCTCTTTATACAATCTTGTATTTTCGAATGCTAGATACCGAAATTCTTCCAACTCATGCAATCCAGTCAACCTTGCCTTACCTGCTTCATCCAAGTTGAGATTCAATTGTTTCAGTGCCCACCACGCTTTATGTTCTAATTCAACCGGTAAGTGACAAGCTTTTCCGAACACCAATTTGTAAGGAGACATGCCAATGGGTGTTTTGAATGTTGTTCTATATGCCCATAGTGTGTCATCAAGCTTCCTGGACCAGTCGGTTCTTGTGGCGTTCACTGTTTTGGTCAGTACACTTTTAATCTCCCTGTTGGAGACCTCAACTTGTCCGCTAGTTTGCGGGTGATATGGAGTGGCCACCATGTGTTTAACATCATACTTGGCCAATAATTTCTCAAAAGCTCGGTTGCAAAAGTGTGTGCCCCGTCACTAATGATAGCCCTTGGAGTCCCAAACCGGGTGAAAATATTCTTCTTCAAAAATCCCACTACCACCTTAGCATCATTGGTGGGTAGTGCTGCAGCTTCCACCCATTTGGACACGTAGTCAACTGCAACAAGTATGTACTTATTGCCGTATGAGCTAATGAAGGGCCCCATGAAATCTATTCCCCAGAGATCGAACACTTCCACTTGTTGAATTGGGTTCATTGGCATCTCACAACGCCGGGAGATGTTCCGGTGCGTTGACATTCGTTGCAACCTTTCACCCACAAGTGTGCATCTTTAAACACCGTTGGCCAATAGAAACCGGCCTCAAGTATCTTGGCGGTTGTTCGCACTCCTCCAAAGTGCCCGCCATATGCTGAAGCGTGACATGCCTGCAAAACAGAAGATTGTTCTATCTCGGGGACGCATCTCCGGATCATGTTATCAAGACATATCCTAAACAAGTATGGTTCATCCCAATAATAATTCTGACTTTCACGAAAAAAGCTTTTCCTCTGGACCGATGATAGGTCATAAGGAACAATGCCACTGGCTAGATAATTAGCGTAGTCGGCATACCATGGAGCTTCCAGGAGAGTTGTGGTGAGCAATTGCTCGTCTGTAAAGGTTTCCAGAATTTCCCCACTCTCTTTGACAAGTTCAGCTCCTTCAAGTCTTGACAAATGGTCAGCTACTTGATTCTCAGTGCCTTTTCTATCTCTGATTTCGAGGTCGAACTCTTGGAGAAGCAACACCTAATGAATTAGGCGTGGCTTAGAGTCCTTTTTATCAATTAGATATCTTAAAGCTGCATGGTCTGTGTATACGATTACCTTTGATCCTATGAGATAGGACCGAAATTTGTCGAATGCAAACACGACCGCTAGCATCTCCTTTTCCATCACTGTGTAGTTTAGCTGTGCTCCACTCAGAGTTCTGCTTGCATAGTATATTGGATGCATCAGCTTATCTTTCCTTTGGCCCAGTACTGCCCCTACTGCATAATCACTTGCATCGCACATTAACTCAAACGGTTGCTCCCAGTCTGGGGCAATGATGATGGGTGTTGTGACCAGCCTCTTTTTCAATTCCTCAAAAGCAATCCTGCATTCGTTGGAAAAAACAAAAGAATGATCTTTCTCAAGTAACTTACAGAGAGGGTTTGATATTTTGGAGAAGTCTTTAATGAACCTCCGGTAAAAACCGGCGTGTCCAAGAAAGCTTCTTATGGCCCTGACGGATGTTGGTGGAGGCAACTTTGCAATGATGTCGACTTTAGCACGGTCCACCTCAATGCCTTTGCTTGAAACCCTGTGCCCAAGTACTATACCTTCTTGAACCATAAAGTGGCACTTTTCCCAATTTAGTACTAAGTTTGTTTCCATGCATCTTTGTAATACTCTATTTAGATTGGCAAGGCATTCGTCGAATGAATTCCCAACCATGTCGGTGAAAATAGCCATCATGCACCGTTGGAACGTGGCAGGTGCATTGCATAGTCCGAATGGAACGTGGCAGGTGCATTGCATAGTCCGAATGGCATCCTCCTGAAGGCGAAGACACCATAAGGGCATGTGAAGGAGGTCTTCTCTCTATCTTCGGGGGCTATGGATATTTGATTGTACCCCGAGTATCCATCTAGAAAGCAAAAGTGAGATCTCCCTACCAACCTGTCAAGCATTTGGTCAATGAAGGGAAGTGGGAAGTGATCCTTGCGAGTGGCTAGATTCAACTTCCTGTAGTCCATGCATATTCTCCATCCGGTGACGGTTCGTGTTGAGATCAGTTCATTGTTGTCGTTTTTTACCACCGTCATGCCTCCTTTCTTAGGCACACATTGGACCGGACTTACCCAGCTGCTGTCTGAGATCGGGAAGATGATTCCCGCATCTAGCCACTTTATTACTTCCTTCTTCACCACTTCCTTCATGTTGGGGTTCAGCCTTCTTTGATGTTCCCTGGAAGGTTTGTGTCCATCTTCCAGGAGGATTTTATGCATGCAATAGGCTGGGCTAATCCCTTTTATGTCTGCCATGGTCCACCCGATGGCAGTCTTGCATTCCTTGAGTACCTGTATAAGCTTTTGGGCCTGCACTTCTAACAAACTCGATGAGATAATAATGGGTAATGCGGAGTTAGGGCCTGAATACTCATACCTGAGGTGTGATGGTAGTGGTTTAAGTTCAAGCTTCGGTGGCTCTTCTATGGATGGCTTTGCTGGTGTGGGGTTTTCTCTTTTTTCTAGGTGTAGGGGTTCGAATTCGATCTCTCGCTTCCAAAATCCCTTGCCTTCCAACGATAATACCCATTCGGCCAAACTTTCACCATTTACCTCTTCCATGTTCATCAGGCATGCTTGCAGTGGATCTTCGATAGTTAATTCTGCATCGTCGGTTTCCACTATCACATCAACCGCATCAACTAGAGAGCAATTTGCGAACTCACTAGGGCGCCTCATGGATTTTTGCACATTGAAGATGATCTCCTCATCATTCAATCTCATCTTGAGTTCCCCAGTTTCACAATCAATTATGGCTCTCCCGGTGGCTAGGAATGGTCTTCTGAGGATTATGGGAATTTCTTCGTCGACCCTGCAATCAAGAATAACAAAATCGGCGGGAAACACGAACTTCCCAACCTGGATTAGCACATCATCTATAATGCCAAATGGACGCTTAACCGTCATGTCAGCAAGCTGTAAAAGCATAGAGGTGGGTCTGGCTCTCCCAATACCTAACCTCTTATAGATAACTAAGGGCATGAGATTAATGCTTGCTCCCAAATCACATAAAGCCTTAGTAAAGGCATAATTCCCTATAGTGCATGGGATGGTGAAGCTACCTGGATCAGATAGCTTCTCAGTAATGGGTCTAGAGACCACTGCACTACAAGTTTGGGTAAGTGTAACTGTGGCCAAGTCTTGGAAATCAAATTTCTGCGACATCAAATCCTTCATCATCTTAGCATAACCAGGCATTTCTTTTAAAGCTTCAATTAATGGAATGTTTACTGGATTTGCTTGAGCATGTCGAGAAACTTTTTGTATTGTTCCTCTTTTTGGTGTTTGGCCAACCTTTGGGGGAATGGTGGTGGAGGCCTTTTCTTCCCGGTGACTTGGGATTTATCTTTGTCTATTGCTTTCTCGTCAATCTGCTGCTCTATTTTTTTAGCTACTTTCTCCGTTCCCTGTTGTGCTTCTTTGTTTTCAGCAACTGGCAGGACTGTGACTTTTGTCAACCCTGTGGATTCATCCAGTTCAATGGGCAATGGAGTAGGTGTCTCAGCCTGCCTGTCAATTTTCTCACTTTCATTCCCAGCATCAAGATCTCTACCGCTTCTTAGAGTCACTGCCATTATTTGCTTTGGGATTTGGTCCTTTGGGTTCGTTTTGGTATCTGCAGGTAATGTCCCTTGCGGCCGATTATTAAGTGACATAACAATTGGACCCACCTGTACTTCAATATTCTTGATGGCGGCATCATGTGCATCTATCCTCTCATTTGTTTTGGCATTCGCCCCAATTACCTGCTGCATCATAGCTTCCAACCTTGCAAACCCATCATCTTGTCTACCCCCATGTGGTGGTGGAGGTGGATGATATCCCTGCTGCTGATTGCCGAAATTCTGAGGTCTAGGATATGGAGCCATGTTGTGTGATGGCCTCATACCTGCTGCATTAAATTGTGGTTGTGGAGGTCTATACTGCATTGGAGCCTGTTGGCCCCAGTTTTGATTGCCTTGTCGTTGTCCTCCATAATTAGCCACATAGTTCATATCCTCATGCTGGTGATGATGTTCTTAGTCTGCAGCCCACGGATTACCTATGGGTTGGCTAATGCAAGATGTGCATAAACCACCATTGTTAGTATCTACAATGTGAACTTGCTACTTAACCCCTGATTCTTCCACCTTCTTTGTTAGGATGCTCATCTGTGTCAATAAAGTTGCCATGTTCTCCTCTAGAGTGTTGGATGGATCCAGAGGTACAGAGTGTACTACTAGTGTGATAGGAGCATTCCTGGACGTCCACCCGGAATTTTGAGCCATCTTGTCTAGCAAATTTTGGCCCTCTCTCCAAGTCTTGCTCGGAAAAGCCCCACCTGCTGAAGCATCTACAATATTCTTCATACTGTCTGAAAGTCCCATGTAGAACCTTTGACCCAACATCTGTTCGGGAATCCCATGGTGAGGACACATAACAAGCATGCCTTTGAATCTCCCCCAAGTTTCATGTAGTGTTTCCAATGGTTTTTGTTTGAAGCTCACAATCTCATCAATTTGTTGAGTTGTTTTGTTGGGTGGATGAAACTTGTTGTGGAATTGTTTGACTAACTCATCCCAAGTTGCAATGGAGTTTATTGGGAGTGAGTTTAGCCATATATGTGCTGCTCCTGTAACTGAGAATGGAAAAAGTAGTAATCTGATAGCTTCCGGAGTTACATTCGGTTGCCTTTGTGTTTTGCATATTGATAGAAAGTTTTTGAGGTGCTGCTGTGGATCTTCAACCTGAGACCCAGAGAATAATCCCTTGTTTTGCAACAAGTGAAGCATGTTGTTAGTAATCTGGAAGGACTCGGCTTGAATTGCTGGCACAACGATGGCAGTTGCCAAATTATCCGCTGTGGGTTGTGCCCAGTCGAACAATGCACCTTCTTGTGCCTCCTGTGCCTCTTGCATGTTTAGCCCTGCTTGCTGGTTTTGAGCGTTCATGTCACCCATGTCGAAGTCTAGTTTGATTGGTTGTTGAGATTGTTGAATTTGTTTGATGGCTTTGTTACGTGCCCGGAAAGTTTGCTCGGGGTCTGAGAGTCCTTCAATTAGTTCTCCAGTCCTTGCAGATTTTCTAGGCATGCACCTGAATACCCAAATCAACAAACGTCAAAATATTCAATGTAGAGTGTAGAAAGAACCTGAATACACAAGAATCTTGAAGTTATGTCAATGGCAATTGATAATTCCGTTAATTCCCCGGCAACGGCGCCAAAATTGATTCACGTCCAAGCAACGGTCGTAGTCAATATAACTTGGTTTAATAAGTCCAAGATCGATCCCACAGAGAATTAACCTACCAATTGCAACTTTCACAACCCCAAAAGTACTTACGAATCAAGTTCCCAAACTTTGAATATATATTTGTGTATGGTTTTCGAATATCTAGTTTGCAAGAATTAAAGAATGCTTTAAAAGAAAGAATTGAATGTTGAATGAAATAATATAGAGAACGACTAAGGTATTGATTTCCCCTATTGACGGAATCCCTTATCGTTATGCTCTTACAAATTGTTAATATATTCTATCAATCATGAACGCTATGTGTATAATAACCCTCTCCCGAGCAATTACAATAATTTACTAGTGCACTCTCCCGAGCTACCCTATCTAGCTTTAATTTGAATAGTTCACTTTAGATTGCACCCAAGACTTCGTTATTCCTAACCCCGTCTTTACGCCTAAAATTATAGATTCCTCTAATAACCTAGGTGTGGTGTTGTTCAACAATAAACCTAAATATGCACTCTTTTCCAAGTTATGCACACTAAATAGGCACCGCTAATTGGGGATCCTACCAATTAACTACAATAAGAATGAAGTTGAACAAATAGAAATCTAATTCACAATTTGTAATCACATAAACGATAAGTTCATCAATCAATAGGTTCCATCAAAACCTTAGAAAAGAATTTAGCTACTCATGCTTGAAGAAACAAAAAGAATAATAATTGAAATCATAAAGAATTGCTTGATATAAAATAATAGAGAGAGTTTGAGAGGAATCTCTCCTACTAAAACCTTGCAAAAGTATTGAAGAAATAAATTACATGCCTCTATGGGGCAAACTAGGAGTTTATATAGAGGTTTTAGGGCTTAAAAACTAAGTTTGAGTCCAATTGGGATTTGCTGCCGCTGGGACTTCCGCGGTTCGTTCGCGGCCGCGAGCGGACCGCGAACAGTCAAACTTCAGAGGGCTTCATTTTTCGCGGTTCATCCGCGGCCGCGAATGGACCGCGGATGAATAGCACTTCTGTTTCTTTACTGCTTCGTCCAGCCCTCTTCACTTAAGCTCTTCTCTTGGCCTTTTCATCAACCTATGACTTCAAAATGGCTTTTTAAGGCATCCAATGCATCACATGTACCTGTAAAACACAATCAAACACTAATCAAAGCATTTTGTCCTCATAACAACATTAATCTCATAATAAGGTGTGATTATTTAGGGTATAATTATAGTCAAATTCACCTATTATCACTTCTGAGGAAAAGTCCGTATTGAGCATCGCTCGGCGAATGGCACATCGGTTGTGTCCTTTCAGGATTTGATAGCATACATTTATTATTTTACCATGAGTGAGATTGATTACTTGGGTTCAGACTTAAATATGTGCGTGGCTGACCGTTTGAGAACTTGAGGTGCTTCATGAGTAATGGTGTTTGGATAGAATCATGAATTGTGGCAAGGCCACGTGTGGTTATGACCTCTCGAGGAGGATTCAGGTACTCTATTTCTATAATGCGAGACGTGATCTCAGTTCTATGTTATGATGGTACAGAAGAATTGTATTACAACTCTTTTGTTTGAGTCAGTTGTCATAATTTGAGTATGTTCAGACGTTTTTATTGGAGCATATGTTGTGCTCGTCGTGGCTTAGGCCGGTGTTGAGGTGTCATATCACCGGTGCGGTGTGTTATAATCAAAATGATCGTTGGAGCCAATAATGAGTGTGAGTATATGTGATTTCAGCTGGTTAGAAAGGTAATATCGAGGTTCGGCTCCGAAATCTATTGTGGTATCAGTTAAAAGGGAAATGGATTCATGAATGGGTGACCTGAGAGATGGATTCGATATATCGCGTGTTTGGTTGACGTGGGCAGTATATGAAGGTGTTGGTCTAAGACTTTAGCTAATGAGAAAGGTTCTTTCTGCTAGTATTTGGTCACTGTGGCCAGTTGTTGTGATTAGAGACTATCGTCTCGAGTGATTGGGTTGTTGATACATCATATGATCTCAATCGAAGTAGTGAGTATAGGTTATTGTACTGGACTCGAGTGTATCCTGAGTATAGGCATGGGATTAGCATTTAGCATATGATTTCAGAAAGTGCAATGTGGTTTATGGTTTGGATGGTCTGTGAAATTTCGGCTACATGGTGTTTCGGACTTATGTGAGGTAGGGTGACGTATGATCGCCGAATATACGCTTGGTAAGGTCATTCAGCTATTGGGTCGCTTCTAGTACAACTCTGGGTCCGCTCGAGGACGAGTGTTTGCTTAAGTTGGGGAGAATGTGACGACCCGGCCCGTCGTCACGGGAATTACCACCCCGTTACCTTGCATTTATGTGTTTTGTGTTTTTATATCAGTGTTAAAGTCTATCGGGTGAGTTAGGAGTGAATTGGATTGAAAATGAGGCATATATCCTTTTTGAAGGAAACTTGAATATGGAAAGTCAACCTGGAGTTGACTATTTAGTCAGAGGGCTCGGAATCGGATTCTGATGATTCGGGTAGTTCCGGGAGGTGATTTGTGAGTTAGGGGAGCGATCAGAATTGAATTTGGAGGTCCGGTGTAGAAATAGGCTTGAATTGGCTAAGGTCAAATTTTGGCGAAATCCGAACGGTAGGTGATATTTTGATCCGAGGGTCGGAATGGAATTCCGACAATACATGTAGCTTCGTCTTGTGATTTTGGATATGTCCGCAAATTTTCAGGTCATTCGGACGTCGTTTGGTTAGGTTTTTGATTGAATGTTAGTTTCAGAAGTTTTGAAGAAACTTAGGCTTGAATCCATGTGTAATTGGTGATTTTGATGTTTAGGATGGTGTTTTTATGATTGTAACAAGTTTGTATCATGTTTTGGAGTATGTTGGTGGTTTTCGTTGGGGTCCCGGGGGGCCTCGGAGTGAATCCGGACCATCATCCAGCATTTTTGAACATGAAAAATCTGCAGAAAATTCCAGAAAACTGTGTAGAAGGCTAAGCCTTCTCGTTCGCGAGGCAAGGCCCGTGTTCGCGTAGGAAAGGACCAGTTGGCTATCGAGTTCGCGAGAGGAAATGCCACGTTCGCGTAAGAGAAAGACGGGAAGCATCGCGTTCGCGATGGTGTGTGTCACGGACGCGTAAGAGGAAAAGGCGAAGCATCGCGTTCGCGTGGATTGGGGACGCGTTCACGTAGAAGATTTCCCGGACGGCTAAGGTAATGTGCATCACGAACGCGTGGGGCATCTCGCATTCGTGAAGGGTAAGTTGTCCAGTGCATCGCGGACGAGTGGTAGGTAATGCGGACGCGAAGAGTAAATGGGTCCGGCAGTGAGTTTAGTTACAGAATAGACCAGTCGCGATTTTTAGTGTTGAAACCTCCATTTTTGAGTTCTAGAGAGAGAGACTCACGGGAGATTACTGGGGAATCATCGGGTGTTCATCGGAGGTAAGTTTTGTGGCTTAATTATAACATTTTATCATGAAATCCTTGGTTAATTCTCTGTAAATGGAAGATTAAAGGTGGGTTTGAGCCCTAGGCCTAAAATTGAAGAAAAACACCGATTTGAGTGGGCAAATGGAGTCCGATTTTGGTAAATTTTATATGCCTAGACTTGTATTGAGACGAGGGTTCCGAATATATGACTTTCGTAATTTTTCGAGGAGCGTATCAAAAGTCGGGTTTTGGCAACTTTGGGAATTTTGATGTAAATTGAGTTGTTTTGATTGGGTGTCATCCCATTGGCCTAATTTGTTGTGTTTCTACTATATTTTATCAGAATCTACGCGTGCGGAGCTTGATTCTCCTGGAAAGGGCATCGCGGACTAGTCGTGGAGCTGTATTGAGGTGAGTAATAGATGTGGGTGATGACCAGCGGGTTTGAAACCCCGGTATACCACTTTGTGATGTTGTATAGCGGCGAGACACGTACTCTCATGTGAGTGCGGGGTCGATTGTGATTTGAGGACTATGACTTAGTTCGACCTGTTGATACTGTATTATGATATTGGCTATTCTTGAGCCGTCGAACCTCCTTCTCGGATGGTTGCATATTATATTGTGATATTGGCTACTCTTGAGTTTTTGAACCTCCTTCTCGGATGGTTGAGTATACTTATGGGCTGTGAGCCAGTTATTGGATCCTGCGAGGATCGTTATCACTGTCTTGTGATATTGACATGCTAGTTTTACTACCAGTCCGTAGCTATTACTGTTATCATGACATTTCCATTCTCTGGAACTTGACATTTACTGTTTTCAACTAAAAAATGATAAAAGAGTTTTCAAAACCACTTATGAGCCTGCGAGGCTACATTTGCATATTAGTCGACTGGTAGTGGATCGGGCTGCGCGCCGCAGTGGTATATATGTTGGATCGGACTGCACATCGCAGGAGTCTGAACCCCTACAGTGAGCACGGGTACCCAAATTAGATCGGGCTACGCGCCGTAGCGATCATTTCATGCATTGCATTGCATTTAGCTACGTCTGCTAGCTGTTATATTATGTTGTTGATACTTGTTGGTTCTCTACTGTTGATATTGAACTGTTACAGGGTATTGATTACAACTTTACATAGTGCTTTATTGTGGATTTCTTATCTATGCTGTCTTACCCTTGTTTATTACCACTGAGTCTGGCAGTACACATTTTACTCCCTGCACCTTGTGTGCAGATCCAGGTACCTCTTAGCAGACCTGATCCGGAAGCCTCTCAGAGGCATTGTGCGTTATAGTCGAGGTAGCTGCAGCGCCCGCAGGATCTGACTCCCCTTCTAGCTTTCTTTTCATTTCATGTTGTCATTTCTTTCCGCACTGAGTTTTGTTGTAAACTCTATTTCACTTATGGTCTTTTAGAGGCTCTTGACTCTTGACCCCTCGGTCTTTGGGGAGATGTACTATTTTGGGACTTGGTTCCCAGTTTTGATATTCCTATCGCTGTTGAATTATTCTGTTATGCTTAAATTGGATAAAGTGAGCTTATAGCTCCGTGATTGTTGTTAATTGGTCAGGTTGGCCTAGCAGTGTGCTGGGCGCCATCACGACCGGGTTTGTAGTCGTGACACTGCCTTAAGATGCCATTGCTTCAGAGCCTTTCTCCAATTTGAATGTGTCAGGGTTCCCTAAAAGCCTTAATACTCCATGTAGTTCTCACACCCAAATTGCATCACCAGAAAAGGGAAAAGGGAAATGTGAAAGTACCAGCCCTCATGTTTCCAAGTTCAAAGGGAGATCATGGGTCCTTAGGCAAGGCTCACGTGAGAGAGACAGAACTTAAGTCTAACAAGATAGTGCGAGTGCAGACATAGAGTTCTCAGAGCTGGGAGAATAAAAGGGAGGGCTAAAGGGTGGTAAGGAAACAATTACAGAGTTGATAACTTCATACAAACGGGGTTCAAGGGTTGGGGATTGCAAAGAGCCTATGTACTTAGACAAGGGTCAGCTTTGGGCATGCACAACAATAGAAGATGCTGGCATGGCTATAAGCCCACCAGAACACATAACACTAGAGAAAACATAAAGGTTACGATTCCACGGGGATCAAGTTTGAGTTATGGACAACAATGTTCAATACTGACATGCCTCAAAGAAACCATAAGTATCAAACACATTAGGGTAGGGGTTTAGGATTCATATTAATTCAGAAAAGAAAAGGCAGAATACAATATGTTTAATGATAAAACTGAGTTAAATACAAACAGGAGGCAAATAAGAATGATAGAAACAGCAAGGAAACATGTTGTTGTTGATGCTGAAAATTAGTTAGAACATACCAGTTCAAAGAAGCAAAAATGTTGTAAATAAAGATAGCAGGACTCCGAGATATAGCTTTGGCTTTCAGCCAGCTATACATGCCACAATACAAGTAGTAAAGCAAGAGAGTGCTTTGAATGTAAATTGTGAGTTCATAACTATAAGTGTTCGTGTTCTATGTTAATGAGAGAGAAAAGTACTTATAGTTTGAAAACAAGTAGAAAATAAGGCAAGAATCATAGTTTAGCAGTAATTATGAAACTATATACCAATTAAAATCAAATTAGTATAAGTACTTCCTTTAGTTAAGGATTTAAATTTAAACGATAATATACAAATACTAAATAAGGAAAGAAATCACATACGACTGAATATAACAGATAAGGAAATATTTCCAGCATAGTACTAGTAGCAATATGTAATAGAGACAAGGTTCATCAGATTCTAATCAAGGAAATGTTCGTAAGAATCAAATACCAATGTAACCAATCTAAGGGAATTAATCAAATTGAGTAGAAAAGGTAGGGATCGAAGGTTCAAAGGAAAGTGCTCAAATTAGACCAAGAAACAAGGAAATCGGTAAGGCAAAACAAGGAAAGAATCGATTACTTAACATACGAGTGCAATCAGAACTTCACAAGGAATGGTTTAAAATCAGTCCAAAATTGGAGGTCATTATAGAAGGGAATTTTGTATATAAAAATAGTGCATAAACATTAGGCATGCAAGGCTAAACTTATGGCAAAGAGAAGCAACATGCAATAACAATACAAAGTCAATAGATAGTGAACTATCAAAACATGGTAGTCACATAGGTCAACTTCATTAACTAAGTAATAGAGAAAAAAGAGAGTATCAGAAGCATGCAAAGGGTCAAGTAAAAAGGCCTTTCTGAAAATGTATGGTCGAGTTTCAATGATAGCAGGAACTCAAAATCACATAAAGAAATAGATGCCGAAACAAAAAGATTTTAAATACTGTAGAGCAAGTTCAAACAGATGAAACAACTACAGAAGTTCGAACAGGCCCCAAAGAAATTAGGGTTTTGAAATCAATCAACTTCAGAGATGATGAACAAGTAAATCATACAGCAAATAGTCTCAGAACTCGAATGATAAAATTTTTTAGGGTTTTCAACACCAATCGAGTCTAGACTTGAAAAACAAATAAATCAAACTAATACTAACAAAAATAGATTTGGAAACATCAAATGGGATTAAGGACCTTAACAAGCAAACTCAAGTAGAAGAATGACATAAGGAAACACAGCAAAAACATGTCAAATAACTTACAGAAAAACTAATCGGAAAAGATAAGGGCTTTTGAAGGAAGAGTTTTAGAAGAAACTTTGAGGAATATGTTTAGAAGTTTAGAGCAAACACAGATCTAAAAGAAATCGGAAGAACCTTAAAGGTTAGGATTTTAGAAGAACCTCAAATGGTGAGAAAGGCTTTGAAGACCATCGATCTAAGCAGAAAAGTCAAGAATCAGACTCGAATAACCACGGCTGGCAGGAGAAAGGTTGGAGATGACCGGAGAACAACCATAATCTAAAATCGAACCAGGTCTGAACCAAGTTCTTTCACGATCTGGCCTTGAAGCCATAATAATCGAACACATAGAAGCCAATGGAGGTGGATGCAGGCCTCCAATAACCTTGGAAATCATGGATTTGGGAGGTTTTAGGGTGGTATTTGAGGGTGGCGGCTTGGATTTGAGAGGATTTCAAGAGAGGATTGAGAGAGGGGGGATTCAGAGGCGGTGGAGGGTGAGAAATGATAGGGTTTAGGGGGGGTTTTTGGGATTAATCAAGGAAAGGGGGTTTGGTGGCCGTTGACCGTTTTGATCAACGACCTAGATTGATCGGGTCGGTGGGGCGGTTTAACAAAGTTGGATCTGGGTCGGTTCTAGTGTAGTTGCATTAGGGGTAATTGGGCTTCATATTGGGTTCAATCGGAGGTTCAAATCAGGCTAAAATTGAAATAAGACGGGGCTAACATTTAAATAGCCACTTTTCCCTGTTTGATTTATGAAAAATAGTAAAATAATTTATGGAAATAAATTAAAGGTTCTAAAATTATTAATAGCACATAATTATCAAAATAAAAATACTTGACCTATTTTTCATATATATAAACGTAATTAAATCTAAAAGAGGCTAATGTTGCAATTATATGCAATTTAGTCTTAAAAATACTAAATAAATTTGTAAATATGCAAAATTGTCTTAGCTATATTATAGTATAGATATGAGAATCCAATAAATGAATCACCAAAATAATAATTTTGGGAATAACTATTGGGTTTTTTGTGTGGATAAAATAGGGCAATAAATGATTTTTATAATTTTTTTAAAAATTAAGGAAAAATAATAAAACATTTGGACATACTTCTATTTGCATAAATATGCTATATTGAAAGCATTTTGCATATTAAAAATATAGAAGAAAAAATTGGATATCAACAGGTGCCCTTTTTGCCCGAGAAAGATGAAAGAGTTGTCGGGTAAAGATATGATGGCCAATTTTGACGGAACGAAATGGCTCGATGAGGCTTACGCCATGCCCTGGATTTTAAGCTGCCTACATATTCATGGTTTTACAATAATCAGGTCATATGTAGCTCAGGATCCGCCAGAGGAGTATGCCGATGGAGACTTTCCAAGAATAGATGCAATATTCTGGACGGGGTGAATGGCTAAGGTCTTATAGGCCTGCCAGAACTGGAGCAGGATTGCTCCTGCCGAGATGGTCATTTCTTGCCGGTTTAGTTGCAAATAAGCTATACAAGCATATATTATGCATAAATTTAAACATGATGCAATTTTCCATTGGACAATGAAGATTGTCTTTGGACGGTTAGAATGACGTCCTTAGACCATGATGTCCTGGGCCATGAAGCATAAAATAAAGAATTTGTGGGCCATGAAAAGATGCTCTCGGGCTATGAGGATATTGCCTTTGAATAATGATATGCAAAAGGTTAAAAGGGTTCCTCGGGCCATGGCATGGTGTTCTTGGGCTATGAAAATGGTGCCTCTAAACAATGATGCCTTCGGATAATTTGGCGATCTTTCAGACCATGAGATGCAGTGTTTGGTGTTCTTTCAGCCTATGCAATGTAGTAGATGGCAATATTTCATCCATGTAGAATGTAAATAAGGTGTCAATAAGGCGACGATCTTTCAGCCATGCAAATGTGAATAAAGTGGCCATCTTTCAGCCATGCAAATTTAGATAAGAGGGCGACCTTTCAGCCATGCAAATGTAATTAAAGTGGCAATCTTTTAGCCATGCAAATGTAGGTAAGGTGGCGATCTTAGCCATACAAATGTAGATAAGGTGGTGATCTTTCAGCCATGCAAATTTAAGTAAGGTTGCAATCTTTTAGCCATCCAAATGTAGATAAGGTGGCGATCATTCATCCATGCAAATGTAAATATGGTGGTAATCTTTTAGCCATGTAAATATAGATAAGGTGGCGATCTTTTAGCCATGCAAATGTAAATAAGGTGGCGATCTTTTAGCCATGCAAATGTAGATGGAGACAGCGTCTAGTCTCGAAAGGCAGAATGGTAGCCTTATGCAAGAAATAATAATAGGCAAATGGTAATAGAGTTTTCTTAGCTGATAGCAGATTGCAGTATTGTGACTGCTAGGGACATTGTGACATACAGAATGCCACTGGTGCATTTGGATAGAAAATGTTGGTAAGTGCAACAATTTTGTGAATTGTGTTCCTGAATAATGTTTGTCTCGTGAGTGTACAATATGTAAGATGCTTTCTCAATCCAAGTGCCTTTATCCAAAGAAAATCGTGAGTTTGTAACAAAAAGTGTGGGGAAAGGTTAGTTTGTATCCCCGTTGGCTCTACTTGACCTGCTTGGCTTTGATCGGGTGATATTGTACATATCATTGAGGTAGTATTGCTAAAAATTCAATTTTCAGCAATAAACATGCATGATTTAGTAAAAATATGACATAAGTACATAATTAAGAAGAGTTTTTTAGATGAACCGATGACTGCGACGTGGTTCAAGACATTGCAACCTCTCCCACTATGAAATTTTGAGGGTAACACCTCAAAATTCTGCCCCAGTTTAATGGGTTGATGCTATTGATTGTTGCTTGCGATGATTGGCTAAAATTACTTCGAAATTTTGAGGGTCCTCCTCAAAATTTTTCCCCAGTTTCCAATTGTGGAGGAAATGAATATTTTATTGAATTATGATCGAACCCATAGGGCTTCCTACGTATTCCCTCTTAAACGGGAATTAGGTCAGGTGCAGTTCAATATACATCATAGAGGAAAATATAAACACTACACATAGTAACGCTTGACTAAATATGAATTAATCGACTTTGACCAGACTTCTCCATCCATTTCTACAAGTATGAGGCTCCTCCTATCAGGACCTGGTGAACCATGTAAGGACTCTGCCAGTTGGGAGAGAATTTCCCTTTGGCTTCATCTTGATGCAGAAAAAGTTTCTTTAACACCAGCTGCCCCGGTGTGAACTATCTCGGCCTAACTCTCTTGTTGAAGACTCTGGACATTCTGTTCTGATAAAGCTGACCCTGGAAAACTGCATTCATTCTCTTTCCATCTATAAGAGCTAGTTGTTCGTAATGACTCTTCACCCATTTTGCATAGTCGAGCTCAACTTCCTGTATGATTATTAAGGAATGAGTTTCCACCTCAACGGGAATGATGTCTTCTGTACCATAAACCAGCATATAAGGAGTTGCTCCAGTTGATGTGCGGACTGTGATGCGATACCCTAATAAATCAAATGACAACTTCTCGTGCCACTGCTTATGCTTTTTATCATTTTCCTTAGTATTTTCTTAATGTTCTTATTGGCGGCTTCGACGGCCCCCTTCATCTGAGGTTTGTAGGTTGTAGAGTTCTTGTATTTGATCTTGAACGTTTCACACATAGCTTTTATCAAGTCACTATTGAGGTTGGAGACATTATCGGTAATGATTGATTCTTCAATCCCGAATAGACACGATGCGGTCACGGACTAAGTCTACCTTATCTTTCTTGGTTACTGCTTTGTAGGATCTTGCTTCTACCCATTTGATAAAACGGTTAATTGCTACTATGATAAACCTGTGTTCGTTGGAAGTGGAGGGTTCGATTGGTCCAACAACATCCATTCCCCATGCAACAAAAGGACATGGTGAGCTCGTTGCATTAAACTCTTTTGGAGGTACATTTATCATGTCTGTATGTATCTAGTAGCGGTGCATTTTCGGACATACTGGACACAATCCATCTCCATAGTCATCTAAAGGCAACCAGCTCGGAGCATCTTCTTCGCTAAGACAAAAACATTCATATGTGGACCGTAGGTCCCAGCATGAATTTCCTCTAGTAGTTTGGATGCTTCCTTTGCGTCGACACACCTTAGCAATCCCAAACCAGGAGTCCACCTATACAGAATTCCTCTGTTGTGGAAGAAAATTATTGAACAACCTTTGAAGTGTGCATTTTTTAGTAGGATTTTCAAGCTCCATGTATTTTCCTTTTGCAAAATATTCCTTGATATCATGAAACTAAGGCTTGCCGTCTGCTTCTTTTTCAACATGGGCACAATAAGCTCAATGATCATGGATCTTTACTGGAATGGGATCAATGAAGTTTTTGTCCGAATGTTGTATCATGGATGATAGGGTAGCCAATGCACCGTTGAACTCATTCTGGCTTTGGGAATATGTCGGAATTCCATCTTTGTGAACCTCTTTCTCAATTACTGTACATGATGCAGATACGAGAGTATCTTGGAGTTCTTGGTTTCCCATTCTTCCCGTACTTAATGTATAAGCAAGTCTGAATCTCGAATCACTAGCAACTCTTGAATGTTCATGTCGATGGCTATCTTGAGCCCTAAGATGCAAGCATACTCGGCCATGTTGTTGGTGCACGGGAACCTGAGTTTGGCAGACACCGGATAATGCTGACCGATTTTTGATACTAGGACTGCTCCTGTGCCAACTCCTTGAATTTGCTTCTCCATCGAAAAACATTCTCAAACCATCAGAGGATTCTGCAATATCTTCTCCTATGAACGATACCTCTTCGTCAGGAAAATATGTTTTCAGGGGTTCATATTCTCCGTCCACGGGGTTTTCAGCAAGGTGATCTGCTAGTGCCTGTTCCTTGATTGCCTTCTGAGTTACGTTGATAATGTCAAATTCACTTAACAGGATTTGCCACTTGGCTAGCTTGCCAGTGGGCATAGGCTTGTGGAAGATATACTTCAAATGATATATCATTGATATGAGATATGTAGTATAGGCACAGAAGTAGTGCCTCAACTTCTGAGCTACCCAAGTTAAAGCATAATAGTTGTGCTCTAATAGAGAATACCGGGCCTCATATAGGGTTAACTTCTTACTGAGGTAATAAATGGGCTCATTCCTCCCCGTTTCGTTATGTTACACCGGAATGCAACCGAAAGCTCCATCCAATACTACAAGGTCGAGTAATAAAGGTCTATCTGGCTCGAACAGGACCAAAATTAATTATTTTGACAAGTATTCCTTAATTATGTCAAAAGCTTTTTTAGCAGTAATCAGTCCATTTGGTAGCGGCGTCTTTCTTTAACATCTTAAAGTTGGCTCACAGATAACTATAGATTGTGCTATGAAATGGCTGATGTAGTTGGGTCTCCCCAAGAAACTCATCACGTCCTTCTTGTTCTTTGGCGGTGGCAGCTCTTGAATAGATTTGACCTTTGATGGATCTAGCTTTATTCCTCGTCGACTCACGATATACAGTAGGAACCCCAAATGCACATTTTGCGTGATTCAGTTTTAGGTTGTACCTTCTCAATCTATTGAAAACCTTTCTCAAATCCTTCGTATGATCAGTGGCTTTATTGGACTTGATAATAACATCATCTACGTACATTTCAATCTCCTTATGTATCATGTCATGGAAGATAGTAGTCACGTCCCTCATGTTGGTGGACCCTACATTCTTTAGCTCGAATGATGTCATCTTGTAACAATACATTCCCCATGGCATAATGAAAGCTGTTTTATCATCATCTTCTTCATCCATCCAGATCTGATGATACCCAGCAAAACAGTCTACAAATGACTGCAACTCATGCTTGGCGCATCAACCACGATGTGTTTGTTTGGCAAGGGGAAGTCGTCTTTCAGACTGACATGATTGAGATCCCGGTAGTCGACACGGGCTTTGACCTTCCCGTCCTTTTTTGATACCGGCACAATGTTAGCTAACCATGTCTGATATTCTACTACCCTGAGAACCTTAGCTTTGACCTGCTTAGTGACTTCTTCCTTAATTTTTAGACTCATATCAAGCTTGAATTTTTTTATCTTTCGCTTTACCAGCGGACATGTTGGATCGGTTGGCAGTTTATGAGACACAATAGATGTACTTAGACTAGTCATGTTATCAAACGACCAGGCGAATATGTCCTTATATTCCCTTAGAAATTCTGTGTATTCGTTCTTTTCTAATGGTGATAAGTGGACGATGATTCGTGTTTCTTTGACATTCTCTGAATCTCCCAAGTTACAAACCTCTGTTTCATCTAGTATGGACTTAGGCCTATTCTCAAATTTCTCAAATTCATTAACAATCTCTTCTAGTATGTAATCTTCCTCTGAATCTATGTCCGTTTATTGCGTTGTCTCATTGCATGTCACAATCATTGGTTCATCAAGATAAAAAACAGTAATATTGTATAAGTAAAGTAATGAGAGAAAATAATAGTAATACGTGTTGATCCATAAGAAAAGTCAAAATGCTTTGATAAATTGCATAATTGTTTGAACATTGAAGATCTTATTGGGGGAATTGAAAATATGCAAAAAACAAAATCTTTTAGTAAATAAAACAACGCTTATTTTAGCATTGCTACCCCGAGGCTCATCGGGCTCAGGTTGTCCTGATGGTCCAGTTATTAAGGTGTGCTCCTCTGCTTACAGCCTGTATGGAAGGGAGGCCTCTCCTTCTTGAGAACAACACAACAATATATATCATTGTCTTTTAAGAACAAATTCTTCACCGCTACCAATGCTTCCTCTTCTTCTAACCTATAGATAATATAGGCCAGTTGGAATGTCTGCTCCAAGTGTGGTATTGGTTGCTCCAGCGGATAGTAAGGACCGTGCCATGGTGGCGACCCGTTGTTGAATTCTTCCCAGGCATACTCATATCCCAGACCAAAAGTAGTGCCATGCTTCTTGAGCTTTATGGGCTTAACGATTCCTTGGAGGTTCTTGCCGAGCTCTTTGATAGGTTCGTACCCACTCCAATTTAGTATGCTCTCAATCTTGTTATCCTATCATTTGTCTTTGTCAATAGCATTTACCCGTTTGATGTGATGTTAAGTCTCTCCTCCTAGCTTCTTTCTCCCATCGATTGATGGAATGGTCTGGCGATTTTATATAGGGTTACTACCGTCGCCATGAATGATCACTTCCTGGTGGTTCCACTCAAACTTCACTACCTGATGTAGTGTTTATGCTATGGCTCTAAAATCATGAATCCATGGCAGTCCCAATGGTAGATTGTAAGATGTCGTCATATTAATCACTTGGAAATCAACATCGAACCAAGTTGGCTCCATTTGTAACCATAGACTAATTTCCCTAATGGTAGACCTTTGGGAACCGTCGAAGGCTTTCACGTTGATAGTGCGTCCTTTATCTCATGCATTCCCTTACCCAACTTCTTGAATATAACCAATGGACAAATGTTGAGACTAGAACCCTGATCAATCAAGATCCTGGTAATGAAGTAGTCCTCGTATTGCACGGTGATGTGCAATGCTTTGTTGTGTCAAACCATTCAGGCAGTAGCTCATCCTCTTGAAAAGTAATTTCGTGTCTTTCCAATACCTGTCCTACAATGTTGGCCATTTCCGTGCCAATGATGTTGCTTGGTGCATATGCTTCACTCATCACCCTTAATAGAGCATTCTGGTGTGCCTCAAAATTTTGTAGCAAAGCAAGGACGGAGATTTGCATTGGTGTTGTTCAATTGGTCAGTGACTGAGTATTCCTTGGCCTGTGTCTTTCTCTGAAGATCGTCTGGACCTGTCTCAATGATGGGTGACCGATTGAAGGATGCTTGCTTGACTCAGCTAGATGTTCAGGGGTATAAACTCTACTAGTTCTCGTGATACCGTGTGCTGCAATAGTCTCTTCGAACCTAACTTTGCCTTTCCTCCTTGCCTCGACTGTATTCTTTTAGGGTATAGCCTTTGTATGGAATGGCTTCATGGTCGACATCGCCACTGGGATCGGCATGGATACCTTCACTCTAAACAGAGCCTATTCCTTGGGTGGTAAAATTGCAACTTCGAATAGTATAGGTCCATTTGTTGGAGACACAAATTCGACCTCAATCGGCGCTGGTGTCTTTGAAGATAACGTTGTTTCAAACTCAAGTGGCACAGACATATTTACCTTAGCATCCCCAGATGGTTGAATCTAGACTATCATTGGGTTAAGAGTAACTATTGGCTTCTTTGGGTTATCTCCTTCTATGATTAAATTGATCGATCCCTCATGATCCCAATCATCCTCTATTTTATTCATGTGAACGCCCCCACCCTTATGGTCTGGTAGTGGATTATTGCGGACATTTGGATTAGGCTCCTTTGCCACAATAACCTTGTTATCAATTCAAGTTTGGATTTTGTCCTTCAAAGAATGACATACGTCGATGGTGTGTCCTTTTATACTGGAATAATAAGCACAAGATTTGTTCGGTTTAACCCACTAAGACGGGTTCTCAAGGGTTGCAACAGGGATAAGAGTGACATAGCTAGCATCTTTGAGCTTTGTACAACTGGTTGATAGGTTCAGCAATAGCTGTATATTGTTTTGGAGGCCTTCGGTCAAAGTTTGGTCGAAGTCTAGGGAGGTTATGGCGTGTAGGAGGTGATTGATAGTGGGAAGGTTAAGTATTGTAGGCTTGATAAATATGTGTGGGTTGGGAATATCTGTGTGAAGTAGGCGGGTATATGGGAGGTGTAGGTGATTGATAAGTGGGCAGGTAGAGTTTGGCAAGAGGGTGAGGGTACTTGGTAGTTCGGGGTAGGCTGATATATGAGTGGAGGCATTGGGTAAGTTTGGTATTTGATGTGAGATTTGGTTCTTTGTGCAACCATTATGGCTCCTAGATCCCTTTTCTTGGACACACCACCAGACTGTAAGGCCTTATTTGTAGCTTGCAAGGCCTCGAAATTTGTGACTATACCACTTTTGATGCCATATTTAATCCTTTCACCCAACTTGATAATGTCAGAAAATTTGTGGCTCTCAATCACCACCAGCCTTTTACAATATTGTGGGTCCTGAGCCTGGACAAAGAATATGTTCATATGTTCCTCCTCTAAGGTAGCTCTAACCTTAGCATCTTCAGACCTCCAGCGAGTAGCATACTCGTGAAATGTTTCTGTGGGCTTCTTCTTTAGGTTTTCAATATAGAACACATCTGGTGCATTCTCTGTGTTGAACATGAACCTGTCCATAAATTCAGATGACATACCTACACAGTTTGACCATTTCTTTGGATCTTGGATAATATACCAAGACAAGGCATCTCCTTTCAGACTCCTTATAAAAAGCTTCATATGGATTCTCTCTTCTTTCCCTACTCCAACCAGCTTGTCATAGTATGTCCTCAAATGGACCCTCGGATCCCCTGTACTATCAAACATTTCAAACTTCGAAGGTTTGTACCTCTCAGGTAGTTCGACACCGGGATGTATCCAAAGATCATAATAGTTCAGCCCTTAAATTCCCTTACTTTCTTCAACGCCTTAAATCCAGCTAGTTATTTTCTTAAGTTCTTCGGCCAGATTCCCGACGAGCAAGTCTTTATCATCAGACTGAGTGTGCTTGATATGGGTTGGGTGGAGTGTGACATGGTCTCCACGTAGATGGGGTATTATGATGGGTGTGGAAGTGGTCATTTGTGGAGTTAATGGGTTCTGGGATCAGCAGTGGAGTATTATTTAAAGTATGGCAGGCATTGCACTGGTGTTGAGGAGCGCAATGGTTTTGTTACTTTGGGATGTTTTGTGGAGGTGTAGATTTCTGAGCATATGGGAAATTAATATCTGGAGTGGTGAGGGAAAATGATAGATTTGCCAGATTCCGAACTAATCAAGCTCTTCTTGGAATTTCAGTAGTTTTTGTTCAAGTTGGAATGCATTTTCCTTGGAAACATGAGTAACATGTCCATGAGTGACTTCTACCCGTTCAATTAAGTTCTCCTTTATGGCGTTGTTCAGATCTTCCATCTTCTCTTTGTTCTTATTTTTGACAGGACTAAGAAGAGGAGTGGGTGGAGGGCCCCTGGTTCTCATGGAATAAGATAATATTTCCAGAGTGCACTAACTAACCTTAAGGGAAGGGGAATAAATAAACAAAAAGTAAAAACAAAAAGGTAACAAGTTAGTGAGGATTATAATAAGGGTTGCAATATTTAAACACATAGCGCAAGAATGTAAATCGTATCCTAATTTGGGGACCTCTTGGTGCCTGAGGTGGGCCTAGCGACAAATTTCTTTGAAGAACTTAGAATGCTAAATGCCTCATTTTATTGATAAAAAGTAGGCGAATCCTAAATTGACACTAAATAACGGGAAATAAAAGTCACTAGTGGCCATTGACCTTATTACATTTCATAAAGAAAAAAGAGAAAACTCCTATCTATTTGGTTCCAGGAGGACCATCCCCAGATTCGGCGTCCTTGGCTCTATCGAATAACTTCCCCCGCTCACGAAGTCCAAGCAGTAGGTAGGCTCTAGCTTGATGTCTGGCCTCATTTCCTTCAGCATTTTGGCAATCCTCAATTCTTTTGAAGAATTATTTTTCCAGCTCCATTATGCCCCGCTCCAAATATCCCTGTCGCTTGTTGGCACTGACAACCATGTCTTTGTATTCCTCGATCAGCTTTTGGTTGGCTTCTTGTATCTTACAGTGCTCGCTTTCACATTCCTGGATCCTCTTACGCAGTTGATTGTATTTGACATGTGCCTCAGCCTTTTCATCTATGATCTTGTGGCCTCGAACAAACCCGGGCCGGCCTAGAACATTGTGATTATCCTCCAACCAACCTGAATAGTAGTGAGCGCAACCAACGTGATATCTATCTGGTTCGATGGTATCTCTCCCCATAACGATCTTATAGTGCCACATATGTTGAGCTTGGCACTGGTATGGACTATTATCATCCTGGAAGTCGGCCCGGAAATGACTCACCTTCTCAATCCTGGGTACAACCTGCTCCCTAACAGCTTGCCTCAAAACCCGGAGAGGGACGTAGGGGTATGGTCCTCTCAGGCCGATCAGTATCAGAAATGGTGCATCCCTAGATTGGGTGATGAACTCTTCGGTAGGGAACCACTCGAACATCCATTGTACCTGACCCTCAGTTAGATTATCAAACAGCTCTCCCATCCCTTTGCATCTTCCGATTGAGTGAACATGTTTGGCATGCAATTCATTCTCCTTGGATGATGGAAGGCTATATGATCATCCCAGTCCCTCTGCTGAATCTCTTATTAATATTCACCCTTTTGGAAATGGTCCATGAGCTAGATCTGGAGTAGCAAATTACAACCCTCGAAGTGTTTGGCTCCTTATTAACACCTTTCCAAGGCTCGATACATCTCTGCAATGATCATGTACACAATACTGAATGATTGCCCACCAATTCTCTCTATTAGAGTTTTCATTACCATAGCCATCCTGGTATGGATCCTTGCTTTCTTCATTGGAAAAACAATCTTCCCCAGGAAAAAAACATGAAGACAAAGACCCTTCGATGAATATGCCCCGATGAGGTAATGTCAAACTCGTCAGGATAGGTACGGTAGGATTTGCTGTGACTGTGCCACACATACAAATAGTCAAACAGGATGTAAGTTTCTTTCAAACACGTCAGGTATGTATTCTTCTTTAAACCTATCATTTTAAGGAAGCCCCTACCCTTACGGTTGTCAGGCATTAACAAACTAGGAAATTCCCATGCTATACCAGCCAATCTTCCTATTTCTTCTGGCAAGGATTCATTTTAATGTTTCTGAAGTGGAATACGAACCTCTCACAATCCCAGAATAAAGTACCAGCTTCTATGATCTTGTTGTTGAGTTGGATTTTCATGAGGGAAGGTAAGTTGCCCAGATATTTCCGGACAAGGGTCTGATCACTAGAGTGAAGATCCTCCCACTAACTTAGAAATTTTTGGTGGATGTAGGTGACCATGCCGAATCTGAGGACTTGTCTGAGGACTTTGTGCTTCATATTTCTGCAAGACAAAAAGGGTTAGGCCCTTACCCCCATCGAACATAACTATTTAATATCAATAATTGGCATAAAATATTTATTTCTCCGAATAAATGCACAGAACATGATGGTGTCCATTTGTGTTTTAGGGGAACCCAGTGGACTTTGGACAACGTTGTCTTAAAGAGTCATTATGCGGATAACATAACTGACTCAGCTAGGTTTGACCATGATGCATGCACAGTTTATATAGAGTAAGGTTTCTATGAGGTTTTAGACTGGTACCCTTGAACGGACAACTCAAGGGGGAAAGGCATGGAACCGTCGACTACACCGTTGATCAATTAGTTTAAACGCAAATATGCCTTCTCTGGATTTAGGGGTGATAATATCGGAAGAGCGCAACCACACATTATAAAAGTTGCTATGGTATTTGTTTGGCACGAGTGGAATATGATATTGATCATAACTATGCAATAATTAAAAAGACATATTGTCACGTAGTGGCACATTAAGAAAGTAGTAAATACAATAGTTTTCATACTTTATAGTAGTAATAAAGGAAAGTAGAAAAGGAAAGAAACAAAAGACAAGTTAGTTGCGCAATTGAAAAGGGAATTGAATGCTTAAAGTAAATAAAAAAGTAACTACACATAAAAAGGTATAAATTCACAATAATAGTCTGGAATGGTAAAAGTCTAATGTTCCCAGCAAAGTCGCCATGCTGTCGTGCCCCCTTTTTCTCTCAAAATCGGGTTTATGATATTTAGAGGGACAACTCGTTCTTTTTAAGAATTAGTTTTGCATTTGAAGAATCGCCACCTAATGATTAAGGTGCATTAGGACACCAATAGAGGTTCAGCTATGAGTTTGATTGAATAATCAGAGATAGGGTAAGGGCTTGAAATTCTCCTAAGGGGAAGGTATTAGGCACCCCTCAGGATCCACTAGTGTGGTTCCCGGCCAGATAGTTATTGTGAATTTGGATGCAATTAACATATAAGTAGATAAGTCTCAAATAAGAGGGGATTTCAATATATAATGGTTTGAAAGTAAAAAAATTTGAAAAGACAATCAAAAAGATGATTTTTTAAATAAGGAGTTGAAATGCTAAAAAGAGAATAAAGAATAAAGGAAGGGGTCCTAGGTTTATTAAAAATATGGATCACCCCACATAATGTCCGGTAATCACTCCTCAATGAGGGGCTACATGTGACATTATCGTGCGGTCATCATATCCATATCTACCATTCCCACCTCGTTAAGGTATTAAAGCTTGGATTGGTCTCGTTTACTTATTGCATGTTATTACCTATCCCATTTCTAGCACTCTCGGAGGTACTTAGGACTACTAATCCTAAAAGGGAGGGATATTAGGCTTATTTGGAGTTTTCAAAGGTAAAAGTTCTAAGGCAATATACAAAACACATACTGGATATTTGGGGAAACATAAAAACAAATAATGGCTCATATACACCTCCTTGAAACAAACATATAAAATAGCATGTCTTGCACATAATGCTTAGGTCTGATTAAATATATTAAAGACGAGGGAGAGGACATTGTTATGTTGCAGCAGACCTAGCTTATTACATGACTCAGTTAGGAAATAGAATGAGACTACCTACTGATTGTATCAAATAACAGAGATGAGTTTAGATTTAATTATTTTTCCTATGGCTTGCTTTAGCACATAGGCGTGGTCCTATAGGCATGATATCCACTTTAGCTCAAACGGTGATGTGACTGTAAATTTTCATAAAAATAATTTTTGGAATCCTATAGGCATGCTTATTGAAACTTGTTAAGTAAGGGAATTAGATTATTAAAAGAGGTTCAGAAGGGGGAAAAATTAAATTAAACTAGTTATCGGTTCTGCGGATTATAGTATCTATTATTACTGATTTTTAATCCCTATGAACAGGATATCTGATGTTGAATGGGAATGAAATGAGTTAAATTTTATTTAAGAATCCATGCAGGCATGATTTCTAAATGTTACTGATTTTAACACGTTACTGGATTATGGCCTTAAAACATGATATCTAACATGCAAAAATTTAGAGCAAAACCCTATAGGCAGGTTATCTAGGTGTGACATTAAACATGCAGATTAAATAGATCTCTATGAGCATGATTTCTAGATGCAGTTTATGCAAAATTACAATAGTCCTGTAAGCATGGTTCCTAAATGTTATTGAATATGCAGAATTAAAATAGTCCCATAGGCATGGTTTCTAAACGTGATTGAATATGCAGAAAATAGTCCTATAGGTATTGTTTCTACCCTTGACATGCATAAATACCCACCCTCTTTCACTAGCCGGCCCCAAATATTAATTATATATTATTACAGACCAGGAATAACAAATTACATTGGAAATACATAAAAATACAACTATAGGAAGCCCGATTCTTGGTTCCTCCCTGAGCTATGAGATAATTTTCCTTAATATGCCATTGCTTCAAAACCTTTCAAAAATTTGAGTGTGTTAGAGTTCCCTAAGAGCCTCAATAGGACTCCGGCCAATGCTCACACCCAAATTGCATCACCAGAATAAGGACAAGTGTAGTGTGAAAGTGCCAACCCTCATGCGTCCAACTTTAGAGGGATCTCATGATAAGGACAAAACTTAAGTCTAAGAAGAAAGTGCAAGTGCAGAAACAAGGTTCTAAGAGCTGAGGAATAAAGGAGAGGGGTAAAAAGTGGTAGGGAAATAATTACAGAGTCGATAACTTTATACAAAAGGGGTTCCGGGGTTGGGGATTGCAAAGAGCCTATGTACTTAGGCAAGGGTCAGCTATGGGCATGCAGATCAATAGAAGATGCTGACATGCTTATAAGCCCACCATAACACATAACACTAGAGAAAACATTGAGGTTATGATCCTAGGCGGATCAAGTTTGAGTTATGGATAGCAATGTTCAATACTGTCATGTCTCAAACAAACCATAAGTATCAAATACATTGGGATAGGGTTTAGGATTCATATTAATTCAGAAAAGAAAAGGTAGAATACAACATGCTTAATGACAAAATTGAGTTAAATACAAACAGGATGCAAACAGGAATGACGGAAATAGTAAGGACACATGTTATTGTTGATGCTGAGAATTACTTAAAACATACCAGTTCAAAAAATCAAAAAATGTAGTAAATAAAGGTAGTAGAACTTTGAGATATAGCTTTGTCTTACAGCCAGCTATACAGGCCACAATACAAGTAGTAAAGCAAGTGAGTGTTTTGAGTGTAAATTGTGAGTTCAGAACTAGAAGTGTTCATGTCCTGTGTTAATGAGATAGCAAGGTACATATAGTTGGAAAATAGGTAGAAAATAAGGCAAGAATCATAGTTTAGCAGTAATTATGGAACTATGTACTAATTAAAATCAAATCAGTATAAGTACTTCCTTTAATTAAGGAGTTAAATTTAAGCGGTAATATGCAAATACTAAATAAGGAAAAAAATCAAATAAGGTTGAATATAACAAATAAGAAAATATTTTCAGCATAGTACAAGTACACAATATGTAATAGAGACCAGGTTCATCATATTCTAATCAAGGAAATATTAGTAAGAATCAAGTACCAATGTAACCAAGGTAAGGGAATTAATCAAATTGAATAGAAAAGGTAGGGATCGAAGGTTCAAAGGAAAGTGTTCAAATTAGACCAAGAAACATGGAAATCAGTAAGGCAAAACAAGGAAAGAATCAATTACTTAACATACGAGCGCAATCAGAATTTCACAAGGAATGGTTTGAAATTAGTCCAAAATTGAAGGTCATTTTAGAGGAGAATTTAGCATATAAAAAGAGTGCATAATATTATGCATGCGAGACTGAACTTATGCAAAGAGAAGCAGCATGCAATAACAATCAGAAAGTCAGTGGATAGTGAACTAAAATATGGTAGTCACATAGGTCACATTAGCTTAGTAATAGAGAAAAGAGAGAGTATCAGAAGTATGTAAAGGGTCAAGTAAAAAGTCCCTTCCAAAAAAGTATGGTCGAGTTTCAATGATAGCACGAAGTCAAAATCACATAAAGAAACAGATGCTAAAACAAAGAGATTTTAAATCCAGTCGAGCAACTTCAAACGGATGAAACAGCTTCAGAAGCTCGAATAGGCCCCAAAGAAATTTGGGTTTTGAAATTAATCGAATTCAGAGATGATGAACAAGTAAATCACACAGCAAATAGTCTCAGAACTCAAATGATCCCAAAATTTTAGGATTTTCAACACCAATCGAGTATAATGATGAAAACAAATAAATCGAACAAATACTAACAAAAACATATTCAAAAACATCAAAAGGGATTAAGGCCCTTAACAAGCAAACTCAAGTAGAATAATGACATAAGGAAACATAGCAAAACATGTCAAATAACTTAACAGAAAACCTAATAAAAAAATAAGGGTTTTTAAAGGTAGAGTTTTAGAAGAAACTTTGAGAAAAACGTTTAGAATTTTAGAGCCAACCCAGATCTAAAAGAAATCGTAAGAACCTTAAAGGTTAGGGTTTCAAAAGAACCCCAAATGGTGAAAAAGGCAGTGAAGACCATCGATCTAAGCATGAGAGTCAAGAATCAGACTCGAACAATCCACGGATGGCCGGTGAAAGGTTAGAGATGACCAGAGAACAGCCATAAACTAAAATCAACCCAGGTCTAAACCAAGTTCTTTCATGATCTGGCCTTGAATGCATAATAATCGAACACATAGAAGCCAAGAGAGGTGGATGCAGGCCTCCAATGACCTTGGAGGTCATGGATTTGGGACGTTTTAGGGTGGTAGTTGAGGGTGGCGGCTAAGGTTTTAGAGGGTTTTAAGAGAGGATTGAGAGAGGGGGGATTCAAAGGCGGCAGAGTGTGAGAAATGATAGGGTTCAGGTATTTTTTGGGATTAATTAAGGAAATGGGGTTTGGTAGCCGTTGATCATTATGATCAACGACCAAGATTGATCGGGTAGGTAGGGCGGTTTAATAGAGTTGGGTCTGGGTCGGTTCAGGTTGTAGTTGGGTCGGGGGTAATTGGGCTTCAAATTGAGTTCAATTGGAGGTTCAAATCAGGCTAAAATTGAAATAAAACGGGGCTAACTTTTAAATATCCACTTTTCATTTTTGATTTATAGAAAATAGTAAAATAATTTCTAAAAAATAAAATAAGGGTACTAAAATGATTAATAGCACATAATTATCAAATTCAAAATATTAGATCTAATTTTATAGACATAAACGTAATTAAATCTAAAATAGGCTAATATTGCAATTATATGTAATTTAGCCTTAAAATACTAATAAATTTGTAAAAATATGCAAAAATTATCTTATCTATGTTTTGGTATAAATATGAGAACCAATAAATGAATCACCAAAAATAATAATATTTGGAATAATTATTGGCATTTTTTTTAGATAAATAGGGCAATAGATTGATCTAAAACTCTTTTAAAAATTAAGAAAAAAAAATAAATATTTGGACATACTTATATATGCATACATATGCTATTTTGAAAGTATTTTTCATATTAAAAATATATAGAAAAAATGGATATCAATAGTGGTAGAAGGAACAGACACGGGACTAATACCACGAATGGAAAACCCTAGCAGAAAGGAGAAAGATGTGAAAATCTGAATAAATAAGAGAGAGAGAGAGAGATAATAAAGGTAAAAATTACCATGCGTCTTTACTTTCCAGCTAAATTTTAGAAAAAGATTTGCAAAGACCTCTTCTCCATAGGCGCAGCAGTCAACATCTTTTTTGCCCAAGCACGGAAGTTGAAAATTTTATCAAAAACTTCTATAGATATTGAAAGGTTGGGTATTTTGTTATAATAAAATCTTTTGAGACATTAAGAAAACAAAAAAGAAAACTTTACGTGCAAAATTATCATTTCTCTAGGAAAGGCATATTTTCTTCGCCTACCAACCCACTAATGGGAGCAGCAACAAACCGAGAATACCAGTCACGATCTTGGTCATATTCAAGGCTAAGAAAAACTCTCTTACTTTTTGCCACGAGATAAAAGACACCTTCGCGAAAAAAGCTAAGGGAGTATAAGTGAAATGTGTGCCGAAAACTAAAAGGCACGAAAACCAGTTCTGCCAAATAACAAAGGCATGCAACAGTCCTCCAAGCTATGAGGCCAATTTGGCCAAGATATACGTTGAAATAACGACAAAACTCAAGGATTACCGGATCAATAGGGGGTATGAACCCTAGTGTGAAAGGATAGGTATAGACGAAAGAGAAACCATCATAGTAAGAAGTAATTCTCTGGTTGGCACCAGGAACTAAAATTGGGAAGTTGGGTTTCCAGTAACATTCTCTTCGAACAAGAGAAAGAAGACCAATAATAATCAAACTAGGTACAGGTCAGCACGATTAAGGTAAGCTATGGAAAAACTTGACTCCTTATAGATTCACGATCACTTACAAAGGAAAACTTTTGAAAAACAATTTCTGTAACTGTGGGTTCGCGTATAGTTTTAATTGAATCTCTATTTCTTGAAGAATATCTAGGGGTATAGGAGCCCTAGGTTTAGAGGAAGACGGATTAATATCACTACTTTGAGAAAAGGAACCACGATTAAATATAGAACCTCTCCGCCCATGCGGAATACCCCCGGCCGGTTCCGCCGGGTAAGGCCACGAGCTGGTTATGGAAATCACGGCGAGTCTCCCGATATTCAAAAAATTCTTGGGTCGGGGTAAAATCCGGAGATCTACGAAGGAAGGGGTCTTCGACTGGGGTGAAGTCGTAAGAAGGTAGCGGTAGGGAAACCTGTGGCTGGATTGGATCTTTTGCGATGGAAATGCACTCTTCCCCCAACTTCTCCGAAAAGTGAATACTTATGTAAACCGAAAAGCGCATAATCACTTAAGAAAGGGACAGTCTCCTCGACTGATAATCGAGCAATCCCAAAAGGAGACCACATGGCATAGACTATGCAACCTACCACCCCTTCTACTTCTAGTGGGAGCATTAGAAGAAATAAACTCGTCAACAATTACAACTTTATGGGGATCACGGGAAGACATGATTGTTCAAAGAAGAACATTAAAAATGCAAAAGAGTATAAAACAAGACGAAAAAGGTGAATATGAAAGAAGAAAGGCTTCAAGAAATCAAAAACGAGTGGAGTATTTATAAGAAGACACGACCATTAAGGTCATTAAGAAGCGTCATAATAGAACCGTCACTTTGTGACAGATACGGAAAAAGCACAGAGGAGCAGCAGAACCAATATGTAGAAGCCAGGTGGCATGATCATTAAATAGACATGACATGTCTCGCATCGGTTAAGAAGGAGGTATGATTGTATTCGAAAAATGGCGTCAGAGAAATGGTGTTACACGTGGAATATAGGAATGTTGACATGGTATGACACGTGAAACAATGATATAGTGATAAGTGGCATTCTCAATTGATAGAACTAATGGAGAAGAGAAGACACGGGGAAAAACATCCACAAGACGATACGATAACGAGAACCAGACCTAAAAGTTGAAAAAGAATAGACGAGGATAGAACGAATAAAGAACAAAAGAAGGAAATGTACATGAACCGGGAGTAAATAAGGAAGGGAAATTGGAATAGTTATGGGGTATTTAAAGCAATAAATATGTCAGCTATAGATATCAGACATAATGGGCAAAATAACGTTAATGTCCATAATAAACCCAAATTGTGTGAGAAAAACTGTTACTATTGTACATTCTTGTATAAGGGCACAAAATTTTATTTATAGGGACACATCTAAATCACTGTTGAAATATACTCTTTACTTTTTTGTCTATCGCAATTCTCTATTTTACAATTTGTCCATCAATTAGTTTCTTTACCATTCTTATTATTTTCCTTAAATATTATTATATAAGTGAAGTAAAATTTGGTTATCAGTAACCCGTTTCTTCTAAACTTAGATTTTGATCAAGAATCATATTTTTGGTTAAACACTAAAGCTAAGGCGCCCAACGGGCTGCCTTAACGTGTAATTTCCAAGTTCAGAAATATATAACAGTATGGTTTGCTTTAGTTTGTTCCTCTGATACGAATATTGTCATTGACAGAAGAGTTTCAGTCGTGCAACTCCCATCTCCAGACGGAAGACGAAATATCGTGTGAAATTCAAACTGCAGAGAAATCTCTAATTCATGAGAATCGCATGTAATAACAGATAAAGGGGATGAAAGATAGGTATATATACCCACTCATTTGCACATAATTCTACACACACACACACAGAGAATTTAACATTTCTTCAATAGTAGTCCATACACACCAATAGATATGGCTCGGTTTCTTGTGTTTCTTGCTTTAGTCCTTGTAGTTAAATCTCTCTCAAACGACGCGTTGGGTGCTCCTCCTTCCTGTCAAACAGTCACAACGCAGCTGTCTCCTTGTCTATCGTACATTCAACGCAGAGCAAAGGGCGGTGATAATCCATCAGTACCTTGCTGTACTGGTATAAATAACATATATCAACTTGCTAAAACCAAACAAGACCGAGTCGCTGTCTGCAACTGCTTAAAAACCGCATTTATTCATGCTGGAAATGTCAATCCCACTCTCGTTGCTGAACTCCCCAAGAAATGTGGCATTTCTTTTAATATGCCTCCTATTGATAAAAACTACGACTGTAATAAGTATGTTTATATTACCTCTCAAATTAAATTTCCAGCCAATTTGGTGCAGACTGATTGTTTCATCTGCTTAATCTAACTTACTACTACTTTTATTACATGCAGGATTTCTATGTACTGATGAAGGGGTAGCTATTGATCTCGGAAGCTGCTCAAACACTGACAAATTTATGAATAAAACATATATAGACGTTCATGCTATGTCTGAAATCTGAAAGCTAGTAGATCCACTGTAAACTTCAAATGTATATGCAGATGGTTAAATGTTGAATATGATATATATAAATTTGGTTAATGCCTCTAGTATTCTTAGACCAGAGTTCACCGATGGAGAGTAATATTTCTTCCGTTCAAGTCTATGCGTGTTGAATTTTGGCAAAACCAACTATCCCACATCGGTTGGGAGTACGTTTTGGGGGGATTTTTTCCCCCTATAAAAGAAGGCCTAATGTTTAGGATTTAAACACACCTTTCATTTGCCTTCTTTTCTTCTTAAGGCATTTGTATCTTCTCTTTTTAGTATTATTTCACTTGTATTTGGAGTGGAATAAAATATTGGTTGTGTCCGAGAAGTAGACAAAATTAGCCGAACCTCGTAAATTTCTGGTGTTCTTTATATTGTTGCTTTATTGTCTTAATTATTATTTGGTGGCTGCCATAATTTTTGGTATAGTAGTTGTGACTCATTCACATTATATACATTTGGCTTTCGCAATAATTGGTATCAGAGCCAAGGTATTATCTCGGTATGCTCTGTGGTTGCAGCGTAGTCTGATCTTCCACATCAGAAAAGATTTATCTTGGTAACTGAGTCAAGGTTCTGCCTCAGTATGCTTTGTGGTTGCAGCTTAGTCTGATCTTCCATATCAGAAAGGAAATAATCTTAATTTGTGTCGTTAGCTATTAAATAATATTTGTGTCAAAGATGAGAGATAATAAACAAGAAGAATCTACATCAAGTGTCAACAATACGTCATCATTGGCATCTTCGCTTATGACAAGAATTGTGTCAAATGCAAAATTTGCGGTAGAAATATTTGAGGGTTCCATACATTTTGGGGATGTGGCAAGGCGAGGTTCTAGATGTCCTTTTTCAACAAGGGCTAGATCTTGCTATTGAAGAAAAGAGACCAGATGATATCGGAGAAGAAGATTGGAGAATTATCAACCGTGTTGCTTGCGATACCATTCGATCCTACCTTGCTAGAGAACAGAAATATCCATACACAAAGGAAACTTATGCAAGTAAATTATGGAAAGCACTGGAGGATAAATTTTTAAAGAAAAATAGTCAAAATAAATTGTACATGAAGAAGAGATTGTTTCACTTAACCTATGTTCCTGCTACCACGATGAATGAACATATCACCAGCTTTATTAAGTTGGTCATAAATTTGCAAAATATGGATACAACTTATGATGATGGTGACTTGGCCTTGATGTTGTTGGCGTCACTTCCTGACGAGTACGAGCACCTTGAAACTACTCTACTCCATGGAGATGATAAAGTTTCTCTCGGAGAAGTTTGTTCGGCTTTGTACAACTATGAACAAAGAAAGTGAGAAAAACAGAAGGGCGGAGAAGGAGAAGCATTGTTCATGAGGGGTCGTCCTCAAAATCAAACGAGGACAAGGAAGGGAAGATCTAAGTCAAGATCTAAACCCAGCAAAGATGAATGTGCCTTTTGTCGAGAAAAGGGGCACTGGAAGAAAGACTGTCCGAAGTTGAATAATAAGGTCAAACATAACAATGGAAAGGCCATTATGGATTCAAATGTAGTTGATTGTGATGATTCGGATTTCTCATTAGTTACAACAGAGCCGTCAACGTCATTAGACATATGGTTGATGGACTCGGCTTGTAGCTATCATATGTGTCCCAATAGGGATTGGTTTGTGGACTTTCAAGAAGGAGAATATGGAGTCGTCCAAACAGCGGATAACAACCCTCTTACCTCATATGGAATTGGTTCAATACGATTAAGGAACCATGATGGAATGATCAGAACATTAATAGATGTTCGATATGTACCGGGTTTGAAGAAAAATCTCATCTCTGTGGGAGCCCTAGAATCAAAAGGGTTCAAAATTATTGCAGAAAATGGAGTGATGAGAGTATGCTCCGGTGCACTAGTGGTAGTGAAGGCCAATCGGAAGAACAATAACATTTACCGTTATCTCGGTAGTACAGTTATTGGCACAGCGACAGTGACGTCCAGTGACAACAAAGAGGCAGAAGCAACCAGGCTATGACACATGCGCTTGGGACATGCTGGAGGAAAATCCTTGAAAACTCTATCAGATCAAGGATTGTTGAAAGGGGTAAAGGCTTGCAATTTGGAGTTTTGCAAGCATTGTGTCAAATGGAAACAGACAAGGGTTAAATTTGGTACAGCAATCCATAATACTAAAGGCATTTTGGATTATGTACACTCTGAATGTTTGGGGTCCTTCCAAAACACCTTCATTGGGTGGGAAGCACTATTTTGTAACCTTTGTTGATGATTTTTCCCGAAGAGTATGGGTGTATACAATGAAGAGCAAAGATGAAGTGCTGGGAATTTTTCTCAAATGGAAGACGATGGTGGAGAATCAAACGGGCAGGAGGATCAAGTGTATTCGCACAAACAATGGAGGTGAATACAAAAATGATCATTTCAATAAGGTCTGTGAAAATGATGGCATCGTCCGACACTTCACTGTCAGACATACACCACAACAGAATGGAGTGGCAGAACGCATGAACCGGACCTTGCTGGAGAAGGTACGGTGTATGTTGTCCAATGCTGGCTTGGGCAAAGAATTTTGGGCTGAGGAAATTACATATGCATGCCACCTCATTAATCGCTTACCATCTGCTGCTATTGATGGCAAGACACCATTTGAAAAATGGTATGGAAAGCCTGCTATAGATTACGACTCTTTGCACGTGTTTGGCTCAATTGCATATTATCATGTGACAGAGTCAAAATTGGATCCAAGGGCAAAGAAGGCTATTTTTATGGGGATTACTTCTAGTGTCAAAGGATATCGCTTATGGTGTCCTATGACAAAGAAAGTAATATTTAGCAGGGATGTTACCTTCGATTAATTTGCTATGGTAAAAAAGGTAACAAGTGAAGATACCAAACAAGATGATGGTGCTTATAAGCAGGTGGAGTTTGAGGGAAAATTTATTTTTCCTACACAAGAAGCAGAGGAGGAAACAAATGAAGATTATCCTCTGGAAGGAGAGCCAGTAGAGGAGATTCCAACTCAGGAATCCCAACAACAACTTGAATCAATAGCAACCAGCAGGCCAAAAAGGAAAATAACGAAACTTGTTCGTCTCATAGAGACAGTTGCTTGTGCAACCGCAATTGTAGTTGATGATGTTCCTGCCACTTATAAAGACGCAGTCCAAAGTTCAGAAGAAGATAAGTGGAGGATTGCCATGAATGATGAAATACAGTCCCTTCATCAGAATCATACATGGAGATTTGCCAATCTCCCGAAGGGAAAGAAAGCAATTGGGTGCAAATGGGTATTTGCAAAGAAAGAAGGATTTCCTAACCAAGAAGATGTTCGCTACAAAGCAAGATTGGTGGCCAAAGAATATGCTCAAAAGGAGGGAATTGATTATAATGAAGTATTTTCTCCAGTTGTAAAACATTCCTCCATTAGAATTATGTTGGCTTTGGTAGCACAGTTGGATTTGGAACTAGTTCAGATGGATGTAAAAACTGCGTCTTTACATGGAAACTTGGAGGAGGAAATCTATATGACTCAACCAGAAGGATTCAAAGTTGCTGGTAAGGAAAATATGGTGTGCAAACTTGAAAAATCAATGTACGGGTTGAAACATTCTTCTAGACAATGGTACAAGCGATTTGACAAGTTTATGTTGCAGCAAGGGTACAAAAGAAGCAAATACGATCATTATGTGTATTTGCGCAAGCTTAAAAATAGTTCCTTTATATATCTTCTCCTATATGTTGATGATATGTTGATAGCTTCCAAGAATTCGGAAGAAATTGATAAGTTGAAGATTCAACTGAAGAAGGAGTTCGAGATGAAGGATCTGGGTGAGGCGAAGAAAATTCTTGGCATGGAGATAATAAGAGATAGACGTTCAAAGAAACTCTATTTATCTCAGAAAGAATATTTGAAGAGAGTACTACAACGTTTTGGCATAGATGACAAGACTAAGCCAGTTAGTACTCCACTTGCTCCCCATTTTAAGCTAAGTACTACTATGTCGCCATTGGAAGAAGCTGAACGAGAGTATATGTCAAAGGTACCATACGCAAATGTTGTTGGTAGCTTGATGTATGCAATGGTCTATACGAGACCTGGCATTTCACAAGCTGTTGGAGTTATTAGCAGATATATGCATAATCGAGGAAAGGAGCATTGGCAAGTTGTGAAGTGGATTCTGCGGTATATTCATAATACTGTAGATGTCGGGTTAATTTTTTAGCAAGAAGACAATCAGTCTGTAGTTGGATATTGTGACTCAGATTTTGCGGGTGATCTCGACAAACAAAGATCAACTACTGGTTATATGTTTACTTTTGCAAAGGCACCAGTTAGTTAGAAGTCTACTTTGCAGTCAACAGTTGCTTTGTCTACAACTGAGGCAGAGTACATGGCTATTACAGAGGCTGTGAAGGAGGCAATTTGGCTTCAAGGATTGCTAAAAGAGCTTGGTGTTGAACAAAAAAGTACCACAATTTTTTGTGATAGTCAAAGTTCTATTCAATTAGCGAAGAATCAAGTTTATCATGCAAGGCGAAGCACATTGATGTTCGATATCATTTTGTACAAGAAATCATAGAAGAAGGTGGAGTCACGGTGAAGAAAATTCACATTACAGAGAATCCTGCTGATATGCTGACAAAAATGGTGACTGCGGTCAAATTTCAACATTGTTTGGATTTGATCAACATTGTTAAACATTGAAGATTGAAGATGGAGACACAACCAAAATTTGTTATTGAGAGAGAATTGAAGATGTGGAATTTTGCCAAGGTGGAGATTTGTTGAATTTTGGCAAAACCAACTATCCCAAATCGGTTGGGAGTAAGTTTGGGGGGGGGGATTTTCCCCCTATAAAAGAAGACCTAATGTTTAGAATTTAAACACACCTCTCATTTGCCTTCTTATCTTCTTAAGGCATTTGTATCTTCTCTTTTTAGTATTATTTCACTTGTATTTGGAGTAGAATAAAATATTGGTTGTGTCCGAGGAGTAGGCAAAATTAGTCGAACCTCGTAAATTGTGATGTTCTTTATATTGTTGCTTTATTGTTTTATTTATTATTTGGTGGCTGCCATAATTTTTGATATAGTAGTTGTGACTCATTCACACTATATACATTTGGTTTCCGCAACAATACGTTCTCTTTCCTTTTTTATCAGTTTCAAAAAGAATAACACATTTCTAAATTTGGTAACAATTCAACTTAAATTCTCAACTCTACCCTTAGTAGGAAGCTTTTATTACCACAAAAATACTGTGGACCCCTTTTTGAGTTGTTTAGGACCACAAATTTCAAAAATATTCATTTTTCTTAAATTCCGTATCCAGTCAAACAAATTTACATAAACTAGAACAGAAGGAATATCAAATTACAGGTGTTGACTATTGCATATATCGGTGGACGGTTAGTATGAACTTTAATTAATTAAAGTCGAAAACAAAAATTATCATTGTATGGAAAATTGGAAGGTCTTTAACAAAAAGGCACTAGAAAACAAATTTGATGAAACATATTTTCCGGAAAAATAATCTCTCTCATACCAAACACATCTCATGAATGTCAACTTATGAGACTGTATATTATCATTAAAAAAAAGCATATGGATATTTGGGTTAAGGACGACAAAATGGGTTAATAAATCATCTTTTAGCATCATGATTGTTTAACCAAAATATAGAACTTTGATTAAAACCAGAAAATAATAGAAAAATCGGGTTACTGATAATCAAGAGACCGAAAAATATAATAGGCTTTCAATAATCAGAATGAACAGTAAAGTAAAAGTGTATTTCAGTAGGCTTTCAACAATTGATCGTGTTTACAATTGGTAGAATTTTCTCCTTTTATAGCCGACTCTAGGTAGAAGAATGACACCTATGTTTTAATGACATAATTAAGAGTAATAAATGACATTAAATAGGTCGTTACACAATCATTCTTATTAAATGCTAATTCTTCAACGTATCAGGTATTTAATGATTGAATTTGGACTTCTTTCTGCCTCTAGATCCATGCTTTAAATGCTTTTTGACCCGTTGCCTTTGAATGTCTTGAATAGATACGGAACCCGTATCTGTTTGCTCTTGGTATCCTTTGTCTTTAGAATTACGTTCCAACCCACTCTAAACAGATACGGGACTCGTAGTAGAATTTCGTCCCGTGTTTAATTTGTCTTCTCATATCTTTTATTTATCCTCTCTCAGAAGGATAACCTTTTGACCTTTCCACGTGTCTTGTCACGTCGGAAAAAAAACTTTTTCCCAATACAGATAGTCCCCCCACTTTCCATTCATTTATCATTTAAATATTTGGGAAGTGGATTCTCATTAAAAGGGAATTTTTGTCACAATAAATGCTATGTCAGTTTTGACGCTTCAATTGTCCCTTCCATTTAATGCATCACATACGTGTCACCTCTTTACTAGTTCTGCGATTCTGCAGCATTTTTCTTCACTATTCACGAAGTGATGGTTACCTTTATTATCGGCATTTCATCATTACTTTTCCTAGTTCACCAGTTGCTTTCCATATACTCCTTCGATTTCTTCTTCTTTAGTTATCCTTTTCACCAAGTGACTCCTCACTTCTTCCTTCTATTTTTCTTCTGTAACGACTTGTTAAACAATGGCATCTTCACATTCTAACCCTAGAAAAGTTTCAATTCTCGACCAATTTCCCAACGCTCCTGCAAGACACAGAAGAGGTGGAGCAAATGTCCCCCGTGGTACAAGATCAACATGAGGTGGCACATCTGGTTCTAACATCCCTTCTATTTTTTGTACTTCTTCTAAAGGATCTTTATCTACCAAACCTTCTTCTAAGGGAAAAGAACTTGCTGAACCCCTTCAGGAACCAACGGTAGAAGAAATTGTACCGTTAGATCTATCTTTTGAGCATGAAAAAGAATCCCTTTGTGAGCAAATGCTTAAATTGGAAAAAGTTGACAAATACCCCTCTTTAATTACTGAACCGTTGATCCCCATCGTCCGAAAAGATTGTCGTTGGAAAGATAGTACTCCTATAGTTATTCTCAACCCTAACCAGAGAATTTCTTCTTATAGGCCCGATTTTTCTTGTGTTTATAGTTACCCTTTCACTCTGGGTTTTACCCCTGCTATTGACCCAGTCATTCTCGAATTGTACCGTTTCTTTAAGATCTGCTTAGCTCAAATTGGTCCCCTGGTGTGGAGTGCAGTAGCATGCTTAAGGTTCTTATTGACCAGAGCGGACATGGATTTTACTTTTCCTCATTTGATTCACCTCTACCATCCCAAACTCTTTTGTAATGGAGTTTTATCATTGTCTGCTAGAGGTAAAAGAGTTTTGATAAACCTTGAGGATATCATTGATCGTGGTTGGTACACACGGTTCGTAAGTGTTCCCACAATTGATTTGGTGGGTGGATCAAACATGTCTTTTCCAGAGAAGTGGAACATGACACGTAAGTATTTTATTTCTTACCGTGCCTATTTTTGATATTTTGATCTTTTATTTTTAAAGCACTTTTTGTTCTGCTTTTTGATAGCTACCATGGGAGATGTTGAACTCGTCCCTGGCTTTCGTGCTTAGGTAGATGCTATTCTGAAGGCCACACCTATGGAAGCACGTACTTGGAAATCAATTTCTATTAAGCACGGCTGGAGAGTTAAAACTCATGGTATACATTTAGTACTTCTTTTGTATAGAACAAATTCTCTCTTTTTGTATATCCACTCTTATATCCTTCTTTTTATCAGGATTTGCCAATCGAGAGATGTCAGTTGAAGTAGCTACTGCCCTTAGAACTTCTTCCAATGCTCCCTTACCTCTAGGGAGGACACAGGATATTCTAATAAAGAGAAAATTATTGGAAGAAGATTCTGATGTTGATGAAGATGATGATACCCCTTTGGCAGCTCGTCCTAGGTCTAGGAGTCGTGTGATAGTTTCTGAGGATGATATTGAAGCTTCTCCTGCTCGTACCTCCGAGCCTGTTAATATTATATCCGATGAAGAAACTATCCCGAATGATACTCCTGAGTCCACTCAACGCCTTTTCATTGAAGCTTTTGAGGGTGTTAATTTTGGTCCAGTATTGGAGGAAACCCATCTTTTAATTTTTGTTTCTGTTCCTCTTGTTTCTCCTATCACTTCAAGTGTTACTCCGGCTACCATTTCCATTCCTAGTTCCTTATCAACCTCTGCCCCCGTACCTGTTTCAACCTCTATTAATGTAACGACCCGGCCGGTCATTTTGGAAAATTACGCCCCAATCCCCAATTTAACTGGTTCCCTAAGTTCATTTCTGCTATTGTGGTTTGCCGGGAGAGTCGGTTCTGAAATTTGGAGTATTTTGGGACACTTAGTCCCTAAATGAGAGCTTTAAAGATAGAAAATGGTCCGTAAACGGAACAGTATTAAGACGATCTCGGAATAGAAATCCGATGGTTCCATTAGCTCCGTTGGGTGATTTCAGGGTGGGGAGCACGTTCGGAATGTATTTTGGAGGTCCTTAGCTCAATTAGGCTTGAAATGCCGAAGGTTGAAATTTTGGCGAATCCGAACGATAGGTGAGATTTTGATCCGGGGGTCGGAATGGAATTATGACAATTTCTGTAGCTTCGTTATGTGATTTTGGATATGTCCGCAAATTTTCAAGTCATTCGGACGTCGTTTGGTCGGGTTTTAGATCGAATGTGCAATTCGGAAAGTTTTAAGAAATTTAGGCTTGAATTCGATGTGAATTATGGGTTTTGATGTTGTTAGACGTGTTTTTATGATTTGAATGAGTTCGTATCGTGTTTTGGAGTATGTTGGTGGTTTTCGTTGGGGTCCGGGAGCCTCGGGATGAATTCGGGGGTCCAAACGGACCAATTTGTGCCAAAAGGCACTGCTGTCCTGCTGCAATAATTGCAGAGAAATCTTTCTCTCCGCGATCGCGGAGATGGCCATGCGATTGCGTAAGGGAGAAATCCTGAGCTCTGCGATCGCGAAGTAAAGTGTGCGATCGCGTAAGTCCGGGAGAGTAAGCATCGCGATCGCGTGAGGTAGTATGCGATCGCGTAGGGTAGTTTGGGGAGCCGGACGAGTTTGTTCTTCGCGATCGCGTTCGTGTCATTGCGATCGCGTAGGGTCGCTGAGTTGTTCACTGCGATCGCGTCCAGGATCACGCGATCGCGTAGAGAAAAATTAGGCCGCCCATATTTTGTGCATCGCGATCGCAAGCCCAGTGCTGCGATCGCGTAGAGTAAAATGGCCTGGCAGTGACTTTAAGTCCAGAACATTTCAGTCGCGGCCTAACACACCAAAAACGCCATTGTTGAGCTCCAAGAGAGGATTTCGAAGGGGAAACGCTGGGATATCATTGGGAAATCATCGGGGGTAAGTTTCTTGACCTTAATTCGTTGGTTTATCATGAAATTCGTGATTATTTCACTGAAAATGGAAGATTAAAGGTGGGTTTGAGCCCTAGGCCTAAATGTTAGAAAATCTTTGATTTGAATGGGCAAACGGAGTCCGATTTCAATAAAGTTTATATGCACGGACTCGTATTGAGATAAGGAACCCGAAAATATAATTTTCTTGATTTTTAGATAAGCGTACCGAAAGTCGGGTTTTGGCAACTTGTGGGTTTTGGTGTGCTTTTTGAGTTATTTTGATTGGGTAATGCCCAATTGGCCTATTTTGATGTGATTCTATTGATTTTTATCAGATACTACACTTGTGGAGGCCGACATTCGCGGCAAGAGGGTTATTTCTTAGCGGTTTTGTACCGGAATTGAGGTAAGTGGCTTGTCTAACCTCGTGTGGGGGACTTTCACCCCTAGGATATTATGTTATACTTTAAATGCCTTGTACGCGAGGTGACAGGCGTGTACATGCGCTGGTTATTGAACACATACTTTACTTAAAATGTTCGTTGAGTGATATTCCTTTTTTTAGCTGTTAAATTCGATATTCCTACTCGGTAGCAGTTAGAAAAGCATGATTAGGTAGTATTTAACTGTCTAGTTGCCTAATTGTCTTACTTGAGTTTTCTTGGTAATCGCTGGCGCTGTTTATCGGTGAAGTTATAGTTAAGCATATTATATTTCTCTCTGCGTATTCCTTTACTTGCTGTGTTTGTGGACTGCGGGTTCAATTCCCGGAGATCCAAGGGCTGCGGGTTCGATTCCCGGAGACCCGAAGTTTATTGATAAGTTATTGGTAGGGACTACGGGTTCGATTCCCGAGATCCTGAGTTATTGGTAGGGACTACGGGTTCGATTCCCGAGATCCTGAGTTATTGGTAGGGACTACGGGTTCGATTCCCGAGATCCTGAGTTATTGGTAGGGACTGCGGGTTTGATTCCCGGAGATCCTGAGTTATTGATTATTTATTGAGACTCGAGATCCTGAGTTATTTGTAGGGACTACGGGTTCGATTCCCGAGATCCTGAGTTATTGGTGGGGACTGCGGGTTCGATTCCCGGAGATCCTGAGTTATTGAGATATTATTGAGACATAGGCTGCGGGTTCGATTCCCGGAGACCCAGGGGTGCTGTTAATGGGACTGTGGGTTCAATTCCCACAAGTCCTGGACTTGTTTTATTGAGTTGGTTATTTGTTGTTAGCTTAAATTGTAGACGGTTGCAGTAATCATTTTATTATTGTTATTGCGGAAATTATTATCATTTAAACTGTTTATTATTGTTATTATCACTATATTATTGCTTCTCAGTAGGGCCCTGACCTTCCTCGTCACTACTCCATCGAGGTTAGGCTTGGCACTTACCGAGTACCGCCGTGGTGTACTCATGCTACTCTTCTGCACACTTTTGTTGTGCAGATCCAGGTACATCAGGGACAGGCTCATACTAAGTGATATCAGCAGCACATTTGGAGACCTCGAGGTACGATCTGCTACGTCCGCGGATCCGAAGGCTCTCCTTCTATTCTGATAGTTTTGGCAGATGTTTCTCCTTCCTTTCGTTGTTTAGATACTCTTTACACATAGAGCCACAGTTGTATTTCTCTTTTAGTCTGTGTTATCCGTGGGATTCCGGGTCTTGGTGGTGTTATATACAGTGTGTTCTTGATGGGTGTATGTGCCAAGCGGCACGAATTTCACTTTATTTATCTTATTCCGCTGTTATCTTATCTTTAACGTTCATAACTTGTATATTACGCAACGTGTTAGGCTTACCTAGTCGTGGGGACTGGGTGCCATCACGACATGTTCACGATTGGTGAACTAGGGTCGTGACAAGTTGGTATCAGAAGCTCTAGGTTCATAGGAGTCACGGGACACAGACCGGTTATTTAGAGTCTCGCCGATCGATACGGAGACGTCCGTATTTATCTACGAGGGGCTATGTAACTGTTTAGGAAAAATCTTCATTTCTTTTGAATTTCTTGTCATGTGATGTTTTGACACCAATTCTTAACTTCTGTCTTGCATCCACTCGTGTATTGAAATTTCGCGTTCGGTATCAAGTATGCGCCGACGGTTCGTGACGCTGCAGAGAGATCTCAAGGGAGTCAAGAATTTACTCAACCATTGTTACCGCGTGTCATCCATATCGATAATGCAAGACTATTGAGAGATCTTCAATTGTGCACATGGGGGTGCACTAGATTCTGACATTCGATTGATAAGTACGGTCTTGAGAAGGTTTACTTAACTGCCTAATCGTCACAGCAATGGTAGAATCACAACGTGGATGTAGATCTAAAGATGGTTGGTGGTAATAAAGACTATATGGTTCATATGAGATATGTATTTAGCGAAGGATTCAGCCAGCAGAGATACTGGGGGGATATGAGTTTAACTGTCTTAAGAAGGACATGTGCCAAACGAATGTCTTGGGTTGTCTTATGATGAAGACGTACAAATGATAAAGGCTATTGTCATGGATTAGCAAGATGTATCTTAAGGCTTCGTGCCAAGTGAAAGGATTTCACTATCAACGATCAAATTATGGGTCATGTGTCATATCAGATTTGGCCTGCGATGTATTTAGGTACTATTCAAAAAGTTCTTGAAAACTTGCGGATGGGCAAGAGTTGAGGCTCGTATGGCATGATGCTGGGACTTTAGATGTTCCTGTGTCCCTAATAAATTCTACCTTTCATTATAAGCAGGGAAGATTTCGGTGAAGGCTACATGGTGCTTCGTAGGTGTGAGAATCACAATATGTCTTATGCTGTCGCGGTAAATAATGCTCGATGCATGGAGCGAGAAGATGTTTGGTTGTGTTGGGATGAGGTCATACCCTATGGTGTTAGAGTGCTAATAGAGCACAGGTGGTTATATTCGTTGGATCAAGTGAGTTGCAGTTGAATAATAGTAAATGACTTGAGAGGATGGTTCTAATGTGTTCGAGAGTCGTGTAATAGTGGCTTTGGGCTAAATGGGAGAGTCCCACCGCTTAAGATTGGGTCGCATGGTTAATTACCTGTGTGAATTCTGGATACTAGCGTATTATTGTGTTATTGCAGCCACGGAAAAGGGCCATGAGTGGTAATTTGAGTATATAAATTATTGAATGCATGTTATGGTTAGCCTTGCTGGCTCGTGTTCAAACTTGAGGAAAGATTCATGATTTATGCCTCGTATAGGTGCAGGCTTCACGGGAAGTGGTTCCGTTGTGGGCTTTATCGAGAGGGTATTCATATGTAATAAAATTCAGTAGAGTTGGTTGCGTACTGGGGCAAGTCAGGGCCGGATGGCTCTCAATAGCGGTCCTAGTGAATTCAAGAGGTAAAGTGTGGTGCCTGATAATTCTGAGTCTATAAGTACAGTTGAGGCTCAAGCTTTTGAAGCAACTTATGAAGAAAGGCACAAAACGATCTATGATGTTTTAACTTGTGGTGTAGTATTTGAGAGACATGAAATGGTCGTCGTTCTTGAGATATCATGGCCTCATGATTTAAGGTCACTCAGGGTAAGTGCGGTTGGAATAAGTTAGGTATTGAATGAAGATATTAACATTTCTAAGGCAATCAAGGATAACCTGGAAGGAAGTAGATTGATCAGCCATAGTTGAGTTGGCGTATTGGTGTCAATGATCGGTTCATACAACGTGATCGAATTATGCATGTGATTTGTGGCGGTGCATTTGAGACTTGTCGGCCGTAGTGATTGATGTTATTCTGAATTATTCTTCTGTTAAGGGCCTGTTATGAGTAGGCAGATCTCGGGAAAGGTTATGGTGGCTTGGACCACTACTTTGAGATTGACATATTCGATGGTTATGAGAATTCGCCGTATGTTGTTATAGTTCTCCTGCAGTGAGCTAAATGGAAAGTATTATGTGATGAAGTATTAGCCTATCGTCAGTTCTAGAGCTATGATGGAAATTGTGTCTATCGTATATCGGCACGTAATGTGCAGTGAGTAGTATGAAATTTGAAGTAAGGACCAAGGTCACGGTTTGGTCAATGAATGTGATATAAAGAGCTCGGATGAGCAGGAAAGGAGTTTCAGTGTTTTGAGTAAGATGGGTATTAACATCAGTATCATTTGAGATCGGTGTTCTGTGAGAAAGGCTTTGCATCCCGGTTAGGGACTCCTGATCGCTTTTCGGTGTTAGTACAGCCGGTAGGTTGAATATGCAAGCCCGTTTAATTATTCGGAAGATAGTGGGAGCTTGACCCACAAGAAGATTGCATAGGTGTGACTTGTAGTCACTTGATTGGTTAGAAATTTAAACCAAGTATGAGGATTTTGGTGATATCATTCAATTGAGAATTTATGTTGGAGGGCACTCTGCTTATTGGGTTATAGACCTGTGAAATATTATTGACTTAGCTTGGCACGACCGGGATAGACTTAAGGTCGGTGGATAGATTTAAATGTGGAAGTGAGCCTTGCATCAGGCCGGTTGTGTTTCTTCCAGCAATGCGCCCTTTGTGGATGGATAGTCATGGTTTTATTTCGCGGTTAGTTAATTCATGTAAAGATATATTGCGCCGTATGAGTGTGAGACGGCTTGGTAAGTTCCTTATGTGTTGAGGCTCCACTCAGCGGTGATGTTATATGAGCATGATGGCTCTCGAGACTCAGATCTTATATCGCACCTCAGTTGTGCTTGAGTTTGTAGCCTATGGCGCTATATGTTTCCTTGTGACTGATATCATGCACCTTAGTATGCTTATGATCGATATTCAGCATTTTGATGTGATGAGCTATTCAGCTCGACGTATGGCTCCTTGTGTGAGTTTTATATTTGGATCGGGTGGCACGCCGCCATGGTTATATTGTTGGGACCGGGTGGTACGCCGCCATGGTTATATTGTTGGGATCGGGTTGCACGCCGCAACAGTGTGATGTTTATTTTAGTGTCTATAACTGCTTTCATGTGTTCTGTTTCCTATTTTTCCGAGGAGGTCCATGATAGTGTGAGAGTTGAATAGTTCTCTCTAGTGTTCGCCTTCCTTTTGTACCACGTACGAATTAATAGCCTATACTAGCACATTGTGTCATCTTGTGGGACTTTTGATTATGTCTGATATGGCTTATCGCCTGAGCAGTTCGTACTGGGTGAGATGAGATTATGTGATTTGGGGTCAGTGCAAATTGATTATATGAAGTATATTATAGAGGAAAGGATCATCCTCTGGTTTAGGACAAGGTAATGGATCTTGTCAGGAGTATGGACCCAATGAATTGTTGATTCAGTAGTTGGTCATGGATATCGACATATCTCTTCCATCGTGTCAGTATTGTAAAAGTTGGAGCGAGACCTATGTAGATCGTGAGGTGCAATGGGAGCATCTGATTCGTTGAATTTTTGGCTAATTTGATCATAAAATATTATCGTGGTCCTGTGGATTTTGTGTTGTAAGGTAAGAATCAAGCAAGGTTATGCAGTCATGTTTGGGGACGGCGTTTGAGGAATATTGAGTGATCTCTTGATGAAAACAAGCCCGACACAGAATTCCGGATGTTGGAATTAGGCTCTAAGACTTAATTGTTTGAACAAGAGGGAATATCTTCAGATTATATCAGGCTAATGTGCCCAGCTGAGTTCTAGATTTATTGGCCCTTTTGAGATTTTGAGGCGTATTGGGGAGGTTTCCTATGAGTTAGCCTTACCTCCTAGTCTAGCTGGAGTTCACCCCGAATTTCATGTCTCCATGCTCCGGAGGTACCATGGCGACCCGTCGCATGTGTTGGATTTCACTTCGGTTCAGCTAGACAAGGATCTGTCTTATGTTGAGGAGCCAGTAGCCATTCTAGACAGGCAGGTCAGAAAGCTAAGGTCAAAGAACATCGCTTCGGTAAAGGTTCAGTGGCGGGGCCAGCCGGTCGGAGAGGCGACTTGGGAGACCGAGCAGGATATGCGCAGCCAGTACCCTCATCTTTTCACTACTCCAGGTATATTTTCTATGCTCGTTCGAGGACGAACGAATTTTTTAAGTGTGGGAAGATGTAACGACCAGGCCGGTCGTTTTGGAAAATTACGCCCCAATCCCCAATTTAACTGTTTCCCTAAGTTCATTTCTGCTATTGTGGTTTGCCGGGAGAGTCGGTTCTGAAATTTGAAGTATTTTGGGACACTTAGTCCCTAAATGAGAGCTTTAAAGATAGAAAATGGTCCGTAATCGGAACAGTGTTAAGACGATCTCGGAACGGAAATCCGATGGTTCCATTAGCTCCGTTGGGTGATTTCGGGGTTGGGAGCGCGTTCGGAATGTATTTTGGAGGTCCTTAGCTCAATTAGGCTTGAAATGCCGAAGGTTGAAATTTTGGCGAATCCGAACGATAGGTGAGATTTTGATCCGGGGTCGGAATGGAATTCCGACAATTTCTATAGCTTCGTTATGTGATTTTGGATATGTACGCAAATTTTCAGGTCATTCGGACGTCGTTTGGTCGGGTTTTAGATCGAATGTGCAATTCGGAAAGTTTTAAGAAATTTAGGCTTGAATTCGATGTGAATTATGGGTTTTGATGTTGTTAGACGTGTTTTTATGATTTGAATGAGTTCGTATCGTGATTTGGAGTATGTTGGTGGTTTTCGTTGGGGTCCCGGGAGCCTCGAGATGAATTCGGGGGTCCAAACGGACCAATTTGTGCCAAAAGGCACTGTTGTTCTGCTGCAATAATTGCAGAGAAATTTTGCTCTCCGCGATCGCGGAGATGGCCATGCGATCGCGTAAGGGAGAAATCCTGAGCTCTGCGATCGCGAAGTAAAGTGTGCGATCGCGTAAGTCCGGGAGAGTAAGCATCGCGATCGCGTGAGGTAGTATGCGATCGCGTAGGGTAGTTTGGGGAGCCGGACGAGTTTGTTCTTCGCGATCGCGTTCGTGTCATTGCGATCGCGTAGGGTCGCTGAGTTGTTCACTGCGATCGCGTCCAGGATCACGCGATCGCGTAGAGGAAAATTAGGCCGCCCATATTTTGTGCATCGCGATCGCAAGCCCGGTGCTGCGATCGCGTAGAGTAAAATGGCCTGGCAGTGACTTTAAGTCCAGAACATTTCAGTCGCGGCCTAACACACCAAAAACGCCATTGTTGAGCTCCAAGAGAGGATTTCGAAGGGGAAACGCTGGGATATCATCGGGAAATCATCGGGGGTAAGTTTCTTGACCTTAATTCGTTGGTTTATCATGAAATCCGTGATTATTTCACTGAAAATGGAAGATTAAAGGTGGGTTTGAGCCCTAGTCCTAAATGTTAGAAAATCTTTGATTTGAATGGGCAAACGGAGTCCGATTTCGATAAATTTTATATGCACGGACTCATATTGAGATAAGGAACCCGAAAATATAATTTTCTTGATTTTTAGATAAGCGTACCGAAAGTCGGGTTTTGGCAACTTGTGGGTTTTGGTGTATTTTGAGTTATTTTGATTGGGTAATGCCCAATTGGCCTATTTTGATGTGATTCTATTGATTTTTATCAGATACTACACTTGTAGAGGCCGACATTCGCGGCAAGAGGGTTATTTCTTAGCGGTTTTGTACCGGAATTGAGGTAAGTGGCTTGTCTAACCTCGTGTGGGGGACTTTCACCCCTAGGATATTATGTGATACTTTAAATGCCTTGTACGCGAGGTGACAGGCGTGTACATGCGCTGGTTGTTGAACACATACTTTACTTAAAATGTTCAATGAGTGATATTCCTGTTGTTAACTGTTAAATTCGATATTTCTACCCGGTAGCAGTTAGAAAAGCATGATTAGGTAGTATTTAATCGTCTAGTTGCCTAATTGTCTTACTTGAGTTATTGGTAGGCGCTGGCGCTGTTTATCGGTGAAGTTATAGTTAAGCATATTATATTTCTCTCTGCGTATTCCTTTACTTGATGTGTTTGTGGACTGCGGGTTCAATTCCCGGAGATCCAAGGGCTGCGGGTTCGATTCCCGAAGACCTGAAGTTTATTGATAAGTTATTGGTAGGGACTACGGGTTCGATTCCCGAGATCCTGAGTTATTGGTAGGGACTACGGGTTCGATTCCCGAGATCCCGAGTTATTAGCAGGGACTACGGGTTCGATTCCCGAGATCCTGAGATTATTGAAATATGGACTACGGGTTCAATTCCCGAGATCCTGAGATTATTGAAATATGGACTACGGGTTCGATTCCCGAGATCCTGAGATTATTGAAATGTGGACTACGGGTTCTATTCCCGAGATCCCGAGTTATTGGTAGGGACTGCGGGTTCGATTCCCGGAGATCCTGAGTTGTTGAGATATTATTGAGACATAGGCTACGGGTTCGATTCCCGGAGACCCATGGGTACTATCAATGGGACTGTGGGTTCAATTCCCACAGGTCCTGGACTTGTTTTATTGAGTTGGTTATTTGTTGTTAGCTTAAATTGTAGATGGTTGCAGTAATCATTTTATTATTGTTATTGCGGAAATTATTATCATTTAAACTGTTTATTATTGTTATTATCACTATATTATTGCTTCTCAGTAGGGGCTTGGCACTTACTAAGTACCGCCGTGGTGTACTTATGCTACTCTTCTGCACACTTTTGTTGTGCAGATCCAGGTACATCAGGACAGGCTCATACTAAGTGATATCGGCAGCACATTTGGAGACCTCGAGGTACGATCTGCTACGTCCGCGGATCCGGAGGCTCTCCTTCTATTCTGATAGTTTTGGTAGATGTTTCTCCTTCCTTTCGTTGTTTAGATACTCTTTACACATAGAGCCACAATTGTATTTCTCTTTTAGTCTGTGTTATCCGTGGGATTCCGGGTCTTGGTGGTGTTATATACAGTGTGTTCTTGACGGGTGTATGTGCCAAGCGGCACGGATTTCACTTTATTTATCTTATTTTGCTGTTATCTTATCTTTAACGTTCATAACTTGTATATTCCGCAACGTGTTAGGCTTACCTAGTCGTGGGGACTGGGTGCCATCACGACATGTTCACGATTGGTGAACTAGGGTCGTGACAATTAACACTGCTGTTTTCACTTCCTCTACCGTACCTCCTTCTGTAGTTCCCTCTTCTTCTGTTAGTCACGTAAAACAAAGATCCAGCAATAGAAGCATGGCTATGAGGAGTGTTACACTTGAAGTTCCGGCCAACAGAAGTATTTTGAGGAAATCATGTGGGGCGGATGTTTGGCTTGAACCCTTAATCGGGGAAGTAGAGAAGAGGAAAATGGACAGTCATAGCTGTTTGACTTTAATGAACGGCATAGTTCGTAGTACTCTGAAGGTATTTTTCTTTCCACCTCCCTTTTTTTTAAAAAAAAATTTCCTTTTAATTTTTACTTATGTTTACCCCCCTTTTTATTTTTTTATAGGCTAATCTTATAGGCACGGAACTTATAGGTAGAATTTCTCTTTTGGAAAAGAAAGCTCATGAAACTGACCAAGCGATTCTTGAAGCTAAAAAGAAAGCTAGGGAAGCTGATATTAAAGCAAACAGTTGGCAAGAGCAACTGATGGATGCTCAGAAAAAGATTAAGGATTTACAACAGAACAATCATAACTTGGAGCAACAAAAACAAACTTTATCTTCTGAATTAGACGGGGTCAATGCTTCTTTCAGCAAGGTGGAGAAGGAAAAATAGCGTCAGTAATGTACTTTTTCTGAGCAATTATCTAAGTCAAGTGAGGAGATTAGAGAACTTAAAGTTCCGTTAAGCAAGAAAGAAGAATACGCGTGAGAATTAGTATAGAACTTATCTCAGGCTCAGGCTGATTTGCAAGCTTCTTCTGATAAGGCACATGCCTTAGAAGACTCTCGTGCCTCCCTTGAAGCCACCCTTAGTTCTACTTTGAATAAAAATAGATCATTGAAAAATGATCTTACCTTGTGGAAAAAGGATTATGCTCTCCTCGATGAGAGTTTTGATGCGGAGGTGAGCTGGGCTTTCTTAAATTCTCGCCGTGATGCTTTAACGGAGGCTAGTCAAGAAGGTTTTGATTTGCAATCAGAGTTAGACAAGGTCCTAAAGACCATTGAGATGACTGAACAACCATTTGACTTTCCTTCTCCCCCGGATGATACCACCGTGGCTGATTATTCCCCCAATGATGGAGCTGCTTCTATTGAAGTTGACAATATTGTAAACCAAGCCCCTGAGGATCAGCCAGCAGAAATCGAGGCTCTCGTGGATCCTGCTTCTCTTAACAGTCCTAATATCCCAACTGTTGCTACTCCCCTAGAAGTTGACTTCGTGCCTGTAATTTCTTCAGATAAGGAAGTTATCCCAACAACTTCGGAAAAACCAACTCCTTCAAGAACGAGTTGAGAATTAGCTTTTGAACTAGTCCCTAGTTTACATTAATGGGGGGTTTGTAAAGATTTTCTACTTTATAAAGATTTATTTTTGAATTTTTTTTAAGTCAAGAAGTTTTATAAGTACTTCTTTGAATATTATTCTTTCCTATTTTCTTATTTAGGACTTATAGAATAATTTAGCATTTTTATTGTTTATATTATTCTTGCCTATTTTCTTGTTTAGGACTTATAGAATAATTGTTTTTGAAAATGCTTTATGATTCATCTCATGGAATATCAACATAAGGTTTAAAAAAGAGGGGGCCATTTTGTGTATATCGTCACTTAATGAAGAAGACGTCTCAACTTTATAATGGTGTTATAATACGATGAAAAAAATAAGAAGCACATGCTTTTTGTATAAAATAACTTGAACAAGTTTTTATTAATGAACTTGAGCAAATTTTCGAATAATACATGTGTTGCAGTACGTCTATAACTTCCTCGTAACTGTTTTTCGTGTAACAAATTTCTTAATATAAAATACACAAGGTTTTCTTTTACAACCTGTCTTAGCACATAGCCATAACCCTATATTTATATATTTAGAAAGGGTTTGAAAAATGTTTACAACATTGAAAAATATTTTTTGTAAAGTAACGTAGCTATTCATAGCTGAATCTTGATATATGGGACATTGTAGCTGAATTCGATCCGCTTTTACTTGAACTCCCGTATCTCTTTTCCTTTATGGACCCGCGTCTATTTTTCTGTACGAGGCTATATATACTGTATAGTCCCCCAAGTGTTTGAGCGTTGAAGAAATAAAGCCTTGAACACTTGGCTACTACTCCTATGCTGGTCCTTTTCCTGAAACAGAAAATATACGGGACTCGAAGGTACAATTTTAGATGAATACTTCCTACCCGCATGTACTTCCATCAGATTGATATAACCCTAGGCTTAGAATTTAAGAGTATTCTATTTTGCCATGCAGGTTGTGTTTCATCATTTGGCATGTGTTAAGGAGTTTACCTAGCATCTAAAATTGTTAGTAAAATCTTAAAAAATTAAAAGAAAAATAATTCAGCATAAAGATATCTGAACATGTCCACTTCCTTTTAAAGCAATTGTTTTAGCATAAAGTCCCCAGTTTTGAAGAACCTGGGATTTTATTGCTTTTGTTCTTTCCTTGCCATTATAGTCCCCAGATTTATATGACAAACTTTGAGAATTGCTTTTGGCCATAATCTGGTTTATTCCAAGTTACCGTTCCAAATATTTTTTATATGAATTATGAAAAACCACTATTTATGATTTGTGGATAAAATATCACGTATATCAAACATAAGAGATTGTTTACTCGAACTTAAAGAATGCTTACTGTAGTTTTCGATAATAATAAATGGATAGCATTTCACGTACCTATGATCCTTCCAAGTTGACCCAATTTCTGAATTTTTCTCTTGCCTGCCTTCTTTTACTTTTTATGGTTATGTAAGATGGACGTCCGATGTTGTCCCCATAATTTCAACATGGGACCAAGCAAAACAATCTTCAATAGTTTTTAATAGTTCTATTGTCACGTCCCTAGTTCACCAATCGTGAACATGTCGTGATGGCACCCAGTCCCCACGACTAGGTAAACCTAACACGTTGCGGAATATACCAGTTTATGAACATTTAATAAGAATTTAGCGGAAAATAAGATGAAAGGAAAATCATCTACTAGCACTAGAATAGAAGGAAGGCCTCCGGATCCGCGGACGTAGCAGATCATACCTCGAGGTCTCCCAAAGCGCTGCTGAATCACCTGGTGTGAGCCTGCCCTGATGTACCTGGATCTGCACAACAAAAGTGTGCAGAAGAGTAGCATGAGTACACCACGACGGTACTCAGTAAGTGCCAAGCCTAACCTCGATGGAGTAGTGACGAGGAAGGTCAGGGCCCTACTGAGAAACAAATAATATAATGATAATGACAATAATAAGCTGTTTAAATGATAATAATTTCCGAAATTTAACAACAATAAATGATTACTGCAATCGTCTACAATTAAGCTAACAACAAATAGTCAACTCAATAAAACTCGTCCAGGACCTGTGGGAATCGAACCCACAGTCCCATTGACAGTACCTCTGGGTCTCCGGGAATCGAACCCGCAGCCCATGTCTCAATAAATAATCAATAACTCAGGATCTCCGGGAATCGAACCCGTAGTCCCTACCAATAACTCAGGATCTCGGGAATCGAACCCGTAGTCCCTACCAATAACTCGGGATCTCGGGAATCGAACCCACAGCCCTACCAATAACTCAGGATCTCGAGAATCGAACCCGTAGTCCCTACCAATAACTCAGGATCTCGGGAATCGAACCCGTAGTCCCTACCAGTATCACGCCGGGTCTCTGGGAATCGAACCCACAGCCCTGGGTCTCCGGGAATCGAACCCGCAGTCCACAAACACAGCCAATAAAGGAATCCACAGAGAGAATAATTATGCTTAAATATAACTTCACCGAAAAATAGTGCCAATAATTATCAAGGAGTTCAAACAAGGCAATTAGCCAACTAAATAGTTAAGTACTACCTAATCATGCTTTCCTAACCACTACCGGGTAAAAATATCAAATTAACAGCCAAAGACAGGAATATCGCTCATAGAACATTTTAATTAAAGTGCGTTTTCAACAACCAGCGCATGTACACGCCCGTCACCTCGCGTACAAGGCATTTAAACTATCACATAATATCCTAGGGGTGAAAATTTCCCCACGCGAGGTTAGACAAGCCACTTACCTCAATTCCGGTACAAAACCGCTAAGAAATAACCCTCTTGCCGCGAATGTCGGCCTCCACAAGTGTAGTATCCGATAAAAATCAATAGAATCACATCAAAATAGGCCAATTGGGCATTACCCAATCAAAATAACTCAAAATACACCAAAACCCACAAGTTGCCAAAACCCGACTTTCGGTACGCTTATCTAAAAATCAAGAAAATTATATTTTCGGGTTCCTTATCTCAATATGAGTCCGTGCATATAAAATTTATCGAAATCGGACTCCGTTTGCCCATTCAAATCAAAGATTTTTTAACATTTAGGACTAGGGCTCAAACCCACCTTTAATCTTCCAATTTCGGTGAAATAATCACGGATTTCATGATAAACCAACGAATTAAGGTCAAGAAACTTACCCCCGATGATTTCCCGATGATATCCCAGCGTTTCCCCTTCAAAATCCTCTCTTGGAGCTCAACAATGGCGGTTTTGGTGTGTTAGGCCGCGACCGAAATGTTCTGGACTTAAAGTCACTGCCAGGCCATTTTACTCTACGCGATCGCAGCACCGGGCTTGCGATCGCGATGCACAAAATATGGGCGGCCTAATTTTCCTCTACGCGATCGCGTGACCCTGGACGCGATCGCAGTGAACAACTCATCAATACTACGCGATCGCAAACGTACTAACGCGATCGCGAAGAACAAACTCGTCCGGCTCCCCAACTACCCTACGCGATCGCATACTCCCTCACGCGATCGCACTGCTTCCGACCAATACCCTACGCGATCGCATACTCCCTCACGCGATCGCACTGGTTCAACCTCCAGCCTTACGCGATCGCAAGCTTTACTTCGCGATCGCAGAGCTCAGGATTCTCCCCTACGCGATCGCATGGCCATCTCCGCGATCGCGGAGAGCAAAATTGTTCTGCAGTTATTGCAGCAGAACAGCAGTGCCTTTTGGCACAAAATGGTCCGTTTGGACCCCCGAATTCATCCCGAGGCTCCCGGACCCCAACGAAAACCACCAACATACTCCAAAACACGATATGAACTCGTTCAAATCATAAAAACACGTCTAACAACATCAAAACCCATAATTCACATCGCATTCAAGCCTAAATTTCTTAAAAATTTCCGAATTGCACTTTCGATCTAAAACTCGACCAAACGACGTCCGAATGACCTGAAACTTTGCGGACATATCCAAATTCACATAACGAAGCTACAGAAATTGTCGGAATTCCATTCCGACCCCCGGATCAAAATCTCACCTATCGTTCGGATTCGCCAAAATTTCAACCTTCGGCATTTCAAGCCTAATTGAGCTACGGACCTCCAAAATACATTTCGAATGCGCTCCCAACCCCGAAATCACCTAACGGAACTAATGGAACCATTGGATTTCCGTTCCGAGGTCGTCTTAACACTGTTCCGGCTACGGGCCATTTTCTAGCTTCAAAGCTCTTATTTAGGGACTAAGTGTCCCAAAATGCTCAAATTTTTAGAACCGACTCTCCCGGCAACCCACAATAGCAGAAATGAACTTGGGGAAACAGTTAAATTAGGGATTGGGGCGTAATTTTCTAAAACGACCGGTCGGGTCGTTACATCTTCCCACACTTAAAGATTCGTTCGTCCTCGAACGAGCATAGAAAACATACCCGGAGTAGTGAAAAGATGAGGGTACTGGCTGCGCATATCCTGCTCGGTCTCCCAAGTCGCCTCCTCGACCGGCTGGCCCCGCCACTGAACCTTTACCAAAGCGATGTTCTTTGACCTTAGCTTCCTGACCTGCCTGTCTAGAATGGCTACTGGCTCCTCAACATAAGACAGATCCTTGTCTAGCTGAACATATGTGAAATCCAACACATGCGACGGGTCACCATGGTATCTCCGGAGCATGGAGACATGAAATACGGGTGAACTCCGGCTAGGCTGGGAGGTAAGGCCAACTCATAAGCAACCTCCCCAACACGCCTCAAAATCTCAAAAGGGCCAATAAATCTAGGACTCGGCTTTCCTTTCTTCCCAAACCTCATAACACCCTTCATGGGCGAGACTCGAAGCAGAACCCGCTCACCAACCATAAAAGCCACATCGCGAACCTTCTTGTCCGCATAACTCTTCTCTCTAGACTGGGCTGCACGAAGTCTGTCCTGAATCACCTTGACCTTGTCCATAGCCTCCTGAACCATATCAGTACCTAGCAACCTGGCCTCGCCGCGCTCAAACCAACCCACGGGAGACCTGCACCCCCTACCATATAGGGCCTCATATGGTGCCATCTGAATACTAGACTGGTAGTCGTTGTTATAAGCAAACTCCGCCAACGGCAAGAAGTGATCCCATGAACCTCCAAACTCAATCACGCACGCACGGAGCATATCCTCCAAAATCTGAATAGTGCGCTCGGACTGCCCATCAGTCTGGGGGTGAAATGCTGTGCTCAACTCCACCCGAGTACCTAACTCTCGCTGTACAGCTCTCCAGAACCGTGAAGTGAACTGAGTGCCTCTATCTGAAATGATGGAAACTGGAATACCATGCAGCCGAACTACCTCTCTGATATAGATCTCTGCCAGTCGCTCCGATGAATATGTAGTGCTCACCGGTATAAAATGGGCGGACTTGGTCAGCCGATCCACAATGACCCAAATAGAATCAAACTTCCTAACCGTCCGTGGAAGTCCGGATACAAAGTCCATGGTAATGCGCTCCCATTTCCACTCGGGAATCTCAATCTGCTGCATCAATCCACCCGGACGCTGATGCTCATACTTCACCTGCTGGCAGTTGAGGCATCTGGAAACATAATCAACTATATCCCTTTTCATCCGCCTCCACCAGGTAATGCTGTTTCAAGTCCTGATACATCTTCGCGGCACCCGGATGGATGGAATACCGCGAACTATGGGCCTCCGCTAGAATCAGCTCTCGAAGATCATCTACATTGGGCACACAGATACGCCCCTGCATCCTCATGACTCCATCATCCCCGATGGTAACATCTCGAGCATCACCACGCCGAACTCTATCCCGAAGGACAAGCAAATGAGGGTCGTCGAACTGACGCTCCCTGATGCGGTCAAATAGAGAAGACCGAGAAACCAGACATGCCAGAATCCGGCTGGGCTCCGAAAGATCCAATCTAACAAACTGCCTGGCTAGAGCCTGAACATCCATCGCCATAGGCCTCTTTGAAACTGGTAGATATGCTAAACTCCCCAAACTCCATGCCCGACGACTCAAGGCATCAGCAACCACATTAGCCTTGCCCGGATGATAGAGAATAGTAATATCATAGTCTTTCAGTAATTCCAACCATCTCCTCTGACGCATATTCAGGTCCTTCTGCTTAAGCAAGTGCTGCAAGCTCCGGTGATCAGGTGTAGATCTCACAAGGAACCCCATATAAATAATGACGCCAAATTTTCAAGGCGTGAACAATGGCAGCTAGTTCCAAATCATGAACAGGGTAATTCTTCTCATGTACCTTCAACTGTCTCGACGCGTAGGCAATCACCCTACCGTCCTGCATCAATACCGCACCGAGTCCAACTCGTGAGGCATCACAATATACAGTATAGGACCCCGAACCCGTAGGCAACATCAATATAGGGGCCGAAGTCAAAGCTCTGTCTTGAGCTTCTGAAAGCTCGCCTCACACTCGTCTGTCCACCGAAAAGGGGCACCCTTTTGGGTCAATCTAGTCATAGGTGCTGCAATCGAAGAGAACCCCTCTACAAAACGACGGTAATAGCCCGCCAAACCAAGGAAACCGCGAATCTCAGTAGCGGAGGAGGGTCTGGGCCAACTCTGCACGGCCTCCACCTTCCTCGGATCTACTCGAATACCATCACTCGACACCACGTGGCCCAAAAATGCTACCGAACTCAACCAGAATTCACATTTAGAGAACTTGGCATAAAGCTGCTTCTCCCTCAGAATCTGAAGCACTATCCTCAAATGTTGCTCGTGCTCTTCCCGGCTCCGGGAATATACTAGAATATCATCAATGAAGACAATCACGAACGAGTCCAGATAAGGTCTGAACACAATGTGCATCAAATGCATAAAGGCTGCTAGGGCATTAGTCAGCCCAAAAGACATCACGAGGAACTCACAGTGACCATACCGGGTCCTGAAGGCAGTCTTCGGGATATCTGGCTCCCGAATCTTCAGCTGGTGATATCCAGAGCGCAAATCAATCTTTAAAAACACCTGTGCGCCCTGTAGCTGGTCAAATAAATCATCAATACGGGGCAAAGGATACCGGTTCTTCACTGTAACCTTGTTCAGCCGACGATAGTCAATACACATACGCATAGAACCGTCCTTTTTCTTCACAAATAATACAGGAGCACCCCAAGGCGAAACACTGGGTCGAATAAAACCCTTGCCCAATAACTCCTGTAATTGATCCTTCAACTCCTTCAACTCAGGAGGAGCCATACGGTACGGTGGAATAGAAATGGGTTGAGTGCCCGGCAACAAGTCAATAGCAAAGTCAATATCTCTGTCGGGCGGCATGCCCGGAAGATCAACTGGAAATACATCAGCAAAGTCACGTACCACATGAACAGAATCAATAGAGGGAGTGTCAACACTGACGTCCCGCACATAGGCTAGATAAGCAGCACACCTCTTCTCAACCATACGCTGAGCTTTGAGAAAAGAAATAACACGGCTAGGGGTGTGATCTAGAGTACAACTCCACTCAATACATGGAATGCCTTGCATAGCCAGCGTCACGGTCTTGGCGTGACAATCAAGAATGGCATAATGGGGCGACAACCAGTCCATGCCCAGAATAATATCAAAATCGACCATCCCAAGCAGCAATAGATCCGCTCTGGTCTCAAAATCACAAATGGTAATCAAACACGACCGATATACGCGGTCCACGGCCAAAGAATCACCCACCGGAGTGGAAACATAAATGGGGGCACTCAAAGAATCCCGAGGCACACCCATATGAGAAGCAAAGTAAGAAGACACATATGAAAAAGTGGAACCAGGGTCGAATAGAACCGATGCCTCCTTGTGACTAACCATAATAATACCTGTGATAACAGAGTCAGATGCAACAGCCGCAGCGCGATCAGGAATAGCATAGAATCCGGCCTGTCCCCCCTCTCGAGGGCGGCCTCTAGAACCCTGACCCCCGCCCCTGGCTGGCTGGGCAGGTGGAATAGCAGCTGGAGCTGGAATGATAGCCTGCTGACCCTGAGAACTACGCTGAGGCTGCGAAGACTGATGAGGTGCTCCCCTCCTATGCTCGGGGCACTCCCTGACCAGATGGCGAGTATTCCAGCACCCAAAGCAAGCTCTGGGAGGACACGGTGGCTGTGACTGACCGGCCTCAGCCCCACTAGTCTGACCACTGGAAGGACCCCGCGCAGGAGGTGCACTGGAAACTGGGGGAGCATAATAAGGCTCCTGAGGTGCTGGAAGACCTGGAGTACTACTGGCTGCGGGCAATGCTGAGTGAACTGGACGACCAGAATAACCCCTGCCAAAACGACCGGCTGCTAAAGTGCGGGCACTAGAGAAATGGCCCGACTCACGAGACCTCTTGGCCTCTCTATCTCCCCGCTCTCTAGGGAGCATACTCTCGATCCTCCCGGCAATGCTAACTACCTGCTGATAAGATATATCTGTCTCCAACTCTCTGGCCATGCTGGATCGGATCGGCGGAATCAAGCCCTCAATAAATCTCTGCACTCTTTCCCGGACCGTGGCTACAAAAGCAGGTGCATGCCTGGCTAGACGGGTGAAACCGATAGCATACTCCGATACCGACATGGAGCCCTATCGCTACCGCTCAAACTCCGAGCGCCAAGAATCCCTAAGGCTCTGGGGAACAAACTCCCTCAAAAACAGATCCGAAAACTGCATCCAAGTCAATGAAGCAAACTCTTCTGGACTATCCAACTCATACGTGCACCACCAATCATAAGCGGCCCCACGAAACTGAAAAGCAGTGAAGGAAACCCCGCCGGTCTCCACAATCCCCATAGTACGAAGAATACGATGACACTCCTCTAGAAAACCCAATGCATCATCTGAAGCCAAACCACTAAACACTGGAGGGTCATATTTCTTGAACCTCTCCAATCTACGTTGCTCGTCCTCAGAGGCAGCTGGTCCACCTCCGGGCTGTGCTGGGGCGGCAGGAGGCATAACCAAAACATCTGGAACCTGTCCCACTGGCACACGCTGCTCCGGTGTAACGGCTGCGGGAGTCTGGGCCCCTCCCCCGGTCTGAGATGTAGCTGCGACGAGAGGAAGCAATCCTGCCTGAGCTAAAGTGGTATACATACTCATGAACTGGGCCAGGGTCTCCTGAAGTGCTAGAGTAGTAGCAGCTGTAGTCGGTGTACCAGGTGCCTGCGCTCCAACCTGGTCTACCTGTGGCACCTCAGCGGCAGCGCGCGCGGGTGATGTGGCTACACCTCGGGTGCGTCCTCGTCCTCTACCTCGGCCCCGACCTTTGACGGCGGCAACAGGGGGCGCGGGTACCTGATCGTCGCGAGTAGCTCGTGTCCTCACCATCCGTGAGAGAATAGAAATCAATAGTTTAGATTTTTGATGCCAAAAATGTCGCACGACAAGGAATCCAAAGAAATGAAGAGTTTCCTAAACAGTTACATAGCCCCTCGTAGATAAATACAGACGTCTCCGTATCGATCAGCGAGACTCTAAGTAACCGGTCTGTGTCCCGTGACTCCTATGAACCTAGAGCTCTGATACCAACTTGTCACGACCCTAGTTCACCAATCGTGAACATGTCGTGATGGAACCCAGTCCCCACGACTAGGTAAACCTAACACGTTGCGGAATATACCAGTTTATGAACATTTAATAAGAATTTAGCTGAAAATAAGATGAAAGGAAAATCATCTACTAGCACTAGAATAGAAGGAAGGCCTCCAGATCCGCGGACGTAGCAGATCATACCTCGAGGTCTCCCAAAACGCCGCTGAATCACCTGGTGTGAGCCTGCCCTGATGTACCTGGATCTGCACAACAAAAGTGTGCAGAAGAGTAGCATGAGTACACCACAGCGGTACTCGGTAAGTGCCAAGCCTAACCTCGATGGAGTAGTGACGAGGAAGGTCAGGGGCCCTACTGAGAAACAAATAATATAATGATAATGACAATAATAAGCAGTTTAAATGATAATAATTTCCGAAATTTAACAACAATAAATGATTACTGCAATCGTCTACAATTAAGCTAACAACAAATAGTCAACTCAATAAAACCAGGTCCAGGACCTGTGGGAATCGAACCCACAGTCCCATTGACAGTACCTCTGGGTCTCCGGGAATCGAACCCGCAGCCCTTGTCTCAATAAATAATCAATAACTCAGGATCTCCAGGAATCGAACCCGCAGTCCCTACCAATAACTCAAGATCTCGGGAATCGAACCCGCAGTCCCTACCAATAACTCAGGATCTCGAGAATCGAACCTGCAGTCCCTACCAATAACTCAAGGATCTCGGGAATCGAACCCGTAGTCCCTACCAATAACTCAGGATCTCGGGAATCGAACCCGTAGTCCCTACCAATATCACGCCGGGTCTTTGGGAATCGAACCCACAGCCCTGGGTCTCCGGGAATCGAACCTGCAGTCCACAAGCACAACCAATAAAGGAATCCACAGAGAGAATAATTATGCTTAAATATAACTTCACCGAAAAATAGTGCCAATAATTATCAAGGAGTTCAAACAAGGCAATTAGGCAACTAAATAGTTAAGTACTACCTAATCATGCTTTCCTAACCACTACCGGGTAAAAATATCAAATTAACAGCCAAAGACAGGAATATCGCTCATAGAACATTTTAATAAAAGTGCGTTTTCAACAACCAGCGCATGTACACGCCCGTCACCTCGCGTACAAGGCATTTAAACTATCACATAATATCCTAGGGGTGAGAATTCCCCCACACGAGGTTAGACAAGCCACTTACCTCGACTCCGGTACAAAACCGCTATGAAACAACTCTCTTGCCGCGAATGTCGGCCTCCACAAGTGTAGAATCTGATAAAAATCAATACAATCACATCAAAATAGGTCAATTGGGCATTACCCAATCAAAATAACTCAAAATACACCAAAACCCACAAGTTGCCAAAACCCGACTTTCGGTACGCTTATCGAAAAATCACGAAAAATATATATTCGGGTTCCTTATCTCAATACGAGTCTAGGCATATAAAATTTACCAAAATCGGACTCCATTTGCCCACTCAAATCAGAGATTTTCTAACATTTAGGCCTAGGGCTCAAACCCACCTTTAATCTCCCAATTTCAGTGAAATAATCACGGATTTCATGATAAACCAACGAATTAAGGTCAAGAAACTTACCCCCGATGATTTCCCGATGATATCCCAGCGTTTCCCCTTCAAAATCCTCTCTTGGAGCTCAACAATGGCGGTTTTGGTGTGTTAGGCCGCGACCGAAATGTTCTGGACTTAAAGTCACTGCCAGGCCATTTTACTCTACGCGATCGCAGGCACTGGGCTTGCGATCGCGATGCACAAAATATGGGCGGCCTAATTTTCCTCTACGCGATCGCGTGACCCTGGACGCGATCGCAGTGAACAACTCATCAATACTACGCGATCGCAAACGTACTAACGCGATCGCGAAGAACAAACTCGTCCGGCTCCCCAACTACCCTACGCGATCGCATACTCCCTCACGCGATCGCACTACTTCCGACCAATACCCTACGCGATCGCATACTCCCTCACGCGATCGCACTGGTTCAACCTCCAGCCTTACGCGATCGCAGGCTTTACTTCACGATCGCAGAGCTCAGGATTCTCCCTTACGCGATCGCATGGCCATCTCCGCGATCGCGGAGAGCAAAATTGTTCTGCAGTTATTGCAGCAGAACAGCAGTGCCTTTTGGCACAAAATGGTCCGTTTGGACCCCCGAATTCATCCCGAGGCTCCCGGACCCCAACGAAAACCACCAACATACTCCAAAACACGATATGAACTCGTTCAAATCATAAAAACACGTCTAACAACATCAAAACCCATAATTTACATCGCATTCAAGCCTAAATTTCTTAAACCTTTCCGAATTGCACATTCGATCTAAAACTCGACTAAACGACGTCCGAATGACCTGAAACTTTGCGGACATATCCAAATTCACATAACGAAGCTACAGAAATTGTCGGAATTCCATTCCGAACCCCGGATCAAAATCTCACCTATCGTTCGGATTCGCCAAAATTTCAACCTTCGGCATTTCAAGCCTAATTGAGCTACGGACCTCCAAAATACATTCCGAACGCGCTCCCAACCCCGAAATCACCTAACGGAACTAATGGAACCATTGGATTTCCGTTCCGAGATCGTCTTAACACTGTTCCGGCTACGGGCCATTTTCTAGCTTCAAAGCTCTTATTTAGGGACTAAGTGTCCCAAAATGCTCAAATTTTTAGAACCGACTCTCCCGGCAACCCACAATAGCAGAAATGAACTTGGGGGAACAGTTAAATTAGGGATTGGGGCGAAATTTTCTAAAACGACCGGTCGGGTCGTTACATCTATTAAGTTACCTCTCGTGTCTGAACTTAAGTTGGCCCCCACATGGATTATTCGTTCAGGCCATTTTTCAAGTAGTATCACAGGCTCGAACTCCTTAGTTGATATTTCGATACCTTCTCCTTCTTCTTGATTACTTGGATCTGGATCTCCTTGGATGTTGTATACGCTACCCGTACCTAATACAATATTGACGCTACGGGATATATATTGTTCCCTCTTAATTTGGCGGATTCCCCATGGTGTTGGGAATTTCATGACTTGATGAAGGGTTGATGGGACAACGCCCATCTCATGAATCCATAGTCTTCCCATAATTATATTATATGTCATTTCCACGTCTACTACCTGAAACTTGGTATCTTTCTCAATACCCTCTGCAAAAGTTGTTAAGTTTACCTCTCTTTTAGTTACTATGCTGGAGTTATTGAATCCTGATAAAGTATGCGCCTTTGGAATCATCTTATCCTCCATTTGCATCTCCCGTAACAACCATAGCAGGATGATATTTGCTGAACTTCCTGGATCAATCAAAACTCTTTTTATTTTAATATCATGTATGAGTAAAGATATTACCAGTGCATCGTTATGGGGGCGATCACTCCTTCCATGTCTGCATCATCATAAGTGATAACTTCACCTTCTAGCGTCTGGCGTGTATGTTTTTCGGATGTAATTGGGAGTTTAGAAACTTTTTTGGAAGCTGGATATGCTACCTCATATATACCTTCTCCCCCGTTTATAACATTTACGGTTCTCTTATGTGATGAGGGTTTTGGCCGTTCTTGTCTATTTTTCATGTAAGCCTGCTTTCCTTTCTCACTGAATAACTCAGTAAAATAGCCCTGTTTCAATAGATAATCTACTTCACTCTGTAAAAATTGGCATTCTGATGTCTTATGCCCGTGATCATTATGGAATTCACACCAATGATCTGGATTGCATTTGTTTGAGTTTGAATGCATCTCCCTCGCCCATCGTACCTTATCTCCCATGTCTCGCAAAACAGCTACGAGCTCGGAGTTGGTAACATTGAAATTGTATCCACCAAATCTTGCCTTCAAACTTCCATCTTCATCAAAGGACTCTTGCATGTTTCTATCATTTCTATATCTTGAGGAAGAACCGGATTCCCTTCCCCTCGATTTTTGATCATATCGCTGATTTTATTGTTTCGTTCTTGAATCTTTTCCTGAATGCCCCAAATATGGATCGTATCTGTTCTTACTTGATCTCTTTTCGGTTTCGGACCTCCGGGACCTGCTCCTTTCATCATGGGAATGTTGAAGTACATTATCTTCTTCAATTCTGAGTTTTGTGCTATACCTATTATACATATCATTCCATGTAGTTGCAGGAAATTCACGAAGTCTTTCCTTAAGCTTTCTTGTAGCCTCAGAGCTTTTGTCATTCAAATTACTCGTGAAAGCTATTGCAGCCCAATTATCTGGTACCCGAGGTAAAGTCATTCGTTCTCGTTGAAACTTATCAACAAAGTCTCTAAGTAACTCCATGTCTGATTGTTTAATTTTGAAAATGTCTTCCATCCTTTTTTCTACCTTTTGTGCTCCTGAGTGCGCTTTTATAAACGAATCTGCAAGCTCAGCAAAAGAATTAATAGAATTTTAAGGTAAGAGAGAATACCAGGTTAGTGCTCCCTTTGTAAGTGTCTCTCCAAATCTTTTGACCAATACGGACTCGATTTCCTGCTTGGTTAAGTCATTCCCCTTAACGCCCGTAGTAAATGCAGTTACATGATCTCGAGGGTCGGTTGTACCATCATATTTTGAAATATCACGCATTTTAAACTTCTTTGGAATAGGAAGAGGAGCTGCACTTGGCTTCCAAATTTGTCGAGAATATTTATCCGCATCAATCCCTTTGATTATTGGAGGAACTCCCGGTATTTGCTCGATCCGTTCGCTTTGCTCCTTAAGTTGTGCCTGCAAGGTTAGTATCATATTTTGTAAATAATAAGTATTTGCATTACATGTATCCATTTATCGTGGTTCACTGGGGGATCCCTCGTTTGTGTTATCCAGACCAGAACGAGGATTCTTCACAGTATTGTTATTACGGGTAGGAGTATGTGATAATAGGTGAATTTCACTATAATTATGCCCTAAATAATCACACTTTGTAATGGTATTTATGTTGTTTATGAGGACATAATGCTTTGATTAGTGTTTGTTTGTGTGTTATAGGTACATGTGATGCAATGGATGCTAAGAAGAGTATTTTGAAGTCATATGTGGATGAAAAGGCCAAGAAACGATCTAAGGTGAAAAGAGCTGGAAGAAGCAGTCAAAAATATGCAGCACTGTTCATTTGCGGTTCATCCGCGGTTGCGGATGAACCGCGAAAAAAGAGGCATTCTGAAGTTTGACTGTTCGCGGTTGGCTCGCGGCCGCGAACGAACCGCGGAAGCTGGCGCCCAGTTCTCCTAATTGGATTCGAATTTAGTTTTTTAGCCCTAAAAATCTCTATATAAACTCCTAGTTTGCCCCATAGAGGCATGTTATCTTTATTTCACTACTTTTGCAAGATATTTAGTAAGAGAGAATCCTCTCAACTCCTTCTTTTTATTTGATATCAATTATTTCTTTATGATTTCAACTATTATTCTTGTTTCTTCAAGCATGAGTAGCTAAATTCTTTTCTAAGGTTTTGATGGAACCTATTGAGTGACGAACTTATCATTTATGTGATTACAAATTGTGAACTAGATTTCTATTTGTTCAACTTCGTTCTTGTTGTAGTTAATTGGTAGACGTCCCAATTAGTGGTGCCTATTTACTGTGCATAACTTGGAAAAGAGTGCATATTTAGGTATATTGTTGAACAACACCACACCTAGGTTATTAGAGGAATCTATAACTTTAGGCGTAAAGACGGGGTTAGGAATAACGAAGTCTTGGGTGCAATCTTAAGTGAACTATTCAAATTAAAGCTAGCTAGGGTAGCTCGGGAGAGTGCACTAGTAAATTATTGTAATTGCTCGGAGAGGGTTACGATACACATAGCGTTCATGATTGATAGAATATATTAACAATTTGTATGAGCATAGCGATAAGGGATTCCATAAATAGGGGAAATCAGTACCTTAGTCCTTCTCATAATATTCTTTTTACTCTACATTCAATTCTTTCTTTCAAGTATTCTTAATTATTGCAAAGTAGTTATTCGAAATTCACACAAAGATATATTCAAAGTTTGGGAACTTGATTCGGAAGTACTATTGGGGTTGTGATAGTTGCAATTGGTAGGTTAATTCTCTGTGGGATCGCTCTTGGACTTATTAGACCAAGTTATATTGACTACGACCGTTGCTTGGACGTGAATCAATTTTGGCGCCATTGCCGGGGAATTAACGGAATTATCAATTGCCATTGACAAAACTTCAAGATTCTTGTGTATTCAGATTCTTTCTACACTTTACATTGAATATTTTGACGGTTGTTGATTTGGGTATTCAGGTGCATGCCTAGACAATCTGCAAGGACTGAAGAGCTAATTTAAGGACTCTCAGACCCCGAGCAAACTTTCCGGGCACGTAACAAAGCCATAAAACAAATTCAACAATCTAAACAACCAATCAAATTAGACTTCGACATGGGTGAGGCAAACGGACAAAATCAGCAAGCCGGGCTAATATGCAAGAAGCACAGGAGGCACAGGAAGGTGCATTGTTCGACTGGGCACAACCCACAGCGGATAATTTGGCAACTGCCATAGTTGTGCCAGCAATTCAAGCTGAGTCTTTCCGGATCACTAACAACATGCTTCACTTGTTGCAAAACAAGGGATTATTCTCTGGGTCTCAGGTTGAAGATCCACAGCAGCACCTAAAGAACTTTCTCTCAATATGCAAAACACAGAGGCAACCGAATGTAACTCCGGAAGCTATCAGATTATTACTCTTTCCGTTCTCAGTTACCGGAGCAGCACAGGTATGGCTAAACTCACTCCCAATAAAACTCCATTGCAACTTGGGATGAGTTAGTCAAACAATTCCACAACAAGTTTCATCCACCTAACAAGACAGCTCAACAAATTGATGAGATCGTGAGCTTCAAGCAAAAACCAATGGAAACATTACATGAAACTTGGGGCATATTCAAGGGTATGCTTGTTATGTGTCCTCATCATGGGATCCCTGAGCAGATGTTGGGCCAAATATTCTACATGGGGCTTTCAGACAGCATGAAGAACATTGTAGATGCTTCAGCAGGTGGGGCTTTTCCGAGCAAGACTTGGAGAGAGGGCCAAAATTTGCTAGACAAGATGGCTCAAAATTCCGGGTGGACGTCCAGGAATGCTCCTATCACACTAGTGGTACACTCTGTACCTCTGGATCCATCCAACACTCCGGAGGAGAACATGGCAACTCTATTGACACAAATGAGCATCCTAACAAAGAAGGTGGAAGAATCAGGGGTCAAGTAACAGGTTCACATTGTAGACACTACCAATGGTGGTTTATGCATATCATGCATTAGCCAACCCATAGGTAATCCATGGGCTGCAGACCAAGAACATCATCATCAGCACGAGGATATGAACTATGTGGCTAACTATGGAGGGCAGCGATAAGGTAATCAAAACTGGGACCAACAGGCTCCAATGCAGTATAGACATCCCCAGCCACAATTTAATGCAGCGGGTATGAGGCCACCACACAACATGGCTCCATATCCTAGACCTCAGAATTTTGGAAATCAGTAGCAGGGATATGATCCACCTCCACCACTACATGGGGGTAGACATGACGATGAGTTTGCAAGGTTGGAAGCTATGATGTAGCAGGTAATTGGGTCAAATGCCAAACAAATGAGAGGATAGATGCACATGATGCAACCATCAAGAATATTGAAGTACAGGTGGGCCATATTGCTATGTCTCTCAACAATCGTCCTCAAGGGACATTGCCTGCAGATACACAAACAAACCCAAAAGACCAAGTCCCAAAGCAGCTGATGGCGGTGACTCTGAGAAGTGGTAGAGATCTTGATGCTGAGAAAGGAAGAGAGAAAATCGACACACAGGCTGAGACACTCACCCCAGTGCCCATTGAACTGGATAAGGCCATAGGATTGACAGAAGTTACAATCCAGCCAATTGCTAAAAATAAAGAAGCAAAACAGGGAACGGAGAAAGTAGCTGAACAGGTAGAGCAGCAGATTGATGATAAAGTAATAGAAAAAGAAAAGTCCCAAGTCACTGGGAAGAAGAGGCCTCCACCACCATTCCCCCAAAGGTTGGCCAAACACCAGAAAGAGGAGAAATATAAAACATTCTTTGAAATGCTCAAGCAAATCCAGGTAAACATTACATTAATTGAAGCTTTAAAAGAAATGCTTGGTTATGCTAAGATGATAAAGGATTTGATGTCGCGAAAATTTGATTTCCAAGACTTGGCCACCGTAACACTTACCCAAACTTGTAGTGCAGTGGTCTCCAGACCCATTGCTAAGAAGCTATCTGATCCTGGTAGCTTCACTATCCCATGCACTATAGGGAAATTATGCCTTTACTAAAGCTTCGTGTGATTTGGGGGCAAGCATTAATCTCATGCCCTTAGTCATTTATAAGAGGTTAGGCATTGGGAGAGCCAGACCAACCTCAATGCTCTTACTGCTTGCTGACAGGATGGTTAAGCGTCCATTTGGTATTATAGATGATGTGCTTATCCAGGTTGGGAAGTTCGTATTTCCCGTCGATTTTGTTATTCTTGATTGCAAGGTCGACGAAGAAATTCCCATAATCCTAGGAAGACCATTCCTAGCCACCGGGAGAGCTATAATTGATTGTGAAACTGGGGAACTCAAGATGAGGTTGAATGATGAGGAGATCATATTCAATGTACAAAAATCCATGAGGCACCCTAGTGAGTTCACGAACTGCTCTCTTATTGATGCGGTTGATGTGATAGTGGAGACCGACGATGCAGAGTTGACCATTGAAGATCCACTTCAAGCATGCCTGATGAACATGGAAGAGGTAAATGGTGAAAGTTTAGCTGAATGGGTACTGTCTCTGGAAGGCAAGGGATTTTGGCAGAGAGAGCTTGAGTTCGAGCCTCTACACTTAGAGAAAAAAGAGACCCCGCCAACAAAGCCATCCATAGAAGAGCCTCCAAAGCTTGAGCTTAAACCACTACCATCATATCTTAGGTATGAATTTCTAGGTCCTAACTCCACGTTACCTGTTATTAGCTCATCCAGTTTGTTAGATGTGCAAGCCCAAAAGCTATTACAGGTACTCAAGGAATGTAAAGCTGCCAATGGTTGGACCATAGCAGACATAAAGGGGATGAGCCTTGCATACTGCATGCACAAGATTCTCCGGGAAGAGGGGCACAAACCTTCCAGGAAACGCAAAAAAAGGCTGAACCCGAATATGAAGGATAGGGTGAAAAAGAAAGTGATAAAGTGGCTAGACACGGGGTAGATCACAGGTAAGTTTTCTCACCCTTCTATGCTATACATGTATTATTATGCCATGAGGACATGGCATGCTTTTAAGTGTGGGGTGGGAGACTTATCTTGTATTGTATATTGTATATAGTAGATGTAGCTGTAAATTATATTAGCTGGCTTGGCCCGATGATGGACACTTGGCGACGGGTTTCTTAAGGGTCCAAGTCGGAATAAAAACACAAAAACAAAAGTCATAAAATTTTAAAAATCCAAAAATATGAGTAGAGGACTCTTCCCGATGACGGACTAATTAGGACAAGTACTCTTGAGGGAAGTAGTCCACGTAGGAATTTTTCTTTCTTTTATTTTCTTTTTATAGGTAGTGTATCATCTCCCCCTTGATTTTTCTTTTGACCACGGTTCTTTTCCAAGGGTTTTTATTTGAACCGGGTTAGGTAGATTTTTCTTTTATTAGGATTAGAGGAAAAAGGGCAACATGTAACCCCGAATATGCACATTAGCAAAAGCGTAAATTGAACTTGAGAATGTATCTTCTAAGCTTGACTGTAGAATCTCAATATGCCTTAAATTGCACAATAATGCTTGCTTGAACATCGATAGGACTTTGTAGACAAACTGGATTCCAAATGAGTGGCATGCCATGTGTGTGTGAGGTTTTTACTTACATTGTATGTTGTACATGATGCCTAGAACTTGCCCTGTATGTTTGCAAAGCGAAATAGAAATTGTTTGGTTGTAGAAAGGATAGAGGCATTTCTTTGTGTAACCCCATATACCAATAGACATGAATTCACCCGTACATTATTGTAAGGCCCCGTAAATATTTTGTGCATAAAACCTAGTAGCTATGGTGTAATGGTCCGAATAATGTGTTAGGAATGCGTAGAATTCTTCGCGGCGAGCTTGCGAGCCGCGGTTCGGACCCTTGGTAGTGATTTAAGTTTCAAAATGTAGAGAATTAATTTTTCCGAAAAGTGTCAAATATGCGGTCAAGAATGCGACCGCAAACCTGACATGCGGACCGCATTCTTGCCGCAAAACGTTCCAGAGAGTTGCCCAAAACCGTGTCAATAATGCGGTCGAAATTGCGATCGCATAGTGAATCTGCGGTCCACTTTGCGACCGCAGATCGGTAATGCGGACCGCATAATGGCTGCATTCTGTAACAGAACCTGCGTAATTTTGAGGCCATTTTGCGGTCACTCTGCGGACCGCATGTTGATTCTGCGGTCGCAAAGTGCACCGCAGATCTGCCCCGGCCCAGATTTTTATAACATTTTGACCCGATCTCTTCTTTAATATAACACACTTCTTCTTCATTTTATCATATTATCTTACCAAAAATTAGAGAGAGAAGAGAGGGTTTTTAGAGAGAGAAATCTTTCATCTTCAAAGATTGTTCCAACCATTTAATTCCAAGGGATCCTAGGGCAAGGATTCAACTTCCCCAATCTTTTCAAGGTAAAAAACCCTAACTATTTTCTTTGATTTTCAGTTTTAAATTGGGTAAAGAGGGGTTTGCATATAATAGCTTTTAAAAATAGAATTTTTACACTCATGCATGATTATTGAACTTGATTTCTAGTAAAAAGAAGTGAGTAGAAGTAAGAGTCTTCAAGAACAAGGTTGGCAAGAGTAGGATATCTTGGGTAAGCACAAAGTAGGAAGAAAAATCATCACCAGGTATGTATGGCTAATTTTGATTCTTGTGAAATCGCCTATATGTGTGAAAATTGCTTGGTTAATGTTAATTTGACAAATTGTGTGAAATTCTCAAAGTTGTTGTTGAAATATGAGTGATGTGGTATAGAATATGAACCGAAAGTTAAATGAGAGTTGAATTGGGTAAAGAATTGTGAATAATACTTATGATGGCCTATATGGCACTTTGTGGAAAGGAAACGAAACACTCGAGAATTGGTTTATTGTGGAAAGAGATGAAACACTTGAATTGTGGAAAATTGTTGAACATACTTGTGTGAATATTCTTGATTATGGAAATATTGTAACTTGGTTGTGATATTGGCTTGATAAGTAATTGAGAACATGAAACAATGTGCAAGTTGCTTATTTGAACTTGTTGAAATTGTGTGTAGTACCTTATCTGCTGTTTGAAATTGTTGTGTTTTCAACCGTAAGGCGGGGTCGTGTTGCGCGCCGCAACGTGGTGAAATAAGGTGTGGGTTGGGGTGATAAGGGTGGCCGAGGTAATAAGGGTGGTCAGGGGCAATAAGGATGGAAAGCGATCGAAATCGCTATTAAAAATTGATACAAAAATCAATAATGTGAAATTGTGAAAGGAGACAGCAGGAGAGTTTGCAACCTGTGGGGCACTGATTGCCCCTTTGTTTGACTACTTGTGCTTTACGTGATTGATTGGTTATTGTTAAATTGGTTGATTGTAGAAAGTGCTTTGTGTTGAGAATTATTTGAAATAAGAAAAATGTGGAAACATAGTTGGCTGGGCTTAATTAATTGTTGATGTAATTTAATGGCTTGAGTTTACTTGGGACAAAGTTTGTCCATACATACCGGTACAATTCAAGTGTACTGACGTCCCTTTTGCCGGGGACGCTACATTCGTGTTATGATTGTAGGTGGATCAGTAGCAGGCACTTCAGCTCATCGGCAGTAGTATCCTTCTCCTTCCACTGCCCGTTTTGGTGAGCCCCTTTCTTCCTTGGGGCCCTGTGTGGTTCATGCCACCTTTGTTAAATTTCATTTTGGTTTTGTAAGGTATAGCCGGAGCCTTGTTACCGGCAAGTATTTTATTCCCTTTTGTATCCTAGAGGCTCCATAGACATGTAAACTGTGGGATTGTGGCCTATGTATATGTATGGGACGTTGTAAATATAAATTATGAACTTGTTAGTGAATCAATCACATGGTTATGTTTATGCATTATGAAATCAGTCATTATTGGTAAAATATTTGGTTAATGAGAAACAATCAACACAGGGTTAACGCGTGGGAATGAAAGGCACCTAGGTCCGCTTGACTGGGGCAACTCGGTCAGGCGCCGGTCATGTCCCTCGTTTTGGGGCGTGACAAACTTGGTATCAGGAGCTTAAGGTTTTAAAGTATCCTAGGATGTCTCGGAGCCGTGTCTAGTAGTGCCCTTCTTATAGGTGTGTTGTCGACCACATCATATAAGTAGGGGGCTGCACGGACATTTAGGAATATTACCCTTCTTCAACACTCCAAATCGTGCGATAAAGCTTGACTATAAGATTGTTTTGTAACCCGTGCGTTGAGATTCAAGATAAGTTTAAATGCTCTTTCGTCTATTTCATGTAGTGTTGTCATATGTCATGACCAATGGGAAAAGACATGGGTGTTATGGAGATTGCACATGTATCTTGTTGAATAAACTGTATGAATATATATAGTATAAGTACATAGTACTACAAGTATACTTTATTTGGGGAAAGGATTAGAAGTGATTACCCGCACGAAGAGGCATTGATTTGATGATTGATATGTAAGCTTAAATAGCACGCGTGGTTAGTGCAAGAAGTATATAATTGATTGTAAGGTGTGAAAGAATATTGGTTATATAAGCACGTGATATATGAGAGAAAGACTAGGAGATTAATGGTGAGAGTGTAAGTGTCTCGCATGAGGTAAAAAGTTACGAAATGAGACTCAATTGGACCCTAGCCTAGAAGACCCTTGCCTCACAAACTTTATAAGGACCTAGAAATGTACATAAAGGATATACGTGGGGACTTGGAATCCCATACCTGCGTGGCTGAATAGGAGAAGGGAACTTATGAGATCATTACTATGGTGACTTAAACTTTCCTAATAGTCGAGTATACATATAAGAGGGATAGATATATGAGGCATTTGTCCCTAAAGTTTCTAAACTCAAGACTTGTGTCGAGATCCAGGACATTTTCCCCATGTGGGAGAGGGAGGACTATCGTGAGGCCACTTAAATACAATGAAACAAGAGCGAGACCATGTAGCTATGATATTTGAATATTTTGGTGAAGACATGTATGGTCTAGAAAAGAGATTAAGGAATGTAAATTCTTCACGCATGGCAATGTGACCGATAGGGTCAACGATTCTAGAAAATAAGAGTATGTTTGTAAAGAGACTTTTACTTGTCATAAGGTCGGGAGAAATGGGACCCAAGGAGGTACCATATGTCAAATGTGAAAGATTGTGAGTTCCTAGAATGGGCTAATCATAGATTTGTGATTTAAACAAAGTTTCGGGATACTAAGAAAGCCAAAACGAGTGGGAGAAATGAATGTGTTGCCACGACAACCCAAGATGGTAATTGGGGCTTGATAGAGAGCCTCTAAAGAGCCTTACAAATAGATAAGTGTTAAATGATGTTCAGACGAACACTCCTTGCTACATATGTCCCAATAAGAGTTAAGAGGTGAGCCGGATGGAATACCTAAGGTAAGAGATCACGTAATATATGGAAGAGTGCGTGGCTATTCACTAACTAGGAAGAATGAGGTGAGAAGAAATGGGGAGAAAACCTTTAAATTGAGATGGTCATGGTTATTTAAAACAATTTTTGCATCAGAATGGTGGACTCACTTAGGGCACAAGTGTTAATAAAAGTTATAAGGGATTAACCGCAATGCAACCGACATGGGTGACACTGAATATCGACTAATGGGGTCTAGAGATAGTTCATGTCTACACACAATGAGAAGCGAGGTTATCATTGGTGGGGTTGTGGTACTGTAAAATGATTAAACAAGACATAATGATTTTTCAAGTTCACGGGAGGCAGACAAATGTGTGGAACAATAAAGCTATTAATTATGCACTATCCGCAAATCAAGATGGGAATGAAAGGTTCAGAATAGATTGAAAGAGGATGAACACTCGTGACGAAGTAGACGTGTTTAGCATGATAACTCTTAAGCCGCAATATCAGGGAACTTCATTGATAACTATAACATGGGGAATGAGGTGAGTTACTCGTCGGAGATAGAATTTGGGGGACTAAGCCTTACACTTAAGAGTAAAACCCAAAAGTTGTCGTTGAAAGATTGATGAGGATTTAAAGTTTTAGAGAATACCCTTCTCGGGATAGTGACCCTTCCTAAGTCATATGCATATAAAGGTTGTTGATATACGTTTGAGACGTGTTTAACCGTAAGGAGGGATGCTAGGAATTTTCACAGCGGAAGTAGTGCAATTTCTTAAATTCTATAATGCACATATGGGGAGAAGAGGTTGGTTAAGAAAAGTTAGAGCACAATGTTACCTTACCTTCGATGCAATGGCGTGCAAGTTAGTGTTATTCAGGGTACGTGTGCAAGTTAGCCAGTGCTATTCATTTGAGAGAGGAGGTCATATGAGAAAACTCATTCAGCAATGCCTTGGGTTAAGAATTATGAAGAGTTAGTAGCAATTGTTCACATGGGATCGTAACCGCATCAAGGAACTTATAGTGGAACTCAATTCGATGAAGGTCTTATGTAAGAGGAATATAATAAAGATGTTCCGCTAATGATGTAAAGTGTTAAGGTGATAGTTATGCCTCCAGAGTTTGTTTGGGGTGTGTATTGATGCAACACGGAAAGGTTAGAATATGCTTTGAGATAACTCAAAAATCACGAGAAGAATTATCCGACACATGATTTGGAGCTCGCGGCAGTTGTATTTGCTTTGAAAATATGGCGGCACTATCTTTATGGAGTTCATGTAGATGAGTTTTCAGACCACAAGAGCCTCCAGTATTTGTTCAAGAAGAAGGAGCTAAATCTTAGAAGCGGCGGTGGTTAGAATTGCTCAAGGACTATGATATGAACATATTGTACCATCCAGGAAAGGCAAATGTGGTAGCCGATGCTCTTAGTCGAAAATCCATGGGTAGTTTGGCTCATTTGGGTGTGGATCAGAGACCCCTGGCTCGAGAGGTTTACCAATTAGCCAGTTTGGGGGTTCGTATCTCGGCGTCAGACGAGGGAGATATCTTGGTGCATAATGGAGCAGAATCATCATTGGTCGCGGAAATCAAGGAAAAACAGTTCATGGATCCAGCATTGGTTCGGGTGAAGGAAGCAGTCATGAATGACAAGACCTCAGCATTTGTACTCAGCAGCGAAGATGGTGTATTGCGGTGTCAAGATAGGCTATGTGTTCCGGATGTGGACGAGCTTCGGGAAAGAGTGATGGCAGAGGCTCATACTTCCAGGGTATTCTGTGCACCCTGGTTCAACGAAAATGTATCACGATCTCAAGGAGATTTATTGGTGGAACGGTATAAAAAGGGATGTGGCAGGCTTTGTAGCTAAATGTCCGAACTGTCAACAAGTGAAGGCCCAGCATCAACGACCTGGTGGATTAACTCAGCTTATAGAAATACCAAGGTGGAAATGGGAGATGATCAATATGGATTTCGTGGTGGGGTTACCTCGCACTCAGGCGTAAGTTCGATTCAGTATGGGTGATAGTAGATCGACTCACCAAATCAGCTCACTTCCCGCCTGTCAAGTCCACTGATACTGCGGAGCAATATGCAAGATTGTACATCAAAGAGATAGTAAGGCTTCATGGCACTCCACTTTCTATCATCTCAGATCGCGGGGCTCAGTTCACCGCTAACTTTTGGAAGAAGTTTCAGCAAGGTTTGGGAACTCAGGTGAATCTCAGCACAGCTTTCCATCCACAGACCGATGGACAGGCCGAGCGGACCATTCGGACGCTTGAAGATATGTTGCGGGCTTGTGTCTTAGATTTTAAAGGTAATTGGGATGAACACTTGCCACCTGATAGAATTTGCTTACAATAACAGCTATCATGCTAGCATTCAAATGGCCCCGTTTGAGGCATTGTACGGGAGAAGATGTAGGTCGCCAATCGGGTGGTTTGAGGTAGGTGAAGCGGAATTGCTAGGGCCAGATATGGTGTACGAAGCTATGGAAAAGGTCAAGGTTATTCAGGAGAGAATGAAAACAGCACAGAGTCATCAAAAATCCTATGCAGACGTTCGCCGAAGGGATTTGGAGTTTCAAGTTGATGATTGGGTGTTCTTGAGGGTATCTCCCATGAAGGGAGTCATGCGATTCGTAAAGAAAGGGAAATTGAGTCCTAGGTATGTCGGGCCATATCGGATCGTTCAAAGGATTGGTCAAGTTGCTTATAGGCTAGAGTTGCCTCCTGAGATGTCATCGGTGCATCCGGTATTCCATGTGTCCATGTTGAAGAAAGTGATTGGAGATCCATCCACCATCATGCCAGTCGAAGTTATAGAGGTTAATGAAGATTTGTCATATGAAGAAGTTCCAGTTGCCATTCTTGATAGGCAAGTCCGTAAGTTGAGAAATAAGAAAGTTGCCTCTGTTAAAGTATTGTGGCGAAGTCAACAAGTTGAGGAGGCCACATGGGAAGCGGAAAAAGATATGAAGGAAAAGTACCCCCATTTGTTTGATCAAACCTAGAAGAAATTAGGTAACCTTTCTACTCCTAGTAACTATCATCTTGTCTAAGTCGTTTCTCTCTTAGTGTTAGTAAAGTCTCCTTCATTTTGTAATGAATTTAATGTGTTGTCACATTGGGTCACTTGAACCGTTCTTGATAAATGAAAGCCTTATAAAGATTTACGTGTTTAATAAACAACTAATAGTAAGTGTAGATTGGTAATGGTTTGTTAAGTGTACATGGTGTGTTAAAATGGTTAAATAAGGTAAGAATTCATTGAAGTGACTAGTTTATGTGCAATTGTAACAATATGATAGAATTTGTGCATTCGTTGAGGTAAGAAAGTGTATACCAGTTGTGAAAAGTGTTGTATTTGTGTACTGTTGTTTGGTAATGTGTTTCGGGGGCCCTCTGACAGGTGGATATGCCCATAATACAAAGGAAACTCTGGCGAAATTTTTCTAAAATATAAGAGTTAGTCAAAATTTTGATAGCTTGCATATCATGTCTTTCAAAACTCATTTATTTCAAAATCCTCATTCGAGGACGAATGATCTTAAGGGGGGAGGATGTAAGGCCCCGTAAAAATTTTGTGCATAAAACCTAGTAGCTGTGGTGTCATGGTCCGAATAATGTGTTAGGAATGCGTAGAATTCTTCGCGGCGAGCTTGCGAGCCGCGGTTCGAACCCTTGGTAGTGATTTAAGTTTCAAAATGTAGAGAATTAATTTTTCCGAAAAGTGTCAAATATGCGGTCAAGAATGCGACCGCAAACCTGACATGCGGACCGCATTCTTGCCGCAAAACGTTCCAGAGAGTTGCCCAAAACCGTGTCAATAATGCGGTCGAAATTGCGATCGCATAGTGAATCTGCGGTCCACTTTGCGACCGCAGATCAGGAATGCGGACCGCATAATGGCCGCATTCCGTAACAGAGCTGGAGTAATTTTTGAGGCCATTTCTGCGGTCACTATGCGGACCGCATGTTGATTCTGCGGTCGCAAAGTGCACCGCAGATCTGCCCCGGCCCAGATTTTTATAACATTTTGACCCGATCTCTTCTTTAATATAACACACTTCTTCTTCATTTTATCATATTATCTTACCAAAAATTAGAGAGAGAAGAGAGGGTTTTTAGAGAGAGAAATCTTTCATCTTCAAAGATTGTTCCAACCATTTAATTCCAAGGGATCCTAGGGCAAGGATTCAACTTCCCCAATCTTTTCAAGGTAAAAAACCCTAACTATTTTCTTTGATTTTCAGTTTTAAATTGGGTAAAGAGGGGTTTGCATATAATAGCTTTTAAAAATAGAATTTTTACACTCATGCATGATTATTGAACTTGATTTCTAGTAAAAAGAAGTGAGTAGAAGTAAGAGTCTTCAAGAACAAGGTTGGCAAGAGTAGGATATCTTGGGTAAGCACAAAGTAGGAAGAAAAATCATCACCAGGTATGTATGGCTAATTTTGATTCTTGTGAAATCGCCTATATGTGTGAAAATTGCTTGGTTAATGTTAATTTGACAAATTGTGTGAAATTCTCAAAGTTGTTGTTGAAATATGAGTGATGTGGTATAGAATATGAACCGAAAGTTAAATGAGAGTTGAATTGGGTAAAGAATTGTGAATAATACTTATGATGGCCTATATGGCACTTTGTGGAAAGGAAACGAAACACTCGAGAATTGGTTTATTGTGGAAAGAGATGAAACACTTGAATTGTGGAAAATTGTTGAACATACTTGTGTGAATATTCTTGATTATGGAAATATTGTAACTTGGTTGTGATATTGGCTTGATAAGTAATTGAGAACATGAAACAATGTGCAAGTTGCTTATTTGAACTTGTTGAAATTGTGTGTAGTACCTTATCTGCTGTTTGAAATTGTTGTGTTTTCAATTGTAAGGCGGGGTCGTGTTGCGCGCCGCAACGTGGTGAAATAAGGTGTGGGTTGGGGTGATAAGGGTGGCCGAGGTAATAAGGGTGGTCAGGGGCAATAAGGATGGAAAGCGATCGAAATCGCTATTGAAAATTGATACAAAAATCAATAATGTGAAATTGTGAAAGGAGACAGCAGGAGAGTTTGCAACCTGTGGGCACTGATTGCCCCTTTGTTTGACTACTTGTGCTTTACGTGATTGATTGGTTATTGTTAAATTGGTTGATTGTAGAAAGTGCTTTGTGTTGAGAATTATTTGAAATAAGAAAAATGTGGAAACATAGTTGGCTGGCTTAATTAATTGTTGATGTAATTTAATGGCTTGAGTTTACTTGGGACAAAGTTTGTCCATACATACCAGTACAATTCAAGTGTACTGACGTCCCTTTTGCCGGGGCGCTACATTCGTGTTATGATTGTAGGTGGATCAGTAGCAGGCACTTCAGCTCATCGGCAGTAGTATCCTTCTCCTTCCACTGCCCGTTTTGGTGAGCCCTTTCTTCCTTGGGGCCCTGTGTGGTTCATGCCACCTTTGTTAAATTTCATTTTGGTTTTGTAAGGTATAGCCGGAGCCTTGTTACCGGCAAGTATTTTATTCCCTTTTGTATCCTAGAGGCTCCATAGACATGTAAACTGTGGGATTGTGGCCTATGTATATGTATGGGACGTTGTAAATATAAATTATGAACTTGTTAGTGAATCAATCACATGGTTATGTTTATGCATTATGAAATCAGTCATTATTGGTAAAATATTTGGTTAATGAGAAACAATCAACACAGGGTTAAACGCGTGGGAATGAAAGGCACCCAGGTCCGCTTGACTGGGGCAACTCGGTCAGGCGCCGGTCATGTCCCTCGATTTGGGGCGTGACAATTATATCTTAGTTAACCCCTTTGAGCTTAAGCCTATTCTTTGATAAACCTTGAATGTTCATCAAATATGTATAATGTTCTACTTTACCTCCTAGAAGCACTTGTATTGTAATGAATATGCAAAAGTTTAAGTGTGGGGTGAAGGGAAATTGAAAAAGGGAAAATCAAGAATTAATGATGGAAAATAGTGGACTGGTCCAAAATAAGTTGCAAAGCAATGAGACATAGAGCTATATCAATGAATCTATAAAAAAAATTAGAAAGGCCAGTTACATCAACAAAAGAAAAGTGGGGGTTAAAATTGAAGAAAGGTGAAGGTATGTTTATGGGAGACAGAAGGAAGTGAACAAAAAGGGAAGTCATGAAAAAGAAAAGAAAAGTGCTTAGGGAGGTTAGCCACTATAACCAAAAGTATCCTACCCGTCCCGTAGCCAATATTACAACCCTTAAAGACCTCTTGATCTATGATTAAATAACTCGATTAGTGGAGTATTACACTAGGGGCAAGCCTATGGTGTGTCTGTATTCATATGAATGTTCTTTGTTGAGAGTGAGTGAATTTTTCCAATATTTACAAGTTCCATGTATGTGAATTGTTAATGTGTGGGAAATTCTCTCAATAAATTTTGTGAGGGCATGTAATTCAAGAGGAAGAAGGTGAATTTGCAAGTTTTTGGTAATAAGTAGAGTAAGTAATAATGTGCGGGCATGAGAGTTTGCGGTTAGGTAAAGATTGTGCATATCTTAGGGTGTTCATGTATAATAGCTTTTGTGACATATTTTGGGGGAGACAAATTCTTGTTAATTGGACTAAAGTGTGATTAAAGTTGCTCGAGGATGAGCAAAGGTTTAAGTGTGGGGTATTGATAATAGGTGAATTTGACTATAATTATGCCCTAAATAATCACACTTTGTTATGGTATTTATGTTGTTTATGAGGACATAATGCTTTGATTAGTGTTTGTTTGTGTGTTATAGGTACATGTGATGCAATGGATGCTAAGAAGAGTATTTTGAAGTCATATGTGGATGAAAAGGCCAAGAAAAGATCTAAGGTGAAAAGAGCTGGAAGAAGCAGTCAAAAATATGACTGTTCGCGGTTGGCTCATGGCCATGAACGAACCGCGGAAGCTGGCGCCTAGTTCTCCTAATTGGATTCGAATTTAGTTTTTTAGCCCTAAAAACTCTATATAAACTCCTAGCTTGCCCCATAGAGGCATGTTATCTTTATTTCACCACTTTTGCAAGATATTTAGTAAGAGAGAATCCTCTCAACTCCTTCTTTTTATTTTATATCAATTATTTCTTTATGATTTCAATTATTATTCTTGTTTCTTCAAGCATGAGTAGCTAAATTCTTTTCTAAGGTTTTGATGGAACTTATTGAGTGATGAACTTATCGTTTATGTGATTACAAATTGTGAACTATATTTCTATTTGTTCAACTTCGTTCTTGTTGTAGTTAATTGGTAGACGTCCCAATTAGCGGTGCCTATTTAGTGTGCATAACTTGGAAAAGAGTGCATATTTAGGTATATTTTTTAACAACACCACACCTAGGTTATTGGGAAAATCTATAACTTTAGGCGTAAAGACGGGGTTACGAATAACGAAGTCTTGGGTGCAATCTTAAGTGAACTATTCAAATTAAAGCTAGCTAGGGTAGCTCGGGAGAGTGCACTAGTAAATTATTGTAATTGCTCGGGAGAAGGTTACGATACACATAGCGTTCATGATTGATAGAATATATTAACAATTTGTATGAGCATAACGATAAGGGATTCCATCAATAGGGGAAATCAATACCTTAGTCCTTCTCATAATATTCGTTTTACTCTGCATTCAATTCTTTCTTTCAAGCATTCTTAATTATTGCAAAGTAGTTATTCGAAATTCACAAAAAGATATATTCAAAGTTTGGGAACTTGATTCGGAAGTACTATTGGGGTTGTGATAGTTGCAATTGGTAGGTTAATTCTCTGTGGGATCGATCTTGGACTTATTAGACCAAGTTATATTGACTACAACCGTTGCTTGGACGTGAATCAGTATGTGGCGAAGAAGGCAACCGGCTAAGTAAAGTTTGGAGAGCTTGATTGACTCATGCATCAATTATCCTCTGAAGAGCTTGTTCTGTCCCTTCAAGGTGTTCTGAACTGCTCCTGTCCATCAGACATAGGTATAGGAGTTCCTTCACGAGACTGGCGTGGAGAGGCTTGAGGGGAAGGAATTATATTATCATTCATCAAATTCCCTTGAACGTGAGGGGTCAGGTTTTCAGCAACATTGTTGTTGTTATTGTTGGTGTTGATGTTGTTCGACATGATGTTAACCACAAGTAAAGTGTGTAAGCTTAGAAAGAATAGATTATCAGATTCCCGGTAACGGAACCAATTTGTTTAACCAAAATATAGAACTTTGATTAAAACCAGAAAATAATAGAGAAATCGGGTTACTGATAATCAAGAGACCGAAAAATGTAATAGGCTTTCAATAATCAGAATGAACAGTAAAGTAAAATTGTATTCCAGTAGGCTTTCGACAGTTGATCGTGTTTACAATTGGTAGAACTTCCTCCATTTATAGCTGACTCTAGGAAGAAGAATGAAACCTAGGTTTTAATGACATAATTATGAGTAATAAATGTCATTAAATAGGTCGTTACACAATCATTCTTATTAAATGCTAATTCTTCAACGTATCAGGTATTTAATGATTGAATTTGGACTTCTTTCTGCCTCCAGATTCATGCTTTAAATGCTTTTTGACCCGTTGTCTTTCAATGTCTTGAATAGATACGGAACTCGTATCTGTTTGCTCTTGATATCCTTTGTCTTTAGAATTACGTTCCAACCCACTCTAAACTGATACAGGACTCGTAGTTAAATTTCGTCCCGTGTCTAATTTATCTTCTCATATCTTTTATTTATCTTCTCTCGGAAGGATAACCTTTTGACCTTTCCACGTGTCTTGCCATGTCAAAAAAAAAAAACTTTTCCCCAATACAATGATGTCGCCATCCAAAACTGCTTGTCTAATTTTAAGGACAGATATGACTATAATCTAAAATTAATAAGTCTATGGATTAATTACATAGTTGGGGCAGAGTGACATATTGGCAAAGAGCGAGTAAATTTTCTCGTGACAGATTATTCATCATCTATTGCTTCTCCCATGTTCGATCACCCTGCTGTGCCAACTTTTTAATTTTTTCTTTATTGATTAATTATTTTGTCTTTATTCCACCTCAAAGGATGATAAATTTAATAGGCTATCTTGATTTTCAGAGGCTTTACTATTTTTTCCAAAGAAGAATTTAGTTTAGGTGTATAGCAACATTATAACTTGTGTTAAAAAAATTCCACGGAGAAAGCTCCATTACAAAAAGAAGAAAAAATGCAAAAACATGTACTGAATAAAATAATCTGCTTGCCCTAAATTTATTCTTTTTATTTCCTGATTTGTCTTATATTTTATAACCGCGTGTAGCACAAATTTATTCTGATTTGTCTTATCTTTTATAATCGAGTGTTGCGCCTTTTTATTCTGATTTGTCTTAAGGAGATAAAAGTGATTTAACTAGTTAAGGAGATAAAAGTGAAGTCCTAACTTTTAGGAGAGGTTTTTGGGATGAAATTGGGACATTCTCGGACATTAAACAGATGCCAAATTCTTTTAAGTATTTACTAATGTAAATAATACCTGCCTCATTTGATATATATACTTAATGATGGTAGGATTCTGTATATACTATTATTCAAAAATGATACTTATGAAAGTTCCCATAATTTTTTTTTCCTAATTCTTGGCATTTAATAAAGTTATAGTTTTAAATTCTGATTCAAAATTGAATATGGAAACATCAAGCAGAAAATACACCGATGCCTAGCTAAATCATAGGCCTTTTTAATCAAGTAAATTCAAGCCTATGGGTTTAATTTCCTATTACTACTAGGTTTCTGTAACATCGCTTAAACTTCACGATGAGGGACCTCTATGAATACTACCATTAACCTAAATCCTTTTATTCCCTTCTGTTTATGATCTTTGTTTCTTCTCTTTCAATATAAGAGAATGAAATTGTTTTAAGCGTGGATGAACTTCATCGTCTGACTATGATGTGGATGGTTATTGTTAGTTGCTAGTTAGTAGTTAAGTTTTTCTTATAAATTGTAACTCACATTACAATGAAAAGAAATCCTTGTTCTGTATTAGTCTTATGCTCTCTCTTTTTAGATTTCTTCTCTGTTCTTCAAACCTTTAATATGTTGGAGCTGGTTATTTAGCTAATTCTTCAACAATGCAAGTAGCAGTAGAAGAAGAGAAGAAGTATACAGAAGAGAGAGAGAGAGAGAGTTAGGGCAAAATGAACTTTGTCGGAGAAAACAAAGTCTTTTGTTCTCTAACAGTCTATTTCATCTCAGCCGTCCAAATCAAAATAATCAGGACCGTTGAAGACAAGCCTAGGATTCCAAATTCATTGTGCATGTGAGCACATGTTGCTGTTATTATTTATTCTCTCACAGATACATATTAGTTAGAGTTAAGCTAATGGAAAGATGACACCTGTACAGTAGCATAACAGTCTTTTATTCTTTTATCTGTATATATAGACATACAAGTTGATGAATAATAACACACAGAGAAATATTTTTCTAAGAATTTCTTCATGGTATCAGATCTTTAAGGCTCGATCCATCATTCTTCCTTGATTTCTGCAGTTTCTAAATCATTCCTGACAATACTGAGCAAACAATCACTCAAACAGCTACTGTTGCAGAACCCATCATTGATTCAAATCATGCTTACTTCCTTCATTCCTCTGATGCACCAGGAATGCTGCTTGTAAATTCTGTTTTTGATGGCACAGGTTTTCAAGGCTGGAGAAGGTCAATTCTCATAGCTCTCTCTGCCAAAAACAAAATAGGCTTCATTAATGGTGCTTGTCCAGCTCCACCTACTGCTTCAAGGGAATTTTAGTTTTGGAGTAGATATAATGATATGGTTACATCTTGGCTGCTCAATTCATTGTCCAAAGACATAGGGGACAGTGTCATATACTCAAAACCAGCTAAGGACTTGTGGTCAAGTTTAGAACACAGATTTGGTCGATCAAATGGAGCTCAGCTCTATCATCTAAGAAAGGAATTGTCAGGTTTAGTTCAAGGAACAAATGATATAGCAAACTATTTCACAAAGCTTAAAAGTTTGTGGGATGAATTAGATTCTCTAAACTGTGATGTGAGATGCACCTATTTATATGTGTGTGAGGGCAAACAGAAATTAGAGAAGTCACTAGAAGATGAGAGGCTAATTCAATTTCTTATGGGTCTAAATGAAAGTTATGGGCAAGCAAGGGGAAACATCATCATGATGAATCCTCTACCAAACATAAACCTAGCATATTCTCGTATTCTACAAGATGAAAGTCAAAAGGAAATATATGCTAACCCTCTCATTTCCCATGACTCATCAGCTTTCATTGTCACAAACCAAAGCAATTTTGCACAAAGAGAAGGGATTGATTTTAATGAAACCTTTTCTTCAGTTGTCAAGATGACAACAATCAGATGTTTCCTTACTATTGCAGCAAAGAAAGGATGGAAAGTTTCACAATTAGATGTGAACAATGCCTTCCTGCATGGAGATCTGCAATAAGAAGAATACATGAAGTTCCCAGCAGGAACATCTCCACCTTCACTCAATCATGTGTGTCTTTTGAAGAAATCCTTGTATGGGCTGCGACAAGCCTCACGACAATGGTATGCAAGACTTACCGCAGCCCTGAATTTCAAAGGATACTCACCTTCCCTAAATGACTACTCTTTATTTTTTAAGACATCAGCAGGAAATACTACTATAGTTATTGTCTATGTTGACGACATTGTAATCACATGGAATGACTACAATGAACAGGCAGAACTTAAAGTTTTTCTTGATTCTGAATTCAAAATTAAAGATCTTGGAGAAGCACATTATTTTTTAGGTTTTGAAATCATCAGAGAGAAACAGGGTATCATTTATCTCATAAACGCTATACCTCGGATCTTTTATATGTGTTTAACTGCATGGAGATGAAATCAGCTAATTCTCCTTTGGATCCAACTCAGAAACTTCGCTCAGATCACAGAACTTTGCTTCAAGATCCAACCTTTTATCGCAGATTGCTGGGGAAATTGAATTTTCTCACCCATACGCGACCAGATCTCTCATTTGCTGTGCAGCACCTCAGCCAATTCATGCAAACTCCCTGCAAACCTCATTTGAATGCCGCATATCACTACCTCAGATATCTCCTCAAAGACCCTGGTTTTGGGTTATTTTTGAATTCAAGATCTAATTTCCAACTACTCGCTTTTTGTGATTCCAATTGAGGATCTTGTCCTCAATCTCGGAAATTTATTAGTGGTTTCTTCATCAGTTTGGGCGAATCTCCCGTCTCCTGGAAATCAAAGAAGCAATCTTCAGTATCACTTTCTTCTGCTGAAGCGGAATATCGCTTTATGAGACAAGTCACAGCTGAGATTACCTGGCTGGTGCGATTACTGAACGATCTCTCCATCTCTCCCACTTTACCCGTCAATCTCTTCTCTGACAGCCAAGCGGCCATTCACATCGCAAAAAATCCCGTCTTTCACGAGCGAACCAAGCACGTGGAACTCGATTGTCACTTTGTCCGGCAACAATTTTTTGGCCGGAAACATTTCCCTCTCCTTTGTTTCGTCCACATCACAGTTGGCGGACATTTTCACGAAACCCTTAACTGGGCGAGCTCACAGCTCCATCGTTGGCAAGTTGGGAGTCGTTCCTCTCCCCTCCAACTTGAGGGGGGTATTGGAGCTGATTATTCAGCTAATTCTTCAACAATGGAAGTAGCAGTAGAAGAAGAGAAGAAGTATACAGAAGAGAGAGAGAGAGAGAGAGGGAGAGGGAGAGGGGGGGGAGAGAGAGAGAGTGAGTGAGTTAGGGAAAAATGAACTTTATCGGAGAAAACAAAGTCCTTTGTTCTCTAACAGTCCATTTCATCTCAGCCGTCCAAATCAAAATAATCAGGACCGTTAAAGACAAGCCTAGGATTCCAAATTCATTGTGCATGTGGGCACATGTTGTTGTTATTATTTATTCTCTCACAGATACATATTAGTTAGAGTTAAGCTAATGGAATGATGACACTTGTACAGTAGCATAACAGTCTTTTATTCTTTTATCTGTATATATAGACATACAAGTTGATGAATAATAACACACAGAAAATTTCTCTATAGTATTTCTTCATAATATTCTGCTCTTTCACATCACAAACATTCATTTTGTTTTATGGTTTGTTGATTAAAGTTAAAAATAATTGGTATCAAAGCACTCTTTCTTGAGGGGCCTGTGTGAGTGCAAGCAGATTCTGTGGACACCTTGGACGGAAAAACAAATTTTTCTTCGATCGCACCACCAACCTTTGATGGAGAAAGTTATCAGATCTGGGTAGTTAGAATGCAGACCTATTTGGAAGCGTTGGATCTTTGGGAGGCTGTTGAAGATGATTACGAGATTGCTCCCTTGCCAAACAATCCCACGATGGCTCAGATCAAACATTACAAGGAAAGGAAAACCAGAAAGGCAAAGGCAAAGACATGCTTGTTTGCTGCAGTTTCATCCACCATTTTCATTCGTATCATGTCTCTGAAGTCAACAAAAGAGGTATGGGATTATATCAAGACTGAATATGAAGGAGATGAAAAAGTTCGAGGAATGCAAGTGCTGAATTTGGTGCTTGAATTTGAGTTGCAAAGGATGAAAGACAGTGAAACCATAAAAGAGTATTCTGACAGACTTCTTAACATAGCAAATCGTGTTAGATTGTTGGGTTCCACTTTAGACGATTCCAGGATCGTTGAGAAAATCCTTGTAACGGTGCCTGAAAGATTTGAGGCTACCATTACAACCTTAGAAAATACTAAGGACTTGTCCAAAATTACACTAGCAGAGCTTTTGAGTGCTTTTCAAGCACAAGAGTAACGACGTGTTATGAGACAAGAAGGAGCTATTGAAGGATCCTTACCAGTTAAGCATCAAGACAGTAGAAGAAACCAGAAGAAGCAGAACAAAAAGATCCAAGGAGCAAACAATGGGAATGTTGGACACAGCAACAAAATCAAGACTAGAAGCAAGAAAACAAACTTTCCGCCTTGTCAACATTGTGGTAAAAACGGTCATCCTCCTTTCAAATATTGGAGGAGACCTGATGCGAAGTGCAGCAAATACAATCAGCAGGGTCACGAAGCTGTAATTTGCAAAAGTAAAATTCAGCAACATGAAGCAGAAGCTCAAGTTGTTGAACAAGAAGAAGACGATCAACTCTTTGTTGCAACTTGTTTCACAAGTCGCAATTCAAGCAAAAGTTGGTTAATTGATAGTGGTTGCACTAATCACATGACGTATGATAAGGCATTGTTCAAAGATTTAAGGAGCACTGAGACAAAAAAAGTTAGAATTGGAAATGGTGAGTATATTCCTGCTAAAGGTAAGGGCACCATTTCCATTGCAAGTTGTTGAGGAACTCAGTATATCACAGGTGTTCTCTATGTCCCCGATATTGATCAAAATTTGCTAAGTGTTGGTCAATTAATGGAGAAAGGATACGAACTTCACTTCGTAAACAAAGCATGTGTGATAGAAGATCCATCAGGCCATGAGATATTCAAGGTCAAAATGGTGGGCAAGAGTTTCTTGCTAAATCCGTTGGAGGAGGAGCAAACTGCTTTTCAGGTCAAAGAAAGTGTCACAGAAGTTTGGCATAAGAGGCTCGCGCACTATCATCATGAGGGGTTGTTGCAGATGAAATCAAAAGGAATGGCAAATGATCTTCCAGAGTTCGATGATCCCATTCCAAACTACAGAGCATGTCAGTTTGGAAAGCAAAACAGGATACCCTTTCCTAAGTCAACCTGGAGAGGCACTCACAAACTACAACTGATCCATACAGATGTATCTAGTCCTCAATGAACTCCGGCATTAGCAGGTAGTCAATATTATATTGCTTTCATTGATGACTTTACAAGAATGTGCTGGATTTACTTCTTGAAATTCAAATCAGAAGTAGCTAGAGTGTTCTGGAAGTTCCAGAAAATGGTAGAAAACCAAAGTGGCTGCAAAATTCAAGTTCTAAGGTCAGATAATGGAAAAGAATACATCTCAGAAGAATTCAATTTGTTTTGTGAGGACTCTGGCATACTGCTCCCTATACTCCGCAACAAAAGTGGAGTTAGTGAAAGAAGAAAGAGATATATCCTAGAGATGACAAGATGCATATTACATGAGAAGAATTTACCCTAGCAATTTTGGGCAGAAGCCGCTCATACGGCTGTTTTTTTACAGAACATGCTTCCCACAAGAGCATTGAAGAATCAAACACCCTTTAAAGCATGGTATGATTATAAACCATCTCTGAATTTTCTTAGAGTATTAGGTTATTTGTGCTTCAGTCACGTTCCACAGATCAAGAGGGATAAATTAGATAAAAGAGCACTTCCAGACATCTTTATTGGCTATAGTTATGTTACAAAAGCTTATAAAGTGTTTCAACCACAAACGGGAAAAATTATTTTAAGTAGAGATGTGCACTTTATGGAAGATGAAGGGTGGAACTGGGACGATGCAGATAAGAAGGAACCAACTTCAAAGTTCAAGTTGCCTGCTTCAGATACATTAGATCAAACTATCACAAGAGCTGGACAAAATGATTTGGTGAATCAGATCCTTGTTCGAGGCACACGATTACTTTCTGATGTTTATCAGAGAAGTAACAATGCAATTTATGAACCTGGGGATTATGAAGAAGCCAAGAAGAAAGAAGATTGGAGTGCTGCAATGAAACAGGAGTTGCTCATGATTGAAAAGAACAAAACATGGGAATTAGTTGATCGACCTCAAAACAGAAAGGTGATTAGAGTCAAATGGGTGTACAGAACTAAGCTTAATGCTGATGGCTCAATCAACAAGCATAAAGCTAGGCTCGTGGTCAAAGGATATTCTCAAATATTCTGTGTGGACTACTCATATATCTTCGCACCAATAGCAGGGACTTGACACTATTAGGCTCTTACTCACTGTTGCAGCACAAAAGAAATGGAAAGTGTACCAGTTAGATGTCAAATCAGCATTCTTGAATGGTTTTCTGCAGGAGGAGATCTATCTAGAACAACTAGAAGGCTATGTGAAGGAAGGAGAAGAAGATAAAGTCTATCTTCTTAAAAAGGCACTCTACGGATTGAAACAAGCTCCAAGAGCTTGGTACAATAGAATTGATGGCCATTTACTTAGTTTAGGCTTTGAAAAAAGCTTATCTGAGTCCACTTTGTATGTCAAATATAATGGAAATGATACTTTAATCATTTCACTTTATGTTGACGATCTTCTGATTACAGGAAGTAGTGCACATCAAATTGAAGATTTCAAACAAGAAATGATGAAAGTGTTTGAAATGACAGATCTTGGGCTTATGTCTTACTTCCTCGGCATGGAGATTAAACAAGATCGGGGTGATGTGTTCATTTGTCAAAAAAAATATGCAAAAGAGATACTAAAAAAATTTTGCATGGAAGACTGCAAGGAGATGAGCACACCAATGAATCAAAAAGAAAAATTGAGCAAAGAAGATGGAATACAGAAAGTGGATGAGTCATGTTTCAGAAGTTTGGTTGGGTGTCTGATGTACAACAACAAGACCTGACAACCTCAATGTTGTAAGTATTCTATCTCGCTTCATGCATTGTGAGTGAAGTGCATTTAAAGGCATCAAAAAGGGTGATCAGATATGTCAAAGGAACGACCCATTTTGGAATCAAGTTTAAAAGTTGTGAACAACTCAAACTAACTGGTTTTTCCGACAGTGATTGGGGTGGTTCTGTTGACGACATGAAGAGCACTTCTGGATACTGTTTCACTATTAGTTCAGGTGTCTTTTCATGGAGTTCAACAAAACAGGATACAATAGCTCAATCGACAGCAGAAGCAGAATTTGTGGCAGCAGCAGCTGCGGTGAATCAAGCATTGTGGTTGAGGAAAATACTGGAAGATCTTCATCTTGAGCAGAAAGAAGAAACTGAGATATTTGTTGACAATCAGGCTGCAATCGCTATTTCACATAATCCAGTTTTCCATGGAAAGACGAAACATTTTAATATCAAGTTATTTTTCTTGAGAGAAGTCCAGAAGAATGGGGAGGTGACTCTCATTTATTGCAAATCAGATGATCAATTAGCTGATGCTTTTACCAAACCATTGTCAGTTCACAAGTTCGAGTCTTTGAGATCGAAACTTTGTGTCTGCAGATCCTAAAGCAAGAAGGAGTGTTAGTTGCTATGTTTTAGGACTGTAGTTTAGCATTGAATAGTAGCAGTTACTTTGACTGCAGTTATTATTTTCCCAGTATCTTTGTTAGTTTGTTTTTAAGTAGATCATGTGCTAATATTCAGGACCATGAAGTTAGTAGTTAAGTTTTTCTTATAAATTGTAATTCAGATTACAATGAAAAGAAATCCTTGTTATGTATTAGTCTTATGCTCTCTCTTTTCAGATTTCTTCTCTGTTCTTCATTCCTTTAATATTCTGCTCTTTCACATCACAAACATTCATTTGTTTTCTGGTTTGTTGATTAAAGTTAACAACAATTATCAATGATAAGATTTAAAGCTTTCGGCGGTTTTTGTGTAGCCACTTTGTAAAGTCTGGAAGTTGTATTTTTACCTCGTATAATATCCACAAATGTATATATATGTGGATGTTGTGGCCTTAAAGTACCCGTTTTTGTATAACAAATGCACATGAAAATTTTTGACGTTTGTGTTTATGAAAAGTTGCCAACTCAGATGCACATGAAAGACAAAGCTTAACTGATGCATTTGGCTACTTGCAGAGAAAGTGATGTTATTCATGTATTTGTCTCCAAAGTCTAGAAGAGAATCTTGGTATGGTTTGTGGAAATATCTACTTGATTTATGCTTAAACAAAAATGAGAAGTCCTGAGAATTCTCACTTTCTTTCAATTGCTTCTGCCTGTATTTCCTCCAATTGTAGCCATTTTCTGCTTTCTGTTCTCTTAACGTATTGAGATGATTGAGTGTAATGTACTGGAGCTGGATTACTCTGTATGTTCTCTTGGGAGAAGCTTTGAATTGGAGCCACTTCTCTTTATCCCAGTAATTTAATCTCTAGAGAATTCATTTTGCTGGTTGGCATGTTGTTGCCTTGTGACTAAGTTTTCTACTGCAGCAATGGATGGGCTAGAGCCCTCCCAAGGGTGAGAGTGGGTGACATCTGCACCAAAAAATAATGGTAGGATTGTCGCTGACAAGGGGAATTCGCCTCGATATTGCATCAACAAGCACAGTGTTTCAGCGCTACATCGGCTAGATACATGTTTTGTCAAGCAGCACTGTGAGACAACTCCTAGTTCAGTCTCACAAATTAGCTTCAGATCACCTGGTCAAGAAATAAAAAAAGATTAGCCACCACATATTGTAAATTTCTGCTAAAGAAGATAAGAAGTTTTATTTTCATTTATACCATAAAGAGAGCCATTATTGTCTTGCAAGATAACAACCAGGAGATCAAGCTCCCTCCCATGCGGCTGCAACTTTGTCATAGCATCATGAATCTGAGTTTACAAGACTCTTTTGACTGGATCAGGGCGTGTACTCGAAGGTGGCAGAACTGGATTTGGATTGAAGTTCTAAAAAGACAAGATATCTGGCACATTTGTGCAAGCTCAGAATAAATCCCATGTGCAACACTGCCTGGCGCATTGCGAGAAAAGTTTATGCAGATACAATTGTTAATTGTTCCTCCATTAATCGTTTTCTGCCAATTGTTAGTCTTAGCTGAACAAAGAACAACAGCCACACAAGAGTCTCACAAAAATGCCAGGATGGTGTGTCATTGCACCTCCAGGGTTTTCATTGAATCAAAATAATGTAAGGAAAATGCAATGCGGCCTTCCTACTGATACACACCAGTAGGTGCCGATTAACTGAACATAAATGAAAAACAAACAGGAGATGAAATTTAAACAGTGTCAACAATACTAGATACCTTACATTATTTTCGAAATGTGTTAAAGATGGAATATGGATCATAACACAAGTCTAAAAAATGGCAAAGCAGGACAGACCTTCCCTCACCACAAAAAAAGAAAACAGAAGATTTTATTTACAATAATGATGTGTACAGGTGATTGAAAATTTGCACATCACTAAGTTATCTTACTTTCATCAAAATCACTACTTCTAGCAAACTAAGTTCCCAAACTAGATAACCACACCCATGCAATTATAAATCACAAATATCAAATAAAATTCGCTCTCTCTTATTCATATTCTCTTTTCTACCACGCCCTTATCAAGTGAAATCGCGTTGTAGATCGGTGGATCCTAATAATAGATAAATCGATATCAACATGCATTTATCCCAGAAGAGAAAATAGGTAACTGATATGAAATGCAGCAACTTAGAAACAAAGTAACAGCACCAACAACAACAACAACAGATACCCAGTATAGTCCCACAGGGTGGGGTCCGGGAAAGGTAATATGTACGCAGGCCTTACCCCTACCCGATAGGTCGGGTAGGACAGAGAGACTGTTTCCAATCGACCTTCGGCGAAAGATCAAGAAAAACAAAAAAAAAAATATTAGTAACTCCAGAATAAACCACAAAAAATACTGACATATAAAATGGAAAAGTAAACAATGCAACAACATGAACAAAAGGCACTAGTAATTCTAGGAGTAGTCACAGAGATATTAACCTATCGGGAACCCTCCCCCCTCCAACCCATCCCTATCCCGCAAAATAATAAAAGCCCCTAACCTACAACCTTGATACTAGACCTCCAGACTTTCCTATCAAGGGCCATGTCCTCGGAAATCCGCATAATAGTCATGTCCCGCCTAATCACCTCCTCCCAATACCTCTTGGGCCTCCCTCTGCCACGACTCGCGCCAACTACCGACAGCCGCTCGCAACTCCTCACCGGTGCATCGGGGCTTCTCCTCCGCACATGCCCGAACCACCTGAGTCTCGCTTCTCGCAGCTTCTCATCCATTGGGGCTACCCCTACCATTTTCCGAATAACTTCATTCCTGACCCTATCCAACCTGGTGTGCCCACACATCCACCCGAGCATCCTCATCTCCGCTACCTTCATTCTCTGGATATGGGAGTTCTTCACTGGCCAGCACTCCGCCCCGTACATAATTGCTGGCCTAACCACAACTCTATAAAACTTCCCCTTGAGATATTGTGGCACTTTCTTGTCATACAAGACTCCCGACGCAAGCCTCCATTTCGACCACCCGGCCCCTATTCGGATTCCCGTCGATCTCTCCGTCACCCTGGATCACCGACCCAAGATATTTGAAACTGTCCTTTTTGGCGATGACCTGAGAACCAAGCTTCACGTCCCTACAAACTCCTTCGCTCGGCTCGGAGCTAAACTTGCACTCTAAGTATTCAGTCTTAGACCTGCTTAGTCTGAAACCCGTTGACTCGAGAGTCTGTCTCCAAACTTCCAACCTTTCGTTAACACCGACCCTCGACTCGTCTATTAAGACAATATCGTCAGCGAATAGCATACACCATGGCACGTCTCCTTGGATATGCCAAGTTAGAGCATCCATCACCAAAGCAAATAGGAGGGGGCTGAGCGCCGATAACAATTAATTTAACGCTCAAATGACACTGTACTTCTATATTTTTAAAAAAAACAACCAATCAATTAGTCAACTATGCCTCAGTCGCAATGTGTTCCAAATAAAGCATATAAATAAATAAAAAGGCAGAGCTCCAAACCTCAAGAATATTGTGCTCCCTCTCTTGGGGACGTTGCAAGTCACTTTTAGACGTGCAGAAATAGTATATATATATATATATATATATATATATATATATATATATCGTGCTCCCTCTCTTGGGGACAAAGGTACTCAACGCGCCTGAATGAGAGAAGACTAGTAAATTGATAGGATAATCAGAGAAGACTAGTTTTCAGAGAAACAACGTTCATAAAGAAGCAAATTGCCGAAGTAAGACAAACATATCCAGAAAGTACAATCTGCTACACGCTAACTAGATAAAGGACTACAAACATCTAAACAAGAGTCCGGAACCAAAATATTGTTACTTTGAATTTAAAAGACACAAATAAGTGTAAAAAATTTAAAATAACCATTATATCTATAACGCCAGAAAATCTGGCGTTGTTTAATAACGGTAACTGAACCGTTAATATACAACGCCAGATTTTCTGGCGTTATATAAAAAAAATCTGACACCTTATATAACGCCATAAAAAGTGGTTAGTCACAGGGAGGCATCGGTTCTATTCGACCCTGGTTCCACTTTTTCATATGTGTCTTCCTACTTTGCTTCTCATCTGGGTGTGCCTCAGGATTCTCTGAGTGCCCCCATTTATGTTTCCACTCCGGTGGGAGATTCTTTAGTCGTGGACCGTGTGTATCGGTCGTGTTTGGTTACCATTTGTGGTTTTGAGACCAGAGCGAATCTATTGTTTCTCGGGATGGTCAATTTTGATAATATTTTGGGCATGGACTGGTTGTCGCCCCATTTTGGTATTCTTGATTGTCACGCCAAGACCGTGACGCTGGCTATGCCGGGCATTCCACGTATTGAGTGGAGTGGTACTCTAGATCACACCCCTAGTCGTGTTATTTCTTTTCTCAGAGCTCAGCGTATGGTTGAGAAGGGGTGTGCTGCTTATTTAGCTTATGTGCGGGACGTCAGTATTGACACTCCCTCTATTGATTCCGTCCCTGTGGTACGTGACTTTGCTGATGTATTTCCAGCTAATCTCACGGGCATGCCGCCCGACAGAGATATGGATTTTGCTATTGATTTGTTGCTGGGCACTCAACCTATTTCTATTCCACCGTACCGTATGGCTCCTCCTGAGTTGAAGGAATTGAAGGATCAATTACAGGAGTTATTGGGTAAGGGTTTCATTCGATCCAGTGTTTCGCCTTGGGGTGCTCATGTGTTGTTCGTAAAGAAAAAGGACGGTTCTATGTGTATGTGTATTCACTATCGACAGTTGAACAAGGTTACAGTGAAGAACCGGTATCCTTTGTCTCGCATTGATGATTTATTTGACCAGCTATAGGGTGCACAGGTATTTTCTAAGATTGATTTGCGCTCTGAATATCATCAGCTGAAGATTCGGGAGCCAGATATCCCGAAGACTGCCTTCAGGACTCGGTATGGCCACTATGAGTTCCTCGTGATATCTTTTGGGCTGATTAACGCCCCAGCGGCCTTTATGCATTTGATGCACAGTGTGTTCAGGCCATACTTGGACTCGTTCGTGATTGTTTTCATTGATGATATTCTAGTATATTCCCGGAGTCGGGAAGAGCATGAGTAGCATTTGAGGATAGTGCTTCAGATTCTGAGGGAGAAGCAGCTATATGCCAAGTTCTCTAAATGTGAATTCTGGTTGAGTTCAGTGGCATTTTTGGGCCATGTGGTGTCGAGTGATAGTATTCGAGTAGATCCGAGGAAGGTAGAGGTCGTGCAGAGTTGGCCTAGACCCTCCTCCACTACTGAGATTCGCAGTTTCCTTGGTTTGGCGGGCTATTACTGTCGTTTTGTAGAGGGGTTCTCTTCGATTGCAGCACCTATGACCATATTGACCCAAAAGGGTGCCCCTTTTCAGTGGACAGACGAGTGTGAGGCGAGCTTTCAGAAGCTCAAGACAGCGTTGACTTCGGCCCCTATATTGATGTTGCCTACAGGTTCGGGGTCCTATATTGTATATTGTGATGCCTCACGAGTTGGACTCGGTGCGGTATTGATGCAGGACGGTAAGGTGATTGCCTACGCGTCCAGACAGCTGAAGGTGCATGAGAAGAACTATCATGTTCATGATTTGGAGCTAGCTGCCATTGTTCACGCCTTGAAGATTTGGCGTCATTATTTATATGGGGTTCCTTGTGAGATCTACACTGATCACCGGAGCTTGCAGCACTTGCTTAAGCAGAAGGACCTGAATATGCGTCGGAGGAGATGGTTGGAGCTACTGAAGGACTATGATATTACTATTCTCTATCATCCGGGCAAGGCTAATGTGGTTGCCGATGCCTTGAGTCGTCGGGCAGAGAGTTTGGGGAGTTTGGCATATCTACCAGCTTCGGAGAGGCCTATGGCAATGGATGTTCAGGCTTTAGCCAGGCAGTTTGTTAGACTAGATCTTTTGGAGCCCAGCCGGGTTCTGGCTTGTGTGGTTTCTCGGTCTTCTCTATTTGACCGCATCAGGGAGCGTCAGTTCGACAACCTCATTTGCTTGTCCTTCAGGATAGAGTTTGGCGTGGCGATGCTCGAGATGTTACCATTGGAGATGATGGAGTTATGAGGATGCATGGGCGTATCTATGTGCCCAATATGGATGATCTTCGAGAGCTGATTCTAGCAGAGGCCCATAGCTCGCGGTATTCCATCCATCCGGGTGCCGCGAAGATGTATCAGGACTTGAGACAACATTACTGGTGGAGGCGGATGAAGAGAGATATAGTTGATTATGTTTCCAGATGCCTCAACTGCCAGCAGGTGAAGTATGAACATCAGCGTCTGGGTGGATTAATGCAGCAGTTGAGATTCCAGAGTGGAAATGGGAGCGCATCACCATGGACTTTGTATATGGGCTTCCACGGACTGTTAGGAAGTTTGATTCCATTTGGGTTATTGTGGATCGGCTGACCAAGTCCGCCCATTTCATACCGGTGAGCACTACTTATTCATCGGAGCGTCTGGCAGAGATCTACATCAGGGAGATAGTTCGGCTGCATGGTATTCCAGTTTCCATCATTTCAGATAGAGGCACTCAGTTCACTTCACGGTTCTGGAGAGCCGTATAGCAGGAGTTAGGTACTCGGGTGGAGCTGAGCACAGCCTTTCACCCCCAGACTGATGGGCAGTCCGAGCGCACTATTCAGATTTTGGAGGATATGCTCCGTGCGTGCGTGATTGAGTTTGGAGGTTCATGGGATCACTTCGTACCACTGGCGGAGTTTGCTTATAACAACAGCTACCAGTCTAGTATTCAGATGGCACCGTATGAGGCCCTATATGGTAGGAGGTGCAGGTCTCTCGTGGGTTGGTTCGAGCCGGGCGAGTCCAGGCTGCTAGGTACTGATATGGTTCAGGATGCTATGGACAAGGTCAAGGTGATTCAGGACAGACTTCGTGCAGCCCAGTCTAGACAGAAGATTTATGCGGACAAGAAGGTTCGCGATGTGGCTTTTATGGTCTCCGAGCGGGTTATGCTTCGAGTCTCGCCCATGAAAGGCGTTATGAGGTTTGGAAAGAAAGGGAAGCTGAGTCCTAGGTTCATTGGCCCTTTTGATATTTTGAGGCGTGTTGGGGAGGTTGCTTGTGAGTTGGCCTTACCTCCCAGCCTAGTCGGAGTCCATCCCGTATTTCATGTTTCTATGCTCCGGAGATACCATGGTGACCCGTCGCACGTGTTGGATTTCACTTCAGTTCAGCTACACGAGGATCTGTCTTATGTTGAGGAGCCAGTGGCCATTCTGGATAGGCATATTAGAAAGTTGAGGTCAAAGAACATCGCTTTAGTGAAGGTCTAGTGGCAGGTTCAGCCGGTCGAGGAGGCGACTTGGGAGACCGAGCGAGATATGCATAGCTAGTACCCTCATCTTTTTGCTACTTCAGGTATGTTCTCTATGCTTGTTCGAGGACGAACTGATGTTTAAGCATATGAGGATGTAATGACCTGGCCGGTCGTTTTAGAAAATTATGCCCCGATCCCCAATTTAACTGTTCCCCTAAGTTCATTTCTGCTATTGTGGTTTGTCGGGAAGGTCGGTTCTGGAATTCGGAGTGTTTTGAGACACTTAGTCCCTAAATGGGAGCTTTATAGTTGGAAAATGGTCTGTAACCGGAACAGTGTTAAGACGACCTCGGAACGGAAATCCAATGGTTCCATTAGCTCCGTTAGGTGATTTCGGGGTCGGGAGCGCGTTCGGAATGTATTTTGGAGGTCCGTAGCTCAATTAGGCTTGAAATGCCGAAGTTTGAAATTTTGGCGAATCGGAACGATAGGTGAGATCTTGATCCAGGGGTCGGAATTGAATTCCGACAATTTCTGTAGCTTCGTTATATGATTTTGGATATGTCCGCAAATTTTTAGGTCATTCGGACGTCGTTTGGTCGGGTTTTAGATCGAATGTGTAATTTGGAAAGTTTTAAGAAATTTAGGCTTGAATTCGATGTGAATTATGGGTTTTGATGTTGTTAGACGTGTTTTGAGGATTAGAACAAGTTCGAATAAGGTATTAGGATTTGTTGGTGTGTTTGGATGAGGTCCCGGGGGCCTCGGGGTGATTTCGGATGGTTAAACAGGAGAAAAACATGGAAATTGCAGGTTTTGGTGTTGGTTCTGTTATTTTCGCCCCTGCGGAAGTGGGACCGCAGAGGCGAGTCTGCTGAAGCGGAATCTGGAGCACGGAGGCGGAATGGTTCATAGGAGCGGACTCTGGTCCGCCGAGGCGCTATCGCGGGTGCGAGGATGAGACCGTAGAAGTAGTCAGGAGATGGATTGGGAATTCCGCAGAAGCGGATAAGTCTTCGCTTAGGCGAGTCCGCAGAAGCGGACTCCTATTCGTAGGGGAGGAAAGTTCCTCACGGAAGCGACCTTGGGCTCGCAGAAGCGGATTGGGCCAGCTAGGCCTGGGGTTTTGCAGAAGCGACAAATTGTCGCAAAAATGGTTTTGCAGAAGCGGGAAATAGTCTGCAGAAGCGAAAATCGCAGAGGGTTTAATTATATCAGAAGTTAGAAATTTCAAAAACATTCCAAACTTTGAGAGCTCAGCTTAAGTTGCGAATTGGGCGATTTTGAAGGAGAATTCGAGGGGTTTCTTCATGTAATCAATTATGGACTCCAATTAGGATTGTTGTTGATAATATTATGCAAGTTTTTCATGAAAATGGAAGAATTGGGGTATTTAATGTGGGTTTTCACCCTAGGCTTAAACCTTAGAAAATCAAAGGTTTGAATGAGCAAATGGAGTCCGAATTTAGTAAACTTTATATGCTTAGACTCGTATTGAGACAAGGGTTCCGAATATGTAACTTTAGTGATTTTTCGATAAGTGTACCGAAAGTCGAGCTTTGGCAACTTGTGGGTTTTGGTGTATTTTGAGTTGTTTTGATTGGGTAATGCCCAATTGGCCTATTTTGATATGATTCTATTGATTTTTATCAGATACTACACCTGTGGAGGCTGAGATTCGCGGCAAGAGAGTTGTCTCTTAGCGGTTTTGTACCGGAGTCGAGGTAAGTGGCTTGTCTAACCTCGTGTGGGGGAACTTTCACCCCTAGGACATTATGTGATAGTTTAAATGCCTTGTACGCGAGGTGACGGGCGTGTACATGCGCTGGTTGTTGTAATACATACATTACTTGAATTGTTCGATTAGTGATATTCCTGCTCTTAGCTGATTAAATCGATACTCTTACTCGGTATTAGTTAGAAAAACATGATTAGATAGGATTTAACTGTCTAGTTGCCTAATTGTCTTACTTGAATTTCTTGATAATTGTTGGCACTAGCTTCGGTGAAGTTATAGTTAAGCATATTACATTCTCTCTGTGTATTTCTTTATTTGTTATGTTTGTGGACTGCAGGTTCGATTCCCGGAGATCCAAGGGTTGCGGGTTCGATTCCCGGAGACCCGGAGTGGTATTGTTTGTGGACTGCGGGTTCGATTCCCGGAGATCCAAGGGCTGCAGGTTCGATTCCCGAAGACCCGAAGTTTATTGATATATTGTTTGTGAACTGCGGGTTTGATTCCCGGAGATCCTGAGTTATTGAGATATGGACTGCGGGTTCGATTCCCGGAGATCCTGAGTTATTGAGATATGGATCGCGGGTTCGATTCCGGAGATCTTAAGTTCCTGACCTTCTTCGTCACTACTCCATCAGGTTAGGCTTGGCACTTACCGAGTACCGCCGTGGTGTACCCATGCTACTGTTCTACACACTTTTTTCTTGAGTAGATCCAAGTCCCTCTGATCAGGCACATTACTGGTTGTCGAGGAGTATTTTCAGGAGACTCGAGGTATGCATCTGCTGCGTCCGCAGATCCGAGGGTCTTCCTTCTATTCCGATAGTATTAGTAGATGTTTTTCCTTCATTTCGTTGTTAGATACTCTTTACACATAGTGCCACAGTTGTATGTTCTCATTTAGTATGTGTAACTCGTGGGATTCCAGGTCTTGGTGGTGTTTTTATACAGTGTGTTTTGACGGGTGTATGTGCTAAGCAGCACAGATTACATTCCTTTTATATTATTTTCCGCTATTTCTTATTAATGTTCATAAACTTGTATATTCTGCAACGTGTTAGGCTTACCTAGTCATGGGGACTGGGTGCCGTCATGACAGGTTCACGATTGGTGAACTAGTGTCGTGACACAACTCCTTATGCCAAAATCGAAAGTACCACACACACAGTGTTATCTAGTAGCTTAGAAAATCCAGTAATCGCTTTAGCACGTTTACGGCCATGTTCTCATCCTGAATTCATGAATATTTACAAGATCAACCCTTTAAATCTTGCTAGAAGCGACACCACTTCAATATTCATATAGGTGGAATTAGTTACTATGTCCCTGTTACTCCAGACATTGATAATTCCATTTAGATTAATCAACATCTTCATGTAACAGTATGCACTTTGGAGTTTGTCTTTATACCCCTGTTATAATAAGCATTTAACAATTCCTTAACTCCTCACATAACAGTAAGTAGTACAATAGAATTAGGGCTCCTAAAGAGGAGATCAATGCTTAAACAATACAAGAAACTTGTTATTACCCGTTGAACTTGTATTGTTCGAATGTATACTAACTCAAAGTGGGGTTCCCATTCCTTGCATTTAATTTAAGGGTCTCAGCCCCATCCCTTTACAAGTTTGTTGTACTACGTCTCTACCTAATGGCTTCGTAAATGGATCAGCCAAATTCTTATTTGATATCACATATATTATAGCTATAGCTCAATTTGTAATTAATTCTCTTTAATAAGCATGTCTCAAGCTTATATGTCTCGATTTCCCATTGTATATTTTATTGTGAGCAACACACATTGTAGTCTCACTATCACAGAATATGGAAATGGCTGGCATAGGTTGTGGCCACAACTTTATATCAAGTAACATATTCCTTCAGACATTCTACTTCTTTTCCAGCAGCTGCTAATTCAATAAATCTAGATTGCATAGTAGAATGAGACATACATGTTTGTTTCTTGGATGCCCAACTAATGGCTCCACCACCTAGAGTAAATATCCATCCTGATGTAGATTTATTATCATTAACACTTGTAATCCAACTTACATCAGAATATCCCTCTAATACATTAGGAAAACCACTATAGCAAATGCCTAAGTTCTTTGTATATTTTAAATATCCAAGTACTCTACTTATTGCTTTCCAATGATCATTACCTGGATTACTGGTAAACCTTGAAAGTTTACGAACAGCAAATGCTATGTCGGGTCTAGTACAATGCATTGCATACATCATACTACCAATTTCACTTGCATATTCCAACTGTGCTACTGCTCTTCCAGTATTTGCAGTTAGCTTAATACTAGAATCATAAGGAGTATTATACTCCTTTATTCTTAAATGACTGAATTTACTAAGGATTTTATCTATATAATGTGCCTGTGATAAAGTCACTTGCTTGTTATCTCTTTTAACTTTTATTCCCAAAATAGTATCAACTTCATTTAAATCTTTAATTTTAAAAACTGAAGTTAGATACTTCTTGGTCTCGGTAATTCCTTGTAGATTCGTACCAAAAATCAGCATGTCATCGACATACAAACAAATTATCACTCCATATTCTTTTGTAAATTTAGAGTAAATGCACTTGTCTGCATTATTATGTACGAACCCATTTTATAGTATTACACTATCAAACCTTTAATGCCACTGTTTAGGCGCTTGTTTGAGACTGTAAAGAGACTTTATCAATTTACAAACTTTCTTCTCGTTTCCTAGAAGAACAAATCCTTCAGGTTGTTGCATATATATTTCTTCACTAAGGTTGCCATTAAAAAAGTTGTCTTAACATCCATTTGATGAACATAAAGATCATAGATAGAGGCCAAGGATAAAAGATATCTAATGGATGCGATTCTTGCAATAGGAGCATATGTATCAAAATAGTCTATGCCTTCCTTTTGAGTGAAACCTTTTGCAACTAATCTTGCTTTGAAGGTTTGGACAGAACCATCTGTATTGTACTTTCTCCTAAAGACCCACTTACAACCTATAGGTTTTGATCCAAGGGGAAGATCAACTAAAACCCAAGTGTTGTTGGATATAATCGAGTCCATTTCATCATTAATGACCTCTTTCCAAAAGGCAGCGTCTCTAGAAGACATTGCTTCTTGAAATGTCTTTGGGTCTTCTTCAACATTTAATACAATAGGAATTTGATTACAAACGTTTGTCCTATCTCCTTCAACCAGAAATACAATAGATTGTGAAGAAATAAAATCAGAACCAAGATGTTTTTCTTTTCTTATTCTTTGGCTTTTCCTTGGTTCTATTTGCATATTATCACTTCTTTCTTTATTTGTAACAATTTCAGAAGGTGACAATCTATTAGCATCAATACGTTTTCCATTTACTTCAATCATTTCATTAACATTGTCATTTATAAATCTATTTTCAATAAACTCAACATGTATAGATTCTATAATGACATTAGATTCTAGATCTAGCAGTCTATATGCCTTGGAGTTTTGTGCATATCCTACAAAACACTTTTAATTCCTCTAGGACCCAGTTTTGTTCTTTGATGGTCAGGTACCCTATAATAGGATATACACCCCCACACTTTAAAATAATTTATATTTGGTTTTCTACCATTCCAAAGCTCATAACGCAAAATATGCATACCTTTTGAAGGCACTCTATTTAGATTATAACATGCAGTTAGTAGTGCTACACTCCATAAATTATGTAGCAAATGTACATTAAGTAACATAGAATTAACCATGTCCACTAAAGTTCTATTTTTTCTTTCCGCTAACCCATTTTGTAGAGGAGTATAAGGGGCACTCATTTGATGTATTAGGCCATGCTCTTCACAGAACTTATTAAATTCGTTAGGAAAATATCTCTGCCTCTATCACTTCGAATAATTTTAATTTTCCTACTCCTTTGATTTTTCACAACAGACTTGTATTCTTTAAACTTTTGAAAAGCTTCATCTTTAGTCCTAAGTAGGTAAACATATGTAAATCTATAGAAGTCATCTATAAAAGTAATAAAATATCTTTTGCCTCCTCCAGCTAATTCTCCATTTAATTCACGCAAGTGTGAATGTATTAAATCTAATAGGTCTGTGGATCTTTCAATTTTACAAAATGGTTTCTTTGTCATCTTTGCTTGTATGTAAATTTCACATTTTATATGTTGAGTTTTACATGAGATATAACCATTTTTGGACATATAATTCAAGGAGCCAAAATTTAAATGTCCTAATCTAGCATGCCATAAACAAGAATCAGACTCAATGATATAAGCAGAAACATAATTTATTTCATTAATACTCAATTTGAACATGCCGTTACAGTTATAGCCTTTTCCAACAAAAACATCATTCTTAGACACTATTACATAATCAGACTCCATAACTATCTTAAAGCCTTTCTTTGACAGCAAAGCAGCGGACATTAAGTTTTTCTTCATATCAATAACATGATACACATTCAATAATGTCAACTTCTGGCCAGATGTGAAGTTAATCTCAATACTTCCTTTTCCAGCAACATCTGCCGCAACATGGTTTCCCATCAAGACTTGTTTAGAATCCTGCACTTCCGCATATGTCTTGAACATCTTCTTTTCATAACATACATGAATAGTAGTACCCGAATCTAGCTACCAATCTTTAGTATTTGTTGCAGCGGTAGCCATATTCAATTCGGTGACCATAACAATTTGCATTACGGAAACCATGACAATTAGTCCTTGGGGCAGAATTTTCCACTATATTTGGCTTTTAAGAATTTCTAGATTTTTCAATCTTTCCAGACTTTTCGGTATTACCTGCATTGAAATTTATTCCTGCCTTTCTATATGTAGAATCCCGAATCATATAGCCTTTCTTTCCACAGTGATGACAACTAAAGTTCTTTCTCTTTTTAAAAGAAGACTTTTTAGAAACTTTTAGATGTTTGCTCCCACTTCCTGAACCATTCTGACTACAAAATTGACTGCAAAACTCGAGGGCTGACTAACGAGTATGAGTCTCACTTTCAATTTGAATGTGAGTCTGAAATTGTTCCACAGTCATTTTATCCATTGAATGTAGGATTTTCTTTCTATAGTCATTCCACGAGGAAGGCAATTTCGAAAGAATAACACCTATTTGAAGTGCATCAGGAATTTTGACTTCAAGATCACTTAGTTTTGATATTATGATTTGCAGTTCATGAATTTGATCTATTATAGGCCTAGTATCAAATATTTTAAATTTAAAATACTACAGAGCCATAATTTATCAATACCTCATTTTTCATTCTGGTATGCAGTTTGTAGAGCAGTCCAAATCTCTCTTGGTGACTTCAGATTGTAGTAGAGATCATAGAGTCGATCTGTCAAGGTACTCAGAATATGATCGCGACACAACTGTTCATCATGTTCTCGTTTCCTCCTTTCTTCCTTGATTGCATCAGAATCTTCTATTGTAGGCTCAGGCATTCGCGGGCAAGGCGGAATCAAGAACATAGTAGATGCTTAGAGCAGATAACAAAAAGCTCATCTTGTCTCTACAGTGGGTAAAATTCGTTCCATCAAAGCGAACAAGTTTGATGAACTCCTTCGGATTCTCAACAATCGACATATCTCAACAATCGACATCAATTTTTCCATAGCAAGATAACTCTTTAAGATTGTTAGAAAATAATAAAATTAAAATGGCTTTGAGGGGTGAAAAATCAACTTTCCTTAAAGAGTTATCGCCTGTATACTATCTTGAGAAAGTACAAATGATTCTCTTCAGGATACAACAAAGCCTGAAATAATACTTGTGATTTTCTATCCTGCTTCGTTGGAAATTCTTGTGTATTTATAGGCAACCAACAGACTCTTTCAAAAAGATGTCTTATTTCACAAACATACATATTCGATTGGACCCTTTCATAACAGACACAACTATTTATTTGAATTTTGAATTTAAAATTCAAATAAATTTGATTTTTCTGTCACAAAAATAAAATAATTAATTTTAGGATCCGACCCGGCTCGCGCCCAAGCCCCATGTACAAGTTCAAGTCATTGATTATACTATATAAATATATAGCGTACTTTATTCACACACTTAAAAGTATGTGTCCTTAATATAAGACATTAAATGGACAAGTGCTTAAAGGCTTCAAAATTGCCTTCTTTCTTCTGATGTGGAATCAACCCACTTCCCAACTTGGAATAACAAACTATCTTACAATCCCCCACTAGTTTATTGTTTCTCTTCTATAACACTTGTGAATAAGAGAAAGTATCTTATATAGATTTGAACTTTCTTTTAGTGTAAGTATTTTAAAGTTTTGACGAAGTTATTGGTATCTTAAGATTTGAACCACAACTCCTTATGACAAAACCGAAAGTACCACACATATAGCGTTATCTAGTAGGTTAGAAAATCCAGTATTCACTTTAGCAAGTTTACGGCTATATGCACATCCTGAATTCAAGAATATTTACAAGATCAACCCTTTTAATCATTCTAGAAGCGGCACCACTTCAATATTCATATAGATGGAATTAGTTACTATGACCCTGTTACTCCAGACATTAGTAATTCCATTAAGATTAATCAACCTCATCATGTAACAATATGCACTTTGGAGGGTTTTTTTATGCCCCTGTTATAACAAGCATTTAACAACTCCTTAACTCCTCACATAACAGTAAGTAGTACAATAGAATTAGGGCTTCTAAAGAGGAGATCAATGCTTAAACAATACAAGAAACTTGTTATTACCCATTGAACTTATATTGTTAGAATGTATACTAACTCAAAGTGGGGTTCCCATTCCTTGCATTTAATTTAAGGGTCTCAGCCCCATCCCTTTACAAATTTGTTGTACTACGTCTCTACCTAATGGCTTCGTAAGTGGATCAGCCAAATTATTATTTGATCTCACATATATTATAGCTATAGCTCCATTTGTAATTAATTCTCTTAAATAAGCATGTCTCAAGCTTATATGTCTCGATTTCCCATTGTATATTTTATTGTGAGCAACACACATTGTAGTAATACTATCACAGAATATGAAATGGCTGGCATAGGTTGTGGCCACAACTTTATATCAAGTAACATATGTCTCATCCATTCTACTTCTTTTCTAGCAGCTACTAATGCAATAAATTCAGATTCCATAGTAGAATGGGAAATTCATGTTTGTTTGTTGGATGCCCAACTAATGGCTCCACCACCAAGAGTAAATATCCATCATGATGTGGATTTATCATCATCAACACTTATAATCCAACTTGCATCAGAATATCCCTCTAATACATTAGGAAAACCATTTCAGCAAATGCCTAAGTGCTTTGTATATTTTAAATATCCAAGCACTCTACTTATTGCTTTCCAATGATCATTACCTGGATTACTGGTAAACCTTGAAAGTTTACAAACAGCAAATGCTATGTCGGGTCTAGTGCAATGCATTGCATACATCATACTACCAATTGCACTTGCATATTCCAAATGTGCTACTGCTCTTCTAGTATTTGGAGTTAGCTTAATACTAGAATCGTAAGGAGTATTATACTCCTTTATTCTTAAATGACTGAATTTACTAAGGATTTTATCTATATAATGTGCTTGTGACAAAGTCACTTTCTTGTTATCTCGTTTAACTTTTATTCCCAAAATAGTATTAACTTCATTTAAATCTTTCATTTTAAAAACTGAAGTTAGATACTTTTTGGTCTCGGTAATTCCTTGTAGATTCGTAACAAAAATCAGCATGTCATCGACAAACAAACAAATTATTACTCCATATTCTTTTGTAAATTTAGAGTAAATGCACTTGTCTTCATTATTATGTACGAACCCATTTGATAGTATTACACTATCAAACCTTTCATGCCACTGTTTAGGCACTTGTTTGAGACCGTAAAGAGACTTTATCAATTTACAAACTTTCTTCTCGTTTCCTGGAAGAACAAATCCTTCAGGTTGTTGCATATATATTTCTTCACTAAGGTTCCCATTTAAAAAGGCCGTCTTAACATCCATTTGATGTACATAAAGATCATAGATAGAGGCCAAGGATAAAAGAACTCTAATGGATGTTATTCTTGCAACAGGAGCATATGTATCAAAATAGTTTATGCTTTCCTTTTGAGTGAAACTTTTTGCAACTAATCTTGCTTTGAAGGTTTGGACAGAACTATCTATATTGTACTTTCTCCTAAAGACCCACTTACAACCTATAGGTTTTGAACCAAGAGGAAGATGAACTAAAACCCAAGTGTTGTTGGATATAATCGAGTCCATTTCATCATTAATGGCCTCTTTCCAAAAGGCAGCGTCTTTAGAAGACATTGCTTCTTGAAACGTCTTTGGGTCTTCTTCAACATTTAATACAATAGGAATTTGATTACAAACGTTTCTCCTATCTCCTTCAACCAGAAATATAATAGATTGTGAAGAAATAAAATCAGAACCAAGATGTTTTCTTTTCTTATTCTTTGGCTTTTCCTTGGTTCAATTTGCATATTATCACTTCTTTCTTTATTTGTAAAAATTTCAGAAGGCGACAATCTATTAGCATAAATACGTTTTCCATTTACTTCAGTCATTTCATTAACATTTTCATTTATAAATCTATTTTCAATAAACTCAACATGTATAGATTCTGTAATGACATTAGATTCTAGATCTAGCAGTCTATATACCTTGGAGTTTTGTGCATATCCTACAAAAATACTTTTAATTCCTCTAGGACCCAATTTTTTCTTTGATGGTCAGGTACCCTATAATAAGATATACACCCCCACACTTTAAAATAATTTAATTTTGGTTTTCTACCATTCTAAAGCTCATAAGGTGAAATATGCATACTTTTTGAAGACACTCTATTTTAAATATAACATGCAGTTAGTAGTGCTTCATCCCATAAATTATGTTGCAAATGTGCATTAAGTAACATAGCATTAACCATGTCCACCAAAGTTCTATTTTTTCTTTCCGCCAACCCATTTTGTTGAGGAGTATAAGGGGCACTCATTTGATGTATTAGGCCATGCTCTTCACGGAACTTATTAAATTCATTAGAAAAATATTCTCCGCCTCTATCACTTCGAATAATTTTAATTTTCTTACTCCTTTGATTTTCCATAACAGACTTGTATTCTTTAAACTTTTGAAAAGCTTCATCTTTAGTTTTAAGTAGGTAAACATATGTAAATCTAGAGAAGTCGTCTATAAAAGTAATAAAATATCTTTTGCCTCCTCTAGTTAATTCTCCTTTTAATTCACACAAATATGAATGTATTAAATCTAATAGTTCTGTGGATCTTTCAATTTTACGAAATGGTTTCTTTGTCATCTTTGCTTGTATGCAAATTTCACATTTTATATGTTGAGTTTTACATGAGATATAACCTTTTTTGGACATATAATTCAAGGAGCCAAAATTTAAATGTCCTAATCTAGCATGCCATAAACAAGAATCAGACTTAACGATATAAGCAGAAACATAATTTATTTCATTAATACTCAATTTGAACATGCCGTTATAGTTATAGCCTTTTCCGACAAAAATACCATTCTTAGACACTATTACATGATCAGACTCAATAACTATCTTAAAGCCTTTCTTTGACAGCAAAGCAGGGGACATTAAGTTTTTCTTCATATCAGGAACATGATACACATTCAGTAATGTCAACTTCTGGCCAGATGTGAAATTAATCTCAATACTTCATTTTTCCAGCAACATCTGCCGCAACATGGTTTCCCATCAAGACTTGTTTAGAATCCTGCACTTCCGCATATGTCTTGAACATCTTCTTGTCATAACAGACATGAATAGTAGTACCCGAATCTAGCCACCAGTCTTGAGTATTTGTAGCAGCGGTAGCCATATTCAATTCGGTGACCATACCAATTTGCATTGCGGAAACCATGGCAACCAGTCCTTGGGCAGAATTTTCCACTACGTTTGCCTTTTCAGAATTTCCAGATTTTTTAATCTTTCTAGACTTTTCGGTATTTCCTGCTGTGAGCACGTGATTTTTGCCTTACCGGAGAAGTACTCCCAGAAAATTCAAAATAAAAATAGTTTCGTGGTGGGCATGATTTTTGTGATTTTTGTGTTGTTTTTATCTTAAATTTGCATTTTTGTGTGCGTGTTTATTTATTTAAATTAGTAAAATACAAAAAATATATATTAGGTTTTGCATTTTTAGTGTTTGATATCGAAGTTATGTGATTTACATTTTTAGGTGATATGTAATTATGTACGATAATTGTAGTGAAAAATTTAATTGTGTTACAAGTTAATATATATATATACATATATATATATATATATACATATATATATATATATGTAATACATCATGGATTCTAGTTTTAAGAGGTATGATTGGGCCAAAACCCAATCCCATACACCAGGCCCGTATTAATTCAACACCCAGCCCAATACCCACCCAAGCATCAGTTTAAGTAACGTTTGATCTGGACCGTTGGATTTTATAATCCAACGGCCCAGATTAATCATGAAAATCCCAGAATACTCGCCCAGCATCAGAATGTAACGTTTGATCTGGACCGTTGGATTTTATTATCCAACGGCCCAGATTAATCTTTTAATTCAAATATACACCCAGGCTATGACTTAACCAAACGACACCGTTTGGTTCAGGGGAGGAGATCCTGGTCGTTGATCGTTGGATTCTCATCATCCAACGGCCGAGATTAAAGTATTAATTTTAAACATACCAAACACACCCAAGACCCCCCCTCAGACATATCGTCTCTCTTAGAGACTTTTAACCTCGTCGTGCCTCCGCCGCACACCGCCTGCCGGAAATCGCCTCACGGCGGTTCCGGTAGGCCAACGGCCACCATCTTAACACCAAATACTCCCCTCACCTCCCCCATTACGAATCCAGACTTCATTTACCTCGAATCACTCCGGAGCTCCTCGAATCTTCATTTGAAGATTCGAGTCAAACTCGAGCCGACGCCAAATCACCCCAAACTCACCCCAAACCCTCCCATGGCCTCCCTCATACCCCCGCCGGCTTGGGCTTAGCTCGAATCTTGCCAGAATTGTAAAAGCCCTAAATCGAGTCCCAAGAACCCTAGCTTTTGAAGAAACCCAATTCGAGCCGGATTAGCCGTAATTGAAGTCCAAGGGACTTTAGTCTAGATGTTCTCAATCGAGAACATCTCGATTAAAGCCCGTTTGGCTTCAATAGTTCCAAACCATAGTTCGAAGCTTGGGTCGGCATATTTCTTTTGAGGTAATTCGTGTCCCTTACGATTATTGGTTGTAATCCGTGTGTGTTATTTGTGTTTAGTTTCAGAAATTCGTATCATTCTTCTACCCTTCTCAACAGACCTTTTATTCGGTCGATTCCCATTCTTTTGCCAATTCTTGTTTAAATTCAATGCTGCAATAGCTTTGTATGCCTAGTTTATCTAATGTCGTCAACAAATTAGTTTGTTTGTATGTTTGTTCATGCTCTGGTATGCCCGTATGCAATGCACAAGTTTAGGCTTTGTTGTTTGTTTAATTCTGGATTAGGAGTTAGTTGGATACAATTGTTAGGATTTGATTAAGGTTAATTGTTTAATCACTTGCCCATAAAAGGGCTAGTGGAACCTGTACAGCAGGGTATCCTACTGATGTCCTGCCACCAGCATTTTTTAATGAGTTAGTCCATACATGGACACTAGATAGTGGAGAATGCAGGGAGTCTGATGGTTTAGACAGGAGTAAGGATGGGCAGGAGTTTTGGTGGGGTGGTTCTGGCCATCCAGGGTAGAAGGAATTTAGCTATAAATATAGAATGATAGGGAGGATAGGGAGAGAGAGATACACACAGCAAAGATACATTTCGAAAACACATAGAGAGATATTGAAAAGCATATAGTCATTCACAGACAGTAAGGATTCAAATAGACAGACACATACATAAAAGAGATAGATAGAGAGAGCTGGGAGTTAAGAAAAACAGGGGGAGAAACGATATTGAAACCAAAAATACAGAGAGAACAAGAAGGATAGACAAGTTACTGTTTCATTGGCTTTTGGTTACTGTTTCGTTTGTTGGTTGCTGCAATCCTGTTTGTCATTCTTTGGCTACTGTTTTAGCTGTGTTCAGTGGCTGAGTGTTTGGTCGTTTGGTTGCTGTTGTTCTTGTGTTGATTGTTGTTGCTGCTGTGTTGAGTGTTGCTGCTGGTCTGTGTTGTTTGTTGTTGCTGCTGTGTTGAGTGTTGCTGCTGGTCTGGTCTATTGTTGTTGCTGCTGTGTCTATTGTGTTGCTGTTGGTCTGTGTTGACTGTTGTTGCTACTGTTATTGCCTTGCTTTCTCCTGTGGCTGCTGGTTCACCTACTGTTACTGTTGCTGCATTGCCACTGCTCACTCTTCTTTGTTCTTCCGCATTCCAGGTACACATCTCCGTCATTGTAGTGTCTTGGTTCGAAAAGAATGAAGTTTGAAGCTCCCTCTTAATTATGCTGAATACCTATAGATGTTTATAGTTCTTGTACTGGTTATGGTCTGTTATTCTTTAATCAAGTGTATTGCTAATGTTGGCTATGAAAAATGTATCTAGATCAAAGATACATTATCATTAGATGTGTATGTAAACCTGAATCACTCTGCTATATCTGTGCTCTATATTCACCATTCATGTGCTTAATCTCAAATCTGTTAATACTAGGCCCCATGTAAAAAGTGAGATTAGCCATTTGTTTAAGTAGAAAATATAAGGTAATTTGAACACCCGTGAATAATGACATCTTGAACTTGCGAAAATATACGACAGTGGCTCTTTGAGGATTAGTTGGATTCGAAGTAAGTTCTTCCCATATAATAGGCCACCCTAGACTCAAATCTCCTCACTTAACTAACTAACCGTACGGTTGCTGAATTGGTTATGGTTGAGTAGGATTTTGTCATATTGTAGGAATTAGTGAGTTGTCATTCACTGAATGACGTAATTAGGTTAAAGGAGTCGGGGGTGCATTTCATGCGACCCGACCCCAATTTCAAACAAGAGTAAATAAAGCGTGTCAGGAACCGCAGGTGCATCTCATGTGGTGCGGCTCGTAATAAGTTTTAAATAGTTCGGAATCAGCTCCTAAATAAATACAGTGGGATGTAGCTCGCTTTAGATTTGAATTAAAGGTGCGCCTCGCCCAATAGTTACACTAATCGCAAGGCCTTCATAAATGTACATATAAAATACTTAGATTTCGAGATGTGTCGTTTCTTAGCGAATATCACGTCCTTCTCAACAGTGCAAATAAGTAATCGCTCCGGGTGCATATTTTAATTCTACCTTCTTAAATACGGGTGTGCATTTCATGCGACCCAAATCCAAACCCCGAAATGTTGAATAAGAATGTGTCGAGGATCCGGGTGCATTTCATGTGACGTGATTCGGAAGCATATTTTTAAGCAACTTTCTCTTTCGTAAATCATAATCAATAATAAAAGCGGTAAAGGGATATTAATTTGTACTAAGTACGTAACTGTAAAAAGCAGATAGATAAGCCGAACACGACAGTTGAGCGACCGTGCTAGAACCACGGAATTCGGGAATGCCTAATACCTTCTCCCGGGTTAATAGAATTCCTTATCCGGATTTCTGGTTCGCGGACTGTTAAATAGAGTCATTCTTTTCCTCGATTCGGGATTTAACCGGTGACTTGGGACACCATAAATCTCCCAAGTGGCGACTCTGAAATAATTAAATAATTCCCGCCTCGATTGTCCTTTAATTGGAAAAACTATTTGCACCCTTGCGGGCGCGTAAAAAGGAGGTGTGACAGCTCTGGCGACTCTGCTGGGGACTATTTTTAGAATTCGAGCTCGGAATAATTGTTGTATTTGGCATATTTATTATCTAATTTTTTTTACATGTTGGCATCAATGTGCTAAATGTTGTTTTTACTGCTTTGATATTTTGTGAACTGTACATATAAATTGTGCCGGAACCAATCTCCTCTCCGAGTCTTCTAAATCATGAAGAAGGGTGCACTTCGTGTGACTTCTTTTCTGTATAGTGTCTAATTCCCATTTTTAGAACGAGGTTTGGATAAGTTGCAAAACCGGTGAAGCTTCTGTATTCCCGGGTTGCTGCCTCCTCCTCGGCTCGAGCCGTCCGCTCGGGTAAGCCAAGTCTAGAACAGATAAACCCAGGTTTTTAAACCTAGAATAACAAAGCTTCATGCCGGATCCCTAGTAGGAGACGTTTATTTGCATTATGTTGCATTTGGCTTAGGGGACTCAACACAGGGGTTGGGTCCGTCTAGGACAGGTGACCTGAAATGAACAGACTATCCTGCTGCATCCTGTTAGTTTTACGCATTTATTTGCTTCATAGCTGACCGGCTTTAGAGATTAAAAAAGAAAAAAAAAAGGGAAAATGTGTTTTGTTCTTAAGATAGAAATAGCTTACTTGTTTTCCTTTAGTAAAATGAATAAATAAATAATGTCGTTTGTTTCGTTAAAACCGAACTACGTGGGTTTGATTCTCATTGGATGTGAGATACGTAGGCAACCTCCATCAGGTCCAACTTCACCTTTTGAAAAATGGCCAAAATATCAAAACTAACTTTTGTACTAAATAAGTCGGTGACGCTGTTTTCAAAAATAGCCGAATGTTCCCGAAAGGGACGCCGGAAGGCTAGTTTCGTATAAACGGCCACCTTTGGGTCAATTTTTGATTTCGATCAATTTACCCCACAGCCTTAAAAGCCTTCGTCCCCGAGACGTTGAAAGGCCGTGATTGAAAACTGATTTTTTTATTTTTAGCAAAACAAAGTTGTTTTTCTTATTTAAATCACCTTAATAAATGTGTAGGATGAGCACGAATCAGAATAAATCATTTTCAATCCTTAGTGAGGTCCCCGAGCAGCTCCGTATATGGTGGAACGATTTGGAAGACAATAACAAAAAGGTAGTAGGGAGAATTTTGGGAGGTTTGGTTGATCTGTTGAATATCGAGCCAAGGGAAGACATCATCAAGGCACTGGTATCTTTCTGGGATCCGACCCGCAATGTGTTCCGTTTTGTTGACTTTGAACTGACGCCCACATTAGAGGAAATTGCGGGCTATGCAGGACTAAATGGGAAATTAAGAGGGCAATACCTGCTCTCACCAAGACCGGTATCTCCACATGGGTTTCTGGATTTGCTGAGCATTAGTCGGAAGGTGAAGAATGATGATCTGCCGAAAGGATGTTGCGATCTCCAATTCTTATACCAACGGTACGGCACTCCTCGGGGTTTTGAAGAGTCGAACCTTGGACTAACTCACGCAGGGAATAGAACCAAGTGGGAGGCCAGACGAATTCTAGCATTCATAACGACATTCTTGGGGATTGTGATTTGTCCGCGCGAAGATAAGAAAATAGAGATAAGTCTGGTAGGAATAGCCGATGTTGCAATCAAAAAGGCTACCAGCACGGTGGTCCCTTTGGTTTTGTCCGAAATCTATCGAGCCTTGACCGTATGCCGAGAAGGGGGCAATTTCTTCCAAGGATGCAATCTGTTACTCCAATTATGGATGCAAGAACACCTCCATCACCGAACACAATACATGAACCATGGGTTGACCGAAAAAAACTGTATCAGGGGTTTCGAAGAACGGATGATGGGTGCTGTATTCCCTGAAGGCGTCGAGGCATGGCTTGCACGACTGAGCTCAATAGAAGCCGATCAGATTGAATGGGCGTTCGGGTGGTTACCCGATACTGAAGTAATATATATGGCAGCCGAGGAGTGTTATATCCTTCTGATGGGGATCCGCAATGTCCAACCATATGTCCCTCACCGTGTATTACGTCAACTAGGAAGGTTTCAGGTTATTCCTACCGATCAAGACCTGAGGAAATACGCCATTGAGTTGAGCCCGGGAGTCATATTCCCCGAAGAGAAGATTAGAAGGCTGTGGCACGAATGTCGGTTCCTTGAGCCTAAAACCATGGTCCGGGAACTAGCTAAGGGAGAGGTGGACCCAAAATACAATGTGTGGTTCGGGAAAAGATTTCAGATTCGTCGGAAATGTTCTAAAAGAGCCCATGTCCAACAGTTCACGGAAGATTCACAGGAACAATGGAATTGGCTAGCAAAGGAGGAGGGGTACAGGACGAAGATCGGCAGGATAGAACAGCAGGTCCGGGACCTTCAGTTCGAGAAAAACGTGCAAGCTGCCACCGACGAAGGAGACAAAAAGAAGTTGGCACAAGAAAATGACTTCTTGAGAGCTCAAATCCAGCAAATGAAAAGGGATGCCGACAGACAGTTGAGGAGTCGGGCCGACGAAAAATTGATAAAGGGTTTGAGAAGCCAAGTCACCGATATCCAAAGAGAATTGGACAACGAGGATCCGTGCTAGCTGGAGAAAGGAGGCACATCAACATGCACTTCACCTAAAACGGGTGGAAGAAGATTACACTGAGATCATCACTAGCCTGAGGGAAGCAAATGTTGTCCTCAGGGAGCGGGTTTTCAAGCAAGCCCAAGATGCCAGAACGGACCTCGACCGTTGCCACAATTTGATGGCCCGACTGCAAGGACAAGTGGATAGGCTCCTAGACCAAGTCACCAACAATGCTCGAAGATTGGGGACGAAAAGCCAGCAGATAGAGCGGCTACTCGGAGAAAGGGACATGATCAAGGACAGAATTGGAGAAATCGGGCACTATGTCACCATGAAGTGCCTAGCTTGTGAACGAATGCCCCACGCCGACCTTTTCGCTTCAATTATGGGTTATGTTCATCGGATCATGGAAGAGTTGAGGGAACTGCACAAGGACCTCACACCAAGGCCCGCGGCAAGGCCGAGTGATGCCTCGCGGGCCCCCAGGAATTTTAGAGCATTAGATTTTTGATTGAAAATGTATTTTGAAATGTTGAGTCAAGCTAGTTGGCATTTTTATCTTTACTTTCCCAAGTCAAGCATTTCTTTTGTTTTCGCTGATTGTTGTAAGACGTGTTTTGTAACTGCACGGTTTTATTTGATATAAAAGTTACCGAATTTTGCCACAATCTTGTTACCAGAACTACGCTCGGTCTGATTCACGCGGGGTCGTGATACGTAGGAAATCCACATAAGATTAGACCACCACTAAAAAGAAAGGAAAAGAATCCAAAGGTTAAATAACAATAAGGCTTGCAAAGATAGTCGAAAAAGAAAAAAAAAGAAGAAAAAGAAAAAGAAAAAGAAAAAGGGCCGGAATGACGCATGTTAAGAGTACATGTAGAAAGGGTTATTTGGTTAGGTGCATTGCATCCAACGTGCTATAACATATCTGTCAAACTCGGTAAACTAACAAGTTTGTTGCATTTCCAGAAAAGTTTAGCAGTTGGTTTGACAGAATATACTGGCCAACCATCATTACCGTACTAGATCCAAAGGACCGATTACAGTAAGCATGTCTAGTTCTGGCAAGAGTCTCGAGGAAGAAAAATCAGAGCTACAAATCATGAAAGAAGAGGTAGACCGGTTAAAACAACAGATAACAGAGATGCACCTGGCCTGGGCCAGGGAACAGCCTTCACCAAACCGCCCTACTCTCGCCTCAGCTCCGGAACATCCGCCCATCGATCCTTCGACAAGCGCCCCGATCTATCCATACTTTCAGGGGGAAAACCCATATGCCACCCACATTCCACCAGCCAAACCAAATCCTCCTCCAGCCACCCCCGTTTTTGTGGCGCCTCCACCTGCTCCTCTGCAAAGGCCGGCCGGCGAGCCGTATGTTCAGATCCATGACAACTCTTACTATCCTCCAGAGCCTACTTTCAGGGCCCCTGAACCACAATCACATACACCTCACTGGGATAATCCGGCAGAACCGGAAAAGCACTTCCAAAGTTCGGAACACGAGGAAGTTATCCGAAAAGTTAAAAGCCTGGAGCAGTCCTTCAGGAACATGCACGGTTTGGGCAACCAGGTCAGCGTCGCCTACAAGGATCTGTGTCCATTTCCGGACGTCCAGTTGCCAGCAGGATTTAAAATGCCCAAATTCGACCTGTACGAGGGGCATGGTGACCCAGTGGCCCACCTGCGGGGGTTTTGCAGTAAAATGAGAGGGGCCGGAGGACGGGACGAGCTTCTGATAGCTTACTTCGGCCAGAGTCTGGGAGGATCTGCGCTGGAGTGGTACACTAGACAGGATCCCAGTAGATGGTTTACGTGGGATGATTTGGCTCAAGCTTTTATCGGCCAGGTTCCAGTACAATCTTGAAATAATCCCCGACCGCCTATCATTGCTAAAATTAGAGAAGAAGCCCGCTGAAAGCTTCAGGGAATTTGGTTTCCGTTGGAGGAAACAGGCGGCCAGGGTAGATCCGCCGATGAGAGAGAGCGAGATGGTGGATTACTTCTTGCAGACATTAGAGCCCACCTACTTCGGACATCTGGTAACGTCCGTAGGCAAATCATTCACCGAGGTGATAAAAATGGGGGGTATGATCGAGGAAGGTTTGAAGGCCAACAAGATCATGAGCTACTCAGCACTGAAAGCCACCACTCAGGCTATCCAAAGCGGTACTGGAGGAGTACTGGGGAAAAAGAGGAGAGAGGAAGTTGCGGCCGTCGAGTCCGGGGCATGGTTCAGAAATAGAGGCCCCGCACCCCAATATAGCCCACCCCAACCCTCACCACCAAAATTACTCCCACAACCCATATAACCACCCGCAACATTACTATCCCGCACCTGATCCCCATTTTACTGTCCACCACGCACAGTCCTATTCCGCACCTCCCGTCCATGCACCGTGGCGTGCACCAAACCCGCAGAACAATCATCCACCCCCAAGAGCTTACAGAAACCCCTCGGGCGCGAGTTTTCGTCCAAACCAGGCATTCAGGGGCGACAGGGCGCCAAGGCCGAAGAATTTCACTCCCTTGGGGGAATCTTACACTAGTCTGTTCCACCGGTTAAAGCAAGTAGGGTTGCTGAATCCGGTTGAAGCTAAGCTGCCAAACCCTCTTCCGAAGAACCTGGACCATTCAGTAAATTGTGCCTACTGCTCGGGATGTCCGGGACACGATACAGAAAAGTGTTGGAGGCTAAAGACGGCCATCCAGGAGCTCATTGACACTCGCAGGATTGAGGTCCAGACTCCAACCGAGCCCAACATCAACCAAAACCCGCTTCCAACTCATCATGAGACCAATATGATCGAGTTGGTACGGGCGGAGGAAGGAAAGGAGAAAGCCTCTCAGACTGTAATGATGATCAAATCTAGCGGGGCAGGAATGAGAAAGGGGCCGAGCCTTGATGAGTCATCCAGTTGCAAGAAGGACATACCAGGAGGGTCGGAAGCAGGAAAGGGAAGTGTGAGCGGAGTACCGGTGAGGCCGAGGGAAGCAAAGATAGTTGTACCAGGGGCAGCAATCAAGCCCATCTTGACAGTAGCAGGCGTTCGAATGGATCCTTTCATCATCCAGCCAGCAACACAGTTGCCAATAACTGATAGCCGGGCCGTTCCATGGAATTATGCTCGGATTACAACGACCTACAAAGGAAAGGAAGTGAAAGAGGAAGTTTGCGAAGCGCAAGGGTTGACCCGCTCGGGGAGATGTTTTGCCCTTGCGGAATTGAGGAAGATCACTCCGGCAACATTGAAAAAGCCGGTAACTGATGAACAGGCAGAAGAATTCTTGAAAAAGATAAAGCTGCATGACTACTCTGTCTTAGAGCAGTTGAAGAAGACTCCTGCGCAAATATCATTGCTATCCTTGCTGATACATTCCGAGGAACACCGGCAAGCTTTGATGAAAGTCATGAATGAGGCACATGTACCGGATAAAATCTCAGTGAGCCATTTGGAGAAGATCACCAATAGGATCTTCGAAGCGAATCGGATCACCTTCACCGATGATGAGTTGCCTGAGGAAGGCACCGAGCACAACAAGGCTTTATATCTTACGGTGAAGTGCGAGGAGGCGGTGGTTACCAAAGTCCTTGTCGATAATGGGTCCAGTGCTAACATTTGTCCTCTCTCTACACTGGACAAGTTGAAAGTGGACATCGGCAGGATACGCAAGAACAGCATATGTGTTCGAGGGTTTGACGGAGGAGGCAAAGCGTCGGTTGGTGACATAGTGCTAATCTTGACAATCGGGCCAGTGGAGTTCACCATGGAATTCCAGGTGCTGGACATGGTGGTGTCATATAACCTCCTGATAGGGCGACCATGGATCCATGCCGCAAGAGCAGTTCCATCCAGCTTGCACCAACTCGTCAAGTTCGAGTGGGACCAACAGGAGATCGTCGTCCATGGAGAGAACGATCTACAATCAGGCACCATCATTCCCTTTGTTGAAACAGAAGAAGATGTTGGGCCGTGGGTATATCAGGTCTGCGATGTGGTGTCCGCCAACCGAGTTCCAGAAGGGGAATGCATTCCCGATGACAGAACAATTACTGCAGATGTCATGGTGGCTCATGAAATGTTGCGACATGGTTTCATACCCGGTAAAGGTCTAGGTGCATCTCTGCAAGGAATCATACAACCGGTATCGGTGGTCGAAAACTTGGGAACCTTCGGCTTGGGATTCAAGCCAACATCGGAGGACATCCGGCGAGCCAAGAGGAGTAAGCAGAAGATATGGGTGCTCCCGAAGCCGGTTCCACGCCTTTCCCAATCTTTTGTCAGGTCCGGAGCAAGAGGACATCCAACGACAAAGATTCCCGGTCCTACGATCAGGCCAGACGAAGAGTTCTTCAGGAAGTTCGAGGACCTATTCACAGATGTATGTATGCTCGAGGATGGTGAAGGATCCAGTCACGCCGAGATACAGTTTGTGGGACCAAAGGCAAAACTGAATAACTGGAAGGCTACTCCTCTCCCTGTCCGGAAGGAGTCTTGGTAGTTTGTCTTGGATTGTTTTCTTTCGAAATTTTGTGTTGGGGATTGTCCCCGGAGTAAAATCCAGTTGTTTTAGTTCATTTTGATTTAAGTTCGCAGTTTGTTTTTCCTTGTACAGTTCCCATTTAATGAAATTTGATTCCCTTCGTGTCTAATTTGGTTTATTTTTCCTTCTTTTTTTTCTTTTCTGAACAGCCTTCTTTCAACTGATCTTAATGATATGGCATGCTTAAAGATTAATCAACCCAGTCTAGAAAGTCAATCGGGTTTGGAAATAATAACGCATGAAATAAGAAGTGACGAGAGTGAGTCAGAGTACGGCGATGATGAAGCCGTAGAAGAAATCGGTGAAGAATTAAGTCACTTCGAGGAAAAGCCCAAACCGAATTTAAATGATACTGAGGCCGTTAATCTAGGGAATGTGGATGACGTCAAAGAAACCCGGATAAGTGTCCATATTGAACCCAATCTGAGAGAAGAATTGATCAAAACACTCATGGAGTTTAAAGACATTTTCGCATGGTCATACGACGACATGCCAGGACTCAGCACTGATCTAGTGGTTCATAAATTACCCACTGATCCGGCATATCCTCCCGTCAAGCAAAAACTGCGGAAATTCAAAACGGAGATGAGTGTAAAGATCAAAGAGGAAGTAACCAAGCAGTTGCAGGCGAAAGTCATTCGTGTCACTCGATACCCTGAATGGTTGGCTAATGTGGTACCGGTGCCAAAGAAAGACGGAAAGATCAGAGTATGTGTGGACTATCGCAACCTCAACAAAGCAAGTCCTAAGGATAATTTCCCGCTTCCCAATATCCATATCCTGATTGATAATTGCGCTGGACGCGAAATCGGATCCTTTGTGGACTGTTATGCGGGATACCATCAGATTTTGATGGATGAAGAGGACGCAGAAAAGACGGCTTTTATCACACCGTGGGGAACTTATTGCTACCGAGTGATGCCGTTCGGTTTGAAGAATGCAGGGGCAACATATATGAGGGCGATGACTACGGTATTCCATGATATGATACACAAGGAAATTGAAGTGTACGTGGATGATGTGATCGTAAAATCCCGACGTCAAGAAGACCATGTTGCCGACCTCAAGAAGTTCTTTCAAAGACTTCGAAGGTACGACATCAAGCTCAATCCGGCCAAATGCGCATTCGGAGTCCCATCAGGAAAGTTGCTAGGATTCATCGTCAGCCGACGGGGCATTGAGTTGGACCCATCCAAAATCAAGTCCATTCAAGAGCTACCCCCGCCAAAGAATAAAACAGAGGTAATGAGTCTGTTGGGAAGGTTAAATTACATCAGTAGGTTTATTGCTCAACTTACAGCAACCTGTGAACCCATATTCCGTCTGTTGAAGAAAGACGCCGCGATAGAATGGACGACAGAATGTCAGGAAGCGTTCGACCAAATCAAAGGGTATCTGTCAAATCCACCCGTACTAGTTCCGCCTGAACCGGGCAGACCCCTGATTCTTTATCTGACGGTCTTGGAGAATTCGTTTGGCTGCGTACTGGGGCAGCATGATCTTATCGGCAGGAAGGAACGGGCCATTTACTACCTCAGTAAGAAGTTCACAGTCCACGAGGTCAAGTACACTCATCTAGAAAAGACATGTTGCGCCCTGACTTGGGTAGCCCAAAAGCTGAAACACTATTTGTCTTCTTACACCACTTACCTCATCTCGCGTTTGGATCCGTTGAAGTATATTTTCCAGAAACCTATGCCTACAGGGAGGTTGGCAAAATGGCAAATATTACTTACGGAGTTCGACATCATATACGTGACAAGGACGGCTATGAAAGCTCAAGCCCTGGCCGATCACTTAGCTGAAAATCCTGTTGATGACGAATACGAACCTCTGAGGACGTATTTTCCAGACGAAGAAGTATTGCAAATTGAGGGGTTAGAACTAACCAAAGATCCAGGGTGGAAGCTCTTCTTCGACGGAGCGGCGAACGCAAAAGGAGTCGGAGTAGGGGCTGTGCTCATATCTGAAACAGGACATCATTATCCTGTTACTGCTCAACTACGTTTTCATTGTACCAATAATATGGCTGAGTACGAGGCATGTATCTTGGGGTTACGATTAGCGGTGGACATGGATGTACAGGATGTCTTGGTCTTGGGGGACTCGGACCTTCTGGTACATCAGATTCAGGGAGAATGGGAAACCAGAGATTTAAAGCTTATCCCATATCGTCAGTGCTTGCATGATCTGACCAAGCGCTTTCGATCAGTAGAATTCAGACACATCCCGAGGATGCATAATGAGGTTGCCGACGCTCTAGCTACTTTAGCGTCGATGCTACATCACCCGGACAAGGTTCGTGTCGATCCGTTACACATCCATGTCCGGAATCAACATGCTTATTGTAATGTGATAGAGGAAGAGGTGGATGGTGAGCCGTGGTTTCATGATGTCAAGGAATACCTCAGGTTAGGAGTATACCCAGAGCAAGCAACTGGAGATCAAAAGCGAGCTATTCGGCGGTTGGCGAACGGATTTTTCCTTAGTGGAGGGGTGCTGTACAAAAGAACCCCGGATTTGGGATTGTTGAGATGTATAGATGCAAGTCAAGCCACAACAGTGATGACGGATATACACTCGGGAGTTTGCGGACCACACATGAGCGGATACGTATTGGCAAAGAAGATTCTGCGAGCAGGATATTATTGGCTCACTATGGAGCGGGATTGTATAAGTTTCGTGCGAAGATGCCATCAGTGTCAGATACACGGAGATTTGATTCATTCTCCGCCGACTGAATTGCATACAATGTCAGCACCATGGCCGTTTGTTGCATGGGGTATGGATGTTATTGGACCTATAGAACCTGCGGCTTCCAATGGTCATAGGTTCATTCTGGTGACGATCGATTATTTTACCAAGTGGGTAGAGGCCAAAACCTTCAAATCAGTGACCAAGAAGGCGGTGGTGGACTTCGTACACTCCCACATCATCTGTAGGTTTGGAATTCCAAAGATAATCATTACGGATAACGGTGCAAATCTTAACAGTGGATTGATGAAAGAGGTATGTCAACAGTTCAAGATTACACACCGAAATTCCACACCGTATCGCCCAAAAGCAAATGGTGCGGTCGAGGCGGCAAACAAGAACATAAAGAAGATATTGAGGAAGATGGTAGAAGGGTCTAGGCAGTGGCATGAAAAGTTACCATTTGCGCTGTTGGGTTATCGCACTACCGTCCGGACTTCGGTAGGTGCAACTCCTTACTTGTTGGTATACGGGACCGAAGCAGTAATACCCGCAGAAGTTGAGATTCCATCCCTCCGAATCGTCGCTGAAGCTGAGATTGATGACGACGAGTGGGTCAAAACCCGATTAGAGCAATTGAGCTTGATTGATGAAAAGAGATTGACAGCAGTATGTCACGGCCAATTGTATCAAAAGAGAATGGCGAGAGCATATAACAAGAAGGTACGTCCCAGGAAATTTGAAGTAGGACAGCATGTGCTGAGGAGAGTTCTACCACATCAAGCCGAAGCGAAAGGCAAGTTCGCTCCAAATTGGCAGGGACCATTTGTGGTGACTAGAGTATTATCCAACGGCGCTCTATGCCTAACTGATGTTGAGGGAAGATGCACCGATATGGCTATCAATTCCGATGCAGTCAAGAGATATTACGTGTAATTCTTTAATGCATTTGTCAACGTTTGGTTTCGTTTGTGTGTATTTGGCATTTTTCGGAGAATGAAATGACAGAGGCAATTTTTCTACTACCCAAACACTTTAACCTTTGTTTCCCCATTTGAGCCTTAATTATTCTTTCATATACCCTCTTTCGGAATCATCACGGAAGATGTGTAACGGAATAGAAAAAGAAACAAAGAAAAATACAAGAAAAAGTGAACTACGTTCGACCTGATTCCTCAAGAAGGATACGTAGGCGCCACACGGCTCGGTCATAATAAAATAAAAATCAAAAATCCCCCAAGCAACAAAACTGGGGCAGAAGTCATTGTTTCGTTGGAAAGATAGTGTGGATTCCGAAAGTTGTAATAAGCTAACCGTTGAGGCTAAACCCCTTTCTTCAGCCTCACGCGCGGAAACCATATTAAGAACCAGAAAGACCTCTCGATCAGGTATTTGAGAAGTGCCAAGTCATGTGAATGAAAGCCAAGAGTGACATCCCGACCCTCGATTGAATCCAGGATGCACAAGCCGAAAGGGGATAACGCTCTAGAGGGAATCTCAGGGGTGATACCCCGCCGCAGGGAAAGAAAGCGTAAATGAGAGAGTCTTAACGGTGAAAACCCTCGAGGGCACCTTAAGGCGAAGGAAGTTGAGAGAAATAAAATGAGAGAGTCTTACGGTGAAAACCTTTACGGGCACCTTAAGGCGACGGGAGATAGAGAGAAATGAGAGAATCTCATTAGTGAAAACCCTTCGAAGGGCACTGTGAGGTGACAGGACGAGATGGTTACAAGATGTCTGCATGAGACAAGGTTTGGACATCCGTTTACCTCTAGCAGAACGCGGCATCAGAAAGTGATTGACATGAATAGACCGGGTAGTTTAATCTCAAAGGCGCGGCATAACCATTGGATCAGGCACACATTCAGATAAGTTTTCCTATTTTTGAGTTCAGAAAAGTTTTTCTCTTCTTTTGTCATTTGCGGTCAGTATTCTTTTCTTTTCTTTCATTTTCGAAAATTGATTTTTCAAAGCTTACTACCAAGTCTCCCAAAGCAATATATTGAAAGTGAATAGGCATGGAACGAGGCAATAAGACAGAAGTCGTTACGATAGTAAGATTGGGATGACAGGCTGAGTGGAAGGTTCGCAAGAATTATGGAGTATGATGGACACATGTGGCATGTCCGAAAGATGATTTCACGCAACAGATCACCGGCTAAAAAGAGTCGGATCAAACCAAAGATTGGAATAAAAGGAAAGATGAGAGGTCGTTCGTGGAAAGAGCATCGTCCCCAGCAAGCGTCAACGTCGCCCTCAAAGTTCGAGAGAGGCCAAGCAGCTGAAAGAGAAAAGAAAATGGCCCCAACTAGAGTGGCACGACCACTCACCGCGTTTTGAAACTAACAATTTTTCTTTGATTTAAAAGCAGGAAAAGAGGTTTCGTCGGCAGAAAAGCATACCGTCCAGAAGTTTATCAAACTGGGGCAGAAAATTTTCTCCTGTTGCGAAAATTTTCTTGAAAGCAAAGACTCAGAAGATAAGGGTAGAAAGCAACACAAGATTTCGGGAAATACCAGCTCCGAGCAGAATAGTTTTGAGAAAGGCCAGACAACACGATGGGATGATCTTTGAGCCTGGTATCATCCCCAGCAGTTGATGGAAAAATGAAACAATGGCTTCGAGATTCCCCCAGCAGTATTATATCCCATAATTTGCTCGAGGAAGCAAAAGCGTGAGTCCCAGAGGAGGTATGGGAAGAAGGAAGAGAATGAGGGGTGAAGGAAACAAAGAATACTTCCTCAGCAGCATCATCCCCGGCAGGCGAGTAAACAGTTCCAAAAATATCCCCAGCAGCCAGAAGAAAAAGTAATACGACCCAGGGGAAGGCAATTCCAAGACAGGATAATTCAGAAGAGAAGGTGGTCCGAGAGGCAATGCAGGAAGAAGGAAATGGTACAAGAGGCAAAGGGAAGGTAATCAAGATAGGATGTAATCGGTGAGTAGTAGTTGAAATCAGGGAGCCCGCCTGGAGAATGGAATGGCGATTTTATTTCGAAGTAGTAGTTGAAGTCGGGAGCCCGCCCGGAGAATGGAGTGGCGATTTTATTTCGAAGTAGTAGTTGAAGTCGGGAGCCCGCCCGGAGAATGGAGTGGCGATTTTATTTCGAAGTAGTAGTTGAAGTCGGGAGCCCGCCCGGAGAATGGAGTGGCGATTTTATTTCGAGTAGTAGTTGAAGTCAGGGGAGCCCGCCCGGAGAATGGAGTGGCGATTTTATTTTGAAGCAGCTAGTTGAAGTCGGGGAGCCCGCCCGGAGAATGGAGTGGCGATTTTATTTTGAGTAGTAGTTGAAGTCGGGGAGCCCGCCTCTGGAGAATGGAGTGGCGATTTTATTTTGAAGTAGTAGTTGAAGTCGGGGAGCCCGCCTGGAGAATGGAGTGGCAATTTTATTTTGAAGTAGTAGTTGAAGTCGGGGAGCCCGCCTGGAGAATGGAATGGCGATTTTATTTTGAAGTAGTAGTTGAAGTCGGGGAGCCCGCCTGGAGAATGGAGTGGCAATTTTATTTTGAAGTAGTAGTTGAAGTCGGGAGCCCGCCTGGAGAATGGAATGGCGATTTTATTTCGAAGTAGTAGTTGAAGTCAGGAGCCCGCCCGGAGAATGGAGTGGCGATTTTATTTTGAAGTAGTAGTTGAAGTCGGGGAGCCCGCCCGGAGAATGGAGTGGCGATTTTATTTTGAAGTAGTAGTTGAAGTCGGGGAGCCCGCCCGGAGAATGGAGTGGCAATTTTATTTTGAAGTAGTAGTTGAAGTCGGGGAGCCCGCCTGGAGAATGGAATGGCGATTTTATCTCGAAGTAGTAGTTGAAGTCAAGGAGCCCGCCCGGAGAATGGAGTGGCGATTTTATTTTGAAGTAGTAGTTGAAGTCAGGGAGCCCGCCTGGAGAATGGAGTGGCGATTTTATTTTTGAAGTAGTAGTTGAAGTCGGGGAGCCCGCCTGGAGAATGGAGTGGCAATTTAATTTTGAAGTTGTAGTTGAAATCAGGGAGCCCGCCTGGAGAATGGAGTGGCAATTTAATTTTGAAGTTGTAGTTGAAATCAGGGAGCCCGCCTGGAAATGGAGTGGCGATTTTATTTTGAAGTAGTAGTTGAAGTCAGGGAGCCCGCCTGGAGAACGGAGCGGCGATTTTATTTTGAAGTAGCAGTCGAAGTCAGGGAGCCCGCCTGGAGAATGGAGTGGCAATTTTATTTTGAGGTAGTAGTTGAAGTCAGGGAGCCCGCCCGGAGAATGGAGTGGCGATTTTATTTTTGAAGTAGTAGTTGAAGTCAGGGAGCCCGCCTGGAGAATGGAGTGGCGATTTTATTTTGAAGTAGTAGTTGAAGTCAGGGAGCCGCCTGGAGAATGGAGTGGCGATTTTATTTTGAAGTAGTAGTTGAAGTCAGGGAGCCCGCCTGGAGAATGGAGTGGCGATTTTATTTTGAAGTAGTAGTTGAAGTCGGGGAGCCCGCCCGAAGAATGGAGTGGCGATTTTATTTTTGAAGTTGTAGTTGAAGTCAGGGAGCCCGCCCTGGAGAATGGAGTGGCGATTTAATTTTGAAGTTGTAGTTGAAGTCAGGGAGCCCGCCTGGAGAATGGAGTGGCAATTTTATTTCGAAGTAGTAGTTGAAGTCGGGGAGCCCGCCTGGAGAATGGAGTGGCGATTTAATTTTGAAGTTGTTGAGGAAAGCGGTTGAATGTAACAGAAATCGCCGGCATGAATCCAAGTTCGTAAGCAGAGGGAGGCAACAAGGATCAGAAAGGATAGATTCAGATTGCGAAGGAGAATAGTTCAAAGATCATAAAGAAGGAAACAATGGTCGGAGTTCGGCAATCAAGATAGGCCGAAATAACAATTGGCAGAAGAGAAGAAGCGTCAGAAGGAACACCAAGTCAGACAGGATAGCAAGGAGCGCGACAAGATCAAGTTAAAAAGGATAGATAAGAACTTGTAGTACTGTAACTTAGTCTAGCTTCTTGTTTTTGTTGCTTAGTACGGTGTAACAAGGAGATCAGCTAAGCGGTGGCAATAGCAGTAACAGCAGTAACAGCAGTAACAGCGAGATCGCAACAGGTCATGGTAGTCCCAGCTACCAGAACTTCCCGAACTACATTGACCTGATTCCCTTTTAGCCAGGGATATGTAGGAGACCTTTGAAGCAAGGTTCGGTCAAAACTTTTCCAAAATGCTTCATACGGAGTGCTCGAATGGGCAAAAATCGCTTATATCCGCTCACTTATCTTTGCACGAAAACTCTACGTGTTTACGCGCAAAGAGGGGCAGCTGTGAGCACGTGATTTTTGCCTTACCGGAGAAGTACTCCCAGAAAATTCAAAATAAAAATAGTTTCGTGGTGGGCATGATTTTTGTGATTTTTGTGTTGTTTTTATCTTAAATTTGCATTTTTGTGTGCGTGTTTATTTATTTAAATTAGTAAAATACAAAAAATATATATTAGGTTTTGCATTTTTAGTGTTTGATATCGAAGTTATGTGATTTACATTTTTAGGTGATATGTAATTATGTACGATAATTGTAGTGAAAAATTTAATTATGTTACAAGTTAATATATATATATATATATACATATATATATATATGTAATACATCATGGATTCTAGTTTTAAGAGGTATGATTGGGCCAAAACCCAATCCCATACACCAGGCCCGTATTCACCCAGCCCAATACTCACCCAAGCATCAGTTTAAGTAACGTTTGATCTGGACCGTTGGATTTTATAATCCAACGGCCCAGATTAATCATTAAAATCCCAAAATACTCGCCCAGCATCAGTTAATGTAACGTTTGATCTGGACCGTTGGATTTTATTATCCAACGGCCCAGATTAATCTTTTAATTCAAATATACACCCAGGCCGTGACTTAACCAAACGACACCGTTTGGTTCAGGGGAGGAGATCCTGGTCGTTGATCGTAAATGATCCAACGATCAGGATGCAACCTCCTGAGTCATATATAAGCTCACTTTCACACCCCGCCCCCCCCAAGCCAGACCCCCCTCAGACATATCGTCTCTCTTAGAGACTTTTAACCTCGCCGTGCCTCCGCCGCACACCGCCTGCCGGAAATCGCCTCACGGCGGTTCCGGTAGGCCAACGGCCACCATCTTAACACCAAATACTCCCCTCACCTCCCCCATTACGAATCCAGCCTTCATTTACCTCGAATCACTCCGGAGCTCCTCGAATCTTCATTTGAAGATTCGAGTCAAACTCGAGCCGACGCCAAATCACCCCAAACTCACCCCAAACCCTCCCATGGCCTCCCTCATACCCCCGCCGGCTTGGGCTTAGCTCGAATCTTGCCAGAATTGTAAAAGCCCTAAATCGAGTCCCAAGAACCCTAGCTTTTGAAGAAACCCAATTCGAGCCGGATTAGCCGTAATTGAAGTCCAAGGGACTTTAGTCTAGATGTTCTCAATCGAGAACATCTCGATTAAAGCCCGTTTGGCTTCAATAGTTCCAAACCATAGTTCGAAGCTTGGGTCGGCATATTTCTTTTGAGGTAATTCGTGTCCCTTACGATTATTGGTTGTAATCCGTGTGTGTTATTTGTGTTTAGTTTCAGAAATTCGTATCATTCTTCTACCCTTCTCAACAGACCTTTTATTCGGTCGATTCCCATTCTTTTGCCAATTCTTGTTTAAATTCAATGCTGCAATAGCTTTGTATGCCTAGTTTATCTAATGTCGTCAACAAATTAGTTTGTTTGTATGTTTGTTCATGCTCTGGTATGCCCGTATGCAATGCACAAGTCTAGGCTTTGTTGTTTGTTTAATTCTGGATTAGGAGTTAGTTGGATACAGTTGTTAGGATTTGATTAAGGTTAATTGTTTAATCACTTGCCCATAAAAGGGCTAGTGGAACCTGTACAGCAGGGTATCCCACTGATGTCCTGCCACCAGCATTTTTTAATGAGTTAGTCCATACATGGACACTAGATAGTGGAGAATGCAGGGAGTCTGATGGTTTAGACAGGAGTAAGGATGGGCAGGAGTTTTGGTGGGGTGGTTCTGGCCATCCAGGGTAGAAGGGATTTGGCTATAAATATAGAATGATAGGGAGGATAGGGAGAGAGAGATACACACAGCAAAGATACATTTCGAAAACACATAGAGAGATATTGAAAAGCATATAGTCATTCACAGACAGTAAGGATTCAAATAGACAGACACACACATAAAAGAGATAGATAGAGAGAGCTGGGAGTTAAGAAAAACAGGGGGAGAAACGATATTGAAACCAAAAATACAGAGAGAACAAGAAGGATAGACAAGTTACTGTTTCATTGGCTTTTGGTTACTGTTTCGTTTGTTGGTTGCTGCAATCCTGTTTGTCATTCTTTGGCTACTGTTTTAGCTGTGTTCAGTGGCTGAGTGTTTGGTCGTTTGGTTGCTGTTGTTCTTGTGTTGATTGTTGTTGCTGCTGTGTTGAGTGTTGCTGCTGGTCTGTGTTGTTTGTTGTTGCTGCTGTGTTGAGTGTTGCTGCTGGTCTGGTCTATTGTTGTTGCTGTTGTGTCTATTGTTGCTGCTGGTCTGTGTTGACTGTTGTTGCTACTGTTACTGCCTTGTTTTCTCCCGTGGCTGCTGGTTCACCTACTGTTACTGTTGCTGCATTGCCACTGCTCACTCTTCTTTGTTCTTCCGCATTCCAGGTACACATCTCCGTCATTGTAGTGTCTTGGTTCGAAAAGAATGAAGTTTGAAGCTCCCTCTTAATTATGCTGAATACCTATAGATGTTTATAGTTCTTGTACTGGTTATGGTCTGTTATTCTTTAATCAAGTGTATTGCTAATGTTGGCTATGAAAAATGTATCTAGATCAAAGATACATTATCATTAGATGTGTAGGTAAACCTGAATCACTCTGCTATATCTGTGCTCTATATTCACCATTCATGTGCTTAATCTCAAATCTGTTAATACTAGGCCCCATGTAAAAAGTGAGATTAGCCATTTGTTTAAGTAGAAAATATAAGGTAATTTGAACACCCGTGAATAATGACATCTTGAACTTGCGAAAATATACGACAGTGGCTCTTTGAGGATTAGTTGGATTCGAAGTAAGTTCTTCCCATATAATAGGCCACCCTAGACTCAAATCTCCTCACTTAACTAACTAACCGTACGGTTGCTGAATTGGTTATGGTTGAGTAGGATTTTGTCATATTGTAGGAATTAGTGAGTTGTCATTCACTGAATGACGTAATTAGGTTAAAGGAGTCGGGGGTGCATTTCATGCGACCCGACCCCAATTTCAAACAAGAGTAAATAAAGCGTGTCAGGAACCGCAGGTGCATCTCATGTGGTGCGGCTCGTAATAAGTTTTAAATAGTTCGGAATCAGCTCCTAAATAAATACAGTGGGATGTAGCTCGCTTTAGATTTGAATTAAAGGTGCGCCTCGCCCAATAGTTACACTAATCGCAAGGCCTTCATAAATGTACATATAAAATACTTAGATTTCGAGATGTGTCGTTTCTTAGCGAATATCACGTCCTTCTCAACAGTGTAAATAAGTAATCGCTCCGGGCGCATATTTTAATTCTACCTTCTTAAATACGGGTGTGCATTTCATGCGACCCAAATCCAAACCCCGAAATGTTGAATAAGAATGTGTCGAGGATCCGGGTGCATTTCATGTGACGTGATTCGGAAGCATATTTTTAAGCAACTTTCTCTTTCGTAAATCATAATCAATAATAAAAGCGGTAAAGGGATATTAATTTGTACTAAGTACGTAACTGTAAAAAGCAGATAGATAAGCCGAACACGACAGTTGAGCGACCGTGCTAGAACCACGGAATTCGGGAATGCCTAATACCTTCTCCCGGGTTAATAGAATTCCTTATCCGGATTTCTGGTTCGCGGACCGTTAAATAGAGTCATTCTTTTCCTCGATTCGGGATTTAACCGGTGACTTGGGACACCATAAATCTCCCAAGTGGAGACTCTGAAATAATTAAATAATTCCCGCCTCGATTGTCCTTTAATTGGAAAAACTCTTTGCACCCTTGCGGGTGCGTAAAAAGGAGGTGTGACACCTGCATTGAAATTTATTCCTGCCTTTCTATATGTACAATCCCGAATCATATGGCCTTTCTTTCCACAATGATGACAACTAAAGTTCTTTCTCATTTTAAAAGAAGACTTTTTGGAAACTTTTAGATGTTTGTTCCCACTTCCTGAACCATTCTGACTTACAAAATTGACTGCGGAACTCGAGGGCTGACTAATAGCATCACGAGTACGAGTCTTACTTTCAATTTGAATGTGAGTCCGAAATTATTCCACAATTATTTTATCCATTGAATGTAAGATTTTCTTTCTATAGTCATTCCAGGAGGAAGGCAATTTCGAAAGAATAGCACCTATTTGAAGTGCATCAGGAATTTTAACTTCAAGATCACTTAGTTTTGATATCAAGATTTGCAGTTCATGAATCTGATCCATTATAGTCCTAGTATCAAATATTTTAAATTCAAAATACTGCAGAGCTAGGAATTTGTCGATACCTCATTTTTCATTCTGGTATGCAGTTTGTAGAGCAGTCCAAATCTCTCTTGGTGACTTCAGATTACAGTAGAGATCATAGAGTTGATCCATCAAGGTATTCAGAATATGGCCGCGACACAACAGTTCATCATGCTCTCGTTTCTTCTTTTCTTCCTTGACTGCGTCAGAATCTTCTGTTGTGGGCTCAGGTATCGCAGGCAAGGTAGAATCAAGAACATAGTAGATATTGAGAGCAGATAGTAAGAATATCATCTTGTCTCTCCAGCGGGGAAAGTTCGTTCCATCAAAGCGATCAAGTTTGATGAACTCCTTCGGATTCTCAACAACGGACATCAATTTCTCCATAACAGAATAACTCTTTAAGATTGTTATAAAATAATAAACAAAAATGGCTTTGAGGCGTGAAGAATCGACTGTCCTTAAAGGGTTATCGTGTGTATACTAATTTAGGGATATACAAAACGATTCTCTTGAGGATACAACAAAGCCTGAAATAATACTTGTGATTTTCTATCCTGCTTCGTTGGAAATTCTTGTGTATTTATAGGCAATCAACAAACCTTTTCAGAAAAGATGTCTTGTTTCACAAACAGACATATTCGGTTGAATCCTTTCATAACAGACACAACTATTCAACAAACCTTTTCAGAAAAGATGTCTTGTTTCACAAACGGACATATTCTGTTGAATCCTTTCATAACAGACACAACTATTCAACAAACCTTTTCAGAAAAGATGTCTTCTTTCTTCTGATGTGGGAATTACCCACTTTCCAACATGTGAAATAATAAAATATCCTACAGTTTTACTACTGTCAAGAATGTTGCTGAGATAAAGAACTTCTTTTGGAAAAAAATAGTGATGGTTGACTACTTTTTGGAATTGGGACATTTTCTTTGTTCACATACCTTCGTACTATTCTTCTCCAAACAATATGAAAGTTGCATACTATAAATATCACACTGAGTTGGTTAACTTTGATTTTGTCTCTTTATGTGCCTAGTTTGATTAATTCACCAATATGGATTATGTAAGTCTCGTATAAATGTAAGTAATAGTGTACTAGTCCTTAATATAAGACAGAAATTCTCAAAATTCAACTTATAATTACTCAAATATTAAATTTAAAAGTCAAGACCCTTTTTATTGCTAGGCGCGCTAATTTATGATCTTTTCTAGCTCTTTTTCTTATCCGCTAGTCTTCTCCTATCTTGTTAAAGGAATGAATAGTCAAATCTTTTTATTTTTTTATTTTTTTCAAATACGAAGAAAACTTTATTCTCCTCCATAGCAACAAGTTCAAAGTTCTCATTGCTGGTTAGTAATTCTTTTTGTTCCTGTATGTAGAAAGCTTTACTCTTTTCAACTCAAGTTAATTGTACTTATGATTCCAAGTCTTTGATATATATATATATATATATATATATATATATATATATATATATATATATATATATATATATATATATATATATATATATATATATATATATATCAATTGTTTATAGTTTTCTTTAATTTTTATATAATTTTACCTATTTAAAATACTTATTGTAATTATACTAGTTTATAAAATATTAAAAATTAAATACTCATTCGGCTTACGCTCTGTGTCTCGAGGCTTACTGATGAAGATCGGATATTTGCTCGATTGAAAAGAGAGAAGAGAATTGAACCAGAAGGTTCTAGAACAAAAACTCCATTTGAGAGCAAAAGGAGCTGAAAATTATTCTCTCTAATATGATTAAGTACAATGACATTTGTCTAATATATATGCACTATGACTAACAACTAGCCTAATCAGTCTTACCACTTCTGCTAATTTACTAACAACCAATTCCTAATTAGTTATAAATAACGTCCTAACTAGTTTTCCTAACTAACCTACTGACTCACGTGATAGTGGCATGTTGCTGCTTCTTTCTTCAATACCCCCCTCAAGCTAGGTGGTGCAAATAGATTAAGCACTCTAAGCTTGCTCATCAGGCACTAGTGTTGTGATCTCCTCAGTGCCTTTATGAACAGGTCTGCTTCTTGATCCTTAGATATCAGCTACTTGGTTCTGACTATCCCTCGTTGAATCCTTCTCTGGTGAAGTGTAAGTCTATCTCTATGTGCTTTGTACGCTTATGAAATATGGGATTTGCAGTAATTTGAATTGTTGCTTTGCTGTCATAATGAAACTCTACTGCAATTCAACTTGTGCACCCAACTCTTTACAAAGTCATGTCAACCATAAATTTCTGCAACTCCTGTTGCCATGCTCTTGTTGCCATGCTCTTGTATTCTACCTCTGCTAAGCTTCTCGAGATTGTGCATTATTTCTTGGATCACAGAAGACTATGAGCTTTATGGATTATTTAGAGCTCATTAGCAACACCAGTCCTGGAGCACCTTTAATATATTTAACGATCCTGACTACAGCTTCCATGTGAGATTTCTTTGGATAGTGTATGAACTGACTTAGTATATGAATTGCATAGCATATATCTGGTCTAGTCATGGTGAGATATAGTAACTTCTCAACTAACCTCTAATATGGTCCTGAGTATCCCAACTTCTCATCTTCTTTCCAGTTCATATGTTGATCATACTCTACAGTGGTGAATCTTTGGTTGCATTCCATTAGTGTGATCACTAATTTTGAACTTGTTAATCCAAGTTCAGAAATTAACTCCATTGCGAACTTTCTTTGATTCATCAGTATTCCTTCTTTGGACCTTGCTATCTCAATCCCAAGGCAGAACTTCAATTTCCCCCAAGTCTTTGATTTTGAAATTACCTTGTAGTATGGCTTTTGCCTCAGAGTTCAGTCCTTTATCCATAATTTCATTTTTTATCATAAATAATCGCTAACAAGAATTTGGTTCTTTTGAGAAATACGATCGGGAGGAGCTAATTCAAACCCCTCTGGTAAAATAAGAACAGCCCCCATGTTCAACCCCCTAAATAGGAAAAGAGTAATCAAAGTGACTCTGCACAAAACCTGAACTGAGTAGTGCCTCAGTTAGTTTTAGGTTCCATTATCTTGAAGCTTTTCTTTAGACCATACATGGATTTTTGCAACTTGTAGACTTTTTCCTCTTGGCTGGGAAATCCCTGAGGTAAACACATATAGACCTCTTTAGTGAGGTCTCCTTGTAAAAATGCATTATAAAGATCCATCTTATGTAGATTCTAGTTGTTTGTTACTGCTAAAGCTAAAACCACTCTTACCGTCACCATCTTGACTACATGAGAGAACGTTTTCTGGTATTCTAGCCCTTCTATTTGATTGTATCCTTTGGCTACCTGTCCTTCCTTGTATCTTTCAATCTTTCTATTGGCCTTATATTTTATCTTGAATACCCACTTACATCCAATAGGATTCTTTTCTGTTTGTAAATCTACCAAGGTCCAAGTCCCATTTTTCTTGAGTGCATTCAGTAGTTGAGTCATATCATCAATCTATTTGATGTCTGATGCAACTTCCTCTAATTCATAGGCTCCTTAACGCTGGTAATCTTGGACAAATAAGACTGGTATTTAGCTGATACTCCTGCATGGCTTAAATAGCTTTGATTGAATATTTGCAAAACTGCTTGTTAGTTGATGTTGTTGATGAACAACTGTAGACACCTTTCATCTACATAGGCTCTTTAGTTGTCCAAGCTGATTTTTTTAGCTGACTTTCTACGGGAGCAAATGTGCCTTATTCTGAAGGAAGTAGTTGTTGAGTCTGTATGTCTTCAAGGAGCAGGGAAAGTGGTGATAAAGGTAGTGTATTAGCAGTATGGTTATCTGCAACAGGTGGTGTTACTGAGAAGGATGTGTTATCATTTGGTGATTCTACTGGTTTTGAGATATCTACACTATGAGGTGGCATTGCCTGAGTAGTGACTGGAGAGTCTAGCACCATTAGGGAAGAGCTGTAGCTTTCCTTATGGGAAGACATCTTCCATAAACTTGACATCCTTGCTAACAAAGAAAGAGTTAGTTAAAATATTATATAGCAAGTAACCCTTCTAGGATGAAGAGTATCGCATCAACACAACTTTAATTGATCTTGTTGGAAACTTTTCTCCTTCCCCTACTGTCTTAGCAAAACATAAACACCATATGGTTCTCAATTGCTGCTGAGATGGTGTTCTCCCATACAACACCTCAAAGGATGACTTTCCTAATAACATTGATAGAGGAAGTCTGTTTATCACATAAATAGTTGTTTGTACACCCCCCCCCCCCCAAACTTGAGAGGCAAAAAACATTGCAATCTAATGGCTCTAGCCAATTCCAATATATGCCTTTGCTTTCTTTCCACTACCCTATTTTGCTATCTGGTTTGGACACAAGAACTTTGGTGAATCATTCCATAAGACTGAAACAAACCATTGCATTCAAAATTAAAAAATTCAGATCCATTATCACTCCTTAAAATTTTCACAGTCACATCAAATTGAGTCTTTATTAAGGCTAGGAATTATCTCAAACATATAACCACATCACTCTTAAGTCTCAACAAGTAAATCCATGTCATTCTACTACAGTCATCTATTATAGTAAGGAAAAATCTATGCCTACTATGAGTTTCTACTCTATAAGGACCCCAAATATCTACATGAATTAACTGAAAAGGTTCACTTGATGTGTTTATACTATTAGGGAAATGCCATCTGCCTTGTCTAGCCAAGGGATAGATTGTGCGTTCCTTTATTTCAACAGTACTAACTTTGAACTTTATGTTTGGAATCTGTTTCACCACTCTATCTGGAGCATGCCCAAGCTTTCCATGTTATACTTTCAAATCCTCCTCTTGCATAGAATGATCCTGAAGGTGTATAGCTGCAGCCCTGACTTCAAGTTTCTAATGCTACAAGTTGTACAAACCCTTCAACTTCTTACCAATCCCCTTCACCTTCCCACTGTGAAGGTCTTGCATTATCCAAAAATCATAATAAAAGGATATAAAGCATCTAAAGTCCATTGTAAGCTTGGACACAGTTAGCAAATTAGATTTAAAGAATATACAGAACATTCTTAGCAACACTGTTTTCACCAATTCTGCTCTCTCCCTTACATTTAACATCAAGTGAAGTTCCATTAGGTAAGTATACCTCTTATGCATTGCCTAAAATACATGTGTTTATCTTGTCAAGCAGCTTTCTAGTGTGAACCATATCATTGGTTGTACTAGAGTCTACTATCCAATTCTCATTTTTAACTGCTTCATTTCTGAAAAGTCTGTATTGTACCTACATAGGCTTTTGTGTTTTCATTTGTGTCCTTATTGATCAACTTCGAAATCTGGTCGTATTGCTCCTGAGTGAACAAGATTGGCATTCCTTGTGCTAGATTGGTAGTTGGTGTGTTCATCCTCTATTGTCCTTCTAGTGAAGCTACATTGGACATCTACTTTGTCATTGACTATTGTCCCTCTTGTGTAATTGCATTAGCCATAGGTCTTTGAGAAAAACTTGTTGCTTGAGGAAAACCTATTGCTTTCTTCCTCATTTTGAAGTCAGCTGAGTATCCATGTAATTTGAAGCAGGTATCTCTTATGTGCCCCTTATAGTTGCAGTAGTCACACAACATATTCTCTATCCTAGGCTTATAGGTATTTCCTTAGTCCATTCCTTTGTTAGTGAACAATGTTGTTCTATCTCCTATAACTACAACCTGGGAAAACTTTCCAAAAGCTCTTTGTCTTTCTTCAGAGACTATCATAGAATAAGCTGACTGTGGTCACTGGACTTATCGTCAAAATATGGCTTCTAGGTTGGCTATACGTCTCATTTAACCCCATTAGAAACTGCAACAACCTTTGGTACTTAGAATGTTTGAAATAGCTCTTAGATTCTGGGCAATCACACCCAAGGTACGGCATCAAGGTATCATATTCCTCCCAAAGGTTTGTCAACTTAGAGAAATATGCAGACACTAAGGAAATTCCATGTGACAAAGTAGTAGTTTCTTTATGCAAGAAGAAGATACGAGATCCATCGACTTTATCATACTTATCCTTTAAATCTGTCCAAACTTTATGAGCACTAGATTTATATACAACTCCATTGGGTAACTCATTACTTACAGCATATAATCCATGACAAAACTATCGCATTACATTTCTCCCAAAGTTCATGCAAGGATCGATCAAATTTGTCCTTAGTTCATCGGTCATCGACAAAACCTAGCTTACTCTTACCAATCGGTCCTATTTTCATAGATCTACTCCACAATGCATAATTTTCAGTCTCAGACAATTGAATAAAAATCAAGGAACTAACTGGAGTGTCACAAGGTTATAGATACAAAGGATAATGATGATCTATAGTCGTTCCTGTGCTCGTTCCAATTGAAGTTTCTTCTCCAATTGCCATAGCTGATATATTCAGTTGAATTAACTCTTCGCTTCAATGAATTATAGATTTGCTAGTTGCAAATCGAAAGAAAAAATAAAACCTAGGTTAATTGATCGAGAAAAGCTCGAACAATCAGCAACAGAACAACTCCGCAAAAAGTAGAGGAGATCGATACATCGAGCATGTATCTAGCTCCCGTGCTCTGATACCATGATGAAGATCGGTTGTTAGCTCGATTGAAGAGATGGAATAGAAATGAACCAGAAGATTCTAGAACAAGGCTCCATTGGAGAGTAAAATGAGCTGAAAATTATTCTCTATAATTTGATTGAATACAATGAAATCTATCTAATATATACACTATGACTAACATCTAGCCTAATTAATCTTACCACTTCTGCTAAATCACTAACAACCGTTATTGATAAGAATTGACATTGGGCCTAACTCAACCCCAAAAGCTAGCTTGTGAGGTGCGGATTGCCCAAGCAATATAAAGAGACCAAGGACCTCAAATCCCTACAACTCAACACCCCTTCACGCCCAGGCCTCCGGAGCATGGAAAACATAAATAGGGGCCCAACATCGGTAACAATAATTGGGATGGGCCTCGCTCTGATACCATGATAGTAATGGACATTGGGCCTAACTCAACCCCAAAAGCTAGCTTGTGAGGTGAGGATTGCCCAAGTCATATAAGGAGACTAAGGACCTCAAATCCCTGCGATGTGGGACAACTCAACAGTTATAACTAACCTCCTAACTAATTTTCCTAACTAATATATGTAAAACGCCTCGTTGAGATATATGTAAAACACCTTACCTTATGCCCACGTCTTTTAAAACACTATTCTTGAATAGTCTTTTTCTATTTCCTTTATTTTTTTAAAAAAAAAAAAAAGCTTGAAGCCCATATACGACATTAATAATATCTTTCAGAATTCCATGGATAAAAATACTCATCGTCCTTCTATAATCAATTTTTAAATTAAGGTATCATCCAAAAACAAGCGTAAGATGTCAACTTAATAATGCGAATCAGGTGGAGGATAAGCTTTTATTTAAACTATATACCACGTGAAATATTTTTTTTATTTTAAAAATCCAATCTTATGGAATTTGGGCTGTCACCATCGAATCTTTTGACCAAATGGTCCATCAATTAATTATGTAATGCATTTCTTTTGGCATAACGACTGCTTCGAACATTCTTTAATTTCTTTATTTACTGTATTTGCACTGAACAATTATTGTGGCCAGTTTGTTCAAGCTTTCTTTTGCTAAAAGTATGTCAAGGTTTTAGAAGGGGAAATTGTAAGAAAAAAATATTTAGAAGTATTTTAAAAAAAATTGTCAAACATTAATTGATACTATGTTATTAGTCTGACCCACAAATTAAGATTAAAATTAATAAGTGCTTGGCAGGTCCCATAACAGTCCCTTTTTAGCAGCTCCTCATTGACTTACGACTGTGCTCCGACCAAATTAGTCTTTGAATATTGTGGTGCAATTATCCAACGCTGCAATCTCCAGGAACCTTCTCCATCTATGTAAACACGCCCTTTCTTTCTCTTCTTATATTCCTCAAGCAAGGTGCATTATTATTTCTCCAAATTTATGTTTCTTTTGACTCCACTTTATTATATCTCAAGGTGCATTTTGAAATTTAATGTATGACACTAGCATTTTGATATTTGATTTCCTAATTTTAGTTATCATTAATTATCTTTCAGTTGGAGGAATAGGTTCCAGTGGTATACTGGAAGGAGGGAACCGTTTTTGATTGGCCATTCTCTTTCTAGTTCTAGAAATTAAAGAGAAGCTGAAGTACTGAGCATACCCTAAGGGCAGAAGCTGAAAATGACTATTCTCAATCAAGAAAAATACTTAAGGTTAGTTCGATGATCAGCCTCATCTACCCTGTATTTTGCAACCTTTGACTTTTGAACTGACAAAACAATTCTGTTATCAGAAGTTAAATTGCATGAATTCTAAGACCTGATGAACTAAAAGGCAGGCTCGGTGAACTTGAGCTCCCGCTATGTATGGGTTCCGGAAGGTCCGGACCACATAGGTCTATTATATGCAGCCTTACCCGCATTTTTTGCAAGAGGCTATTTCCAAGCTCAAATTCGTGATCCCGGGTCACATGGCACCAACTTTACTAGTTACACTAAGGCTCCCTTCAAAGACCTGATGAACTACCTTCTTGAATTTAGCTATTGTAAAGTATCTTGTGATATTTCTTCTGGTTTCTGCTGTTTGCTCTATGTTAGTATTTTGCATAGTACCTTTTGCTATAGGGTTCAACTTCTATATCATGTCAACAACTTGATAATTACAAGCAACTGTAAAATGAAGCTAGTTACCCGAAAAAACAATATAAGCAACCTGATACAACAGGTCAAGATGTTGGTGAAAATACAATTCAGTTAAAAAAATAAATAAATAAATAAAATATCTTCAGGCTTAGGCGTGGATCGCTCTCTTTAAGGAGATTCAATCCCACCGCAGCAATGTTTTTAACTGGTCCAGCAGTAATCCTCTTGTCTCCCCCAGGATACAATAGCCCGATCACGTCATATGACCCGAACAAACTCTGGACAAGTTGTTGAGTCCAAAGCTCCACCAAGATGAACACATTCGTTCAACAAAGTAAAAAGAAAAACTCTTATTCTTCTTTTTCACAACTTTAACCTCACTTTATAGAAACACTCTACAATTATTTTTTTTCATACCACAATATGGAAGAAAGATTCATATTTATAGGTGAAGGACTTCTTCCTTGAATTAAATTGGAAGAAAGTGGGTAATAAGTTATGATATCATGGTGAACATGGGATAATTAATGGTAGAACATAACAGAAGAGTTACAAAAGAGTTATGACCATTTTCTACTCCATGGAGTAGTGGGTGTTATAGGAGTTACAGCCATTTTCTACATCAAGGACTAGTTGGAGTTATAGGAATCTATTTTAATAATAAAATGCAATTACACTAACACAAGATAACTAATTGTGTAAAGTAAAACTACACTGTATGTTAAAGCCCTTGCCTTATGACATTAGATAGAAATATCTATGTTTCCAACTTGCAGTAATATTTAATTTTTCTAGCATCTAATATGACCTGTTCTACTCAGGTATAAGGACTGCAAGTCAGAAGATAATGGTCTGTTTTCAGGCAGAAAATCATCAACCAGCTCATGGATGAGTACTATTAGAACAGGATTTTCCAATAGAATAAGTAGCTTAAAAAGTAAATCACTCTGCATCTCTTCTCTAGGTGACTGGAGGCCAAAAGGAGTATCTGCAGGATCATCAAGAAACAAAGTTCTTGATCCTCAGGAACCTTTTCTTCAATTCTGGAACAAAATATTTGTCTTGGCTTGTATAGTTTCAGTGGCCATTGATCCATTGTTCTTCTATATTTCTGTCGTTGATATCAAGAGGAAATGCCTAGATTTGGACTACTCATTAAAGATCCCTATTTCTATTCTGCGATCAGTCACCGATATTTTCTATATATATCATATTATTTTGCAATTTCGAACTGGCTTTATCGCTCCTTCTTCTCGAGTATTTGGTAGGGGTGAGTTGATTGAGGACTCTTCCCTTATAGCCAAGCGATACATCCCTTATTTCATTATTGACATTCTAGCTGTTCTTCCACTCCCACAGGTTTGTGTCTAATTCCATTAATATGCTTGAAAGCTTACATATCGGTACTGATTGGTACTAACATGTATACTTACCCTTATGTTGGTACCAGCTTGTGCTCTTTATCAACGCTCCTAACGCAAATCGTGCCATATCTCTGGTGACGAAAAAACAGTTGGTGATTGTTGTTTTCACACAATATGTTCCAAGAATCTTTAGGATATTTCCGTTATACAAAGAAGTAACAAGGACAACAGGCTTTTTTACTGAAACGGCATTGGCTGGAGCTGCTTTCAACTTATTCCTGTTCATGATCGCCAGTAATGTATGTTTCCTAATATCACTCATGTTATACCGATTGTGCTTTAATCTATGGTCAGAATTTGCAGAAAAACCTGTCTTCTGCAAAAAAATCAACCATCCTTTGTGAGACATATTATTTACTTTAGTAATTAATATCTGAATTGCTTATTGATAAGGATACTTGCATATTCTTTCCACTAAGACACTGATTCCTCAGAAGATCACTGTTTTTTTTTTCTTTTTTTTTTGTGTGTGTGTATATTCTTTTTTCTCTTCACATGTATAATAATATGCACAACTATTGGACATCAGGTAGTTGGAGCCCTGTGGTATTTGATCACAGTGGAAAGACAAGATAACTGCTGGAGCCAAGTATGTAAGGGTTTTGAAGAATGTGTATTAGACCACTTATGTTGCGGGCAACAAGGGAAAAACGCTCAGTTTCTTAATTCTTCTTGTCGTCTCCTGAAACCGGAAGAAATACAAGAGAATGACTTTGACTTTGGGATATTTCGTGATGCTCTTCAGTCTCGAGTTGTACAAAGAAGAAACTTCTGGTCCAAACTCAGCTATTGCTTCTGGTGGGGGCTGCGAAATTTAAGGTCTGTGGTCCTGTTTTTTGTTTTTTTCATTATCCTTATTAATCATCTTCCAACTGTCTGTCAGCTAAGCAGAACCTTCTGTCTTCTGTATCTCAGTTCTCTAGGCCAAGGCCTTAACACAAGCGACTTTGTAGGGGAGATTCTCTTTGCCGTCTTCATCTGCATTCTTGGGCTGATCCTGTTCTCCTTGCTTATTGGCAACATGCAGGTATACATAGATTGGAGCACATATTCTTAGTTCTTACCTTAAGAGTCTTGAATTAAGTTAATCTTTTTTAAAGTGAAATTTATGCATTCCATTTCCCACAGTAACCCCCCCCCCCCCAATATTCAAGATCAAGTTGTGAGTTTCCTTTTGCCAAATTAAAGAAAAGATGAAAATGTTTTACATTGAAGAGAATTGACGTTAACTAATGCTTCGCTTTTTGCTGGCTACAGGAGTATTTGCAGTCTATCACAGTTAGAGTAGAAGGGATGAGGTTGAGAAGGCGGGATGCAGAACAGTGGATGTCTCACCGCATGCTTCCTGACAACCTTAGAGAGCGCATTCGAAGATATGAGCAGTACAAATGGCAACAAACTAGAGGCGTTGATGAAGATTATCTAATTTGTAACCTTCCCAAAGACTTGAGGAGGGACGTAAAGCGCCATCTCTGCTGGTCTTTGCTCAAAAGAGTGAGTGTCTGTTTTTGTTCTCTGCCCTTTTTGCATTCTTGAAACCGATGGCCTTATTTAATCTTCTATATGCAGGTGCCCATGTTTGAGAAAATGGATGAACAGTTACTGGATGCATTGTGTGATCGACTGAAACCAGCTCTTTTTACAAAGAATAGCTTCATAATCCGAGAGGGAGATCCAGTGAATGAAATGCTTTTTCTGATGAGAGGTACTTTGTTGACTATCACTACCAATGGCGGAAGAACTGGCTTCTTCAACTCTGCATCTCTCACAGCTGGTGATTTCTGTGGAGAGGAGCTTCTTACATGGGCTCTGGATCCCCATGCTTCCTCGACTCTTCCCGCCTCAACTAGAACAGTGCAAGCTGTTATAGATGTTGAAGCTTTTGCTCTCACGGCTGATGATCTCAAGTTTGTCGCCGCCCAATTTAGACGCCTTCACAGTAAGCAGATTCGGCATACTTTTAGGTATGTTGACCAAACCTTGTTCAATTTCAAAGCACAAGTCTTTCAGCCATCAGTTTTCGAGAAGCTCTTAACAAATTCAATGTACTTTTGTCTGTTTTAGGTTCTATTCACAGCACTGGAGGACATGGGCAGCATGTTTTATACAAGCAGCATGGCGCAGACACTACAGGAACAAGCTTGAGAAATCTTTGAGAGAGGAAGAAGATAGACTGCAGGCATTGGAAAATGAGACTGCAAATACACCAAGTTTTGGGGCTACCATTTATGCATCAAGGTTTGCTGCCAATGCATTGCGTGTCTTGCGGCGCAACCACCCAAAGGGTTCCAAATCATCTAGCAAAGTAAGTCCCTTACTGCTTCAGAAGCCAGCTGAACCTGATTTTAGCTCCTAAAGCTAGAATTACAAATATTGGAAAGAGGCTCATCTATGACCCGGCTGTTGCAGTTTGGTTTTACTGTTAGTTACTACAGCTATTCAGATTGAAGAGTCTGCTGTATCTCTGTAAGATTAGAATTTAGAAACCTTGAATATAACAGGCACTTTACCCTTACCTTGTAAATTGTAGTATTCTACAAAACTGTGTGTTCCAATAGATTTTGGCTATTTTACATGTCTCCCTCTAGTCAAACTTAAACTCAGAAGTCAAGATTTAGAGTTTATGAGATGGCTAATTATCATACTTACACGTATGCACGCACACATACTGTTACGCGGCACCTTCCTTAGATTCCTTGGATGGACGACGTAAGGCTAAGTAATCGATGTCAGTGCGGTTGTTGTCCGCCAACTGAGGTCTCCTCCGTACGCTAGACGAGATTGTTAGTGCCGTACGGGAAAACCAATGTCAAGAGCAATTGCAGAAACGGAAATGAGAATTGAGAATGAAAGCTTGATTACATTAATGAAAGCTATTATAAAAGGCTTTGCGGTGTTGAGGGGGAGACACCAGTACAGAGAAATGTTTACTTGATAGAAAGTTTGATTGCTTGATCCCCTAATAGTGCTTAAAAAAATAAACCAAAGTTACAAGACTTGACCTAACTAATCTAGAGAAACATAATGGAAGCGCATGAAATGAAACTACGCTATATTTACAATGAAAATGACTTAGTTTTCTACAAGGTAGAAAGAGGTCCGTTGGCAGAAACTTTGTATTTCGCATCAATGCCAGCGCGCGGCGCTGTTGGAATCTGCCTGCGGCTTGGCGCTAGCGAGGCATCAGGATCTGCGCATACGGCATAGTCTGTGTGCACGGTGTTGTTGGCCTCATCATAAGTTGTGCACGCGACATTGTCTGTGTATGCGACATTGTTGGCATCTGCCAGCCGTTGGGCGCTGGCATAGGCTATCAGTGGGGCGACAGAGGCACATGAGCTCTTGTCACTTGGCGATGCCGAAACCACGGGGCCAACAATGGCTCCAGGTGTTGCGGAGCTTACCATGACGCCATGGGGTGCATCCAAGGGGTCATGGGGCGTGGTTGGAAATCCGTCCATGAAATTCTCCGCCATCTGAGTTGGCCACGTCATCGGAGCCTTACCTACAAGAAGATGATCGATCAGGCTCTTGTTGGCTGTGAGTTATGTTCCCCTATGTCTTGTGAGTTGGCCTTGTGAATGATGTTCCATATCTTTCCGAAGAGATCTCAGGCGGCTGACATGGAAGTCTGGATGGATCTTCCACCGGGCTGGGATGTTCACATGGTATGTGGCTTTTCCAATACATCTTTCAATGGACAAGGGTCCATTCTGTTTTTGATGTAGGCGAGGGTCATGGGTCCGCTCTGCAAACAAGTACTTCATTGGGATGTATAACATCACTTTGTCTCCTGCTTGATGTTGGACAAAGCAAATATTTTGTTCGATGAACCTTTTCGCCCGCTCTTGGGCTCTAACGAGATAGCTTCGCACTATCTCCAAATTGCACTTCCATTCCCTTGAGTAGTTGGCAGCTCAAGGAGATTTCGGATTGGTTGATGCATTCACCGTTTGCGGGAGAAGCGGTTGTTGTCCGGTAGCAATTTTAAAAGAGTTTTTGTTTGTATTAGGGCTCTTTTGAGAAATGAAACACAATTGAGCAACATACAAAAACTTCACCCAAAGTGTTTGTGATCCGGTTGCAAAGTGGCGGAGATATTCCTCCAGCATGTCATCGAAATGTTATGTATGGACATCTGATGGTGGATGGAAGCTTGAGTTGTGACTTAATTTTGACCCGAAGCACTTAAAGAGATGGGTCCAAAAGTTGCTAGTGAAACGTGAGTTGCGATCATTAACGATGTCTTTGTGCGGGCCCCAATATTTGACAATATGAGAGAAGAAGAGTTGAGTTGTATCTTCTGTTGATATATTTGGTGGGGCTGCTATGAAGGTTGCATAATTGGACAACCGGTCTACTACAACCAAGATGGTTGCAAAATCTCCGACCTTGGGTAATCCTGTGATGAAATTCAGGGAAATGTTTTCTCAAGGTCTCTGTGGGATAGGTAGTCGTTCCAGCAGTCCCGCTTGTGATAAGCGGTTTGACTTGTCCTTGTGGCCTGCTTGTCGAGTCTTCACACACTAAGGGGCGTCATTGGTCATTTGAAGACGATGATATGATTTCTGATTCTTGTTGCAAAGAGTAGCCGGAACCATATTCTTCAACTATATGGCCGAGATGTTTTCAGCGGCCATCATTATGGGCATGCACATTATGATTCGGGGTTTGTCCCCGTTTTCTCTCATCATCAGGAGCATGTTGGCATATGGTAGGAGTATGGTGTTTGTTTTCCTTAGGAATTCCATCCCACTATCAGTTCGAAGTCGTCTATGATTGCGACACGTAGGTTGAATCTTCCTTTGTAAGGTCCAAGATTCATGGGCACTTATTTGGCTATTCCACCTACTGGTTGGGGTGGTGAGTTGATAGCCTTGACATGACCCTAACTCTTTTGCACATCTAGAACGAGGCGCTTCACCTGAGTCGAGGCTAAGTAGTTGTGGGTAGCACATGTGTGTATCATTGCTCGAATGGGTTTGCCGTTGACTTTTATTTCGACAAACATTAAGGTTCTCTTTTGTGTCGGAGGATGCCTCTCATCCGTTGTCTTTTTTCCTTTCTTGGTGATGGGGCATAAGTCCTTCTTAGGGATACCAGCACTAGTATTAGGGCTGGAGCCAACAATTGCATTTAAGGCACCTACTTGTTCTGTTTCGTCTGAGTTGTCATCTGACCCATCCTCAATAGTCTGATGAGTGTTAATCTGTATATGTTGGGACTCATTGTTGTAATGCGGCCCTCCGCAATGACGACATTCTCAAGGGGATTTCCTCCCCTGATTGTTTTTGACGGATGAAACATTGTTGTTGCTTAAGAAAGGAGTCCTGGATTTGTTTGCACTTAGATCTCCACCACTTTTGCTAGGGCCACTATTGCTAGTTGGCTCCCATTGTAACCCTCTTAGACCGGCTGATGAGGCCTATCCTTCTAAGTTTTCAAATGATAATCCCATGGGCATTCAGCAATTTGGATCGCCTTGGGGAAGGTATCTACCCTTTGTCTTTGTAGCTCATACGGGAATGAGGTTTCAAACCTTCTAGGATTATGAAGAGTTTGTCTTTGTCACACATATCCCATATGTTTAGCATGAACGCGGAGAATTCCCGCACGTAATCCTGTTTTGACATAGTCTAGCGGAATTCCCGTAGCTTTCTCCGTGCATTGTACTCCACGGTTTCGGGGAAGAACAACAGGCGTATGGCTGCCTTCAGTTCTGCCCATATCTTGAGAGTATCTTCCTCGGCCCTAATAGCTTCGTATTTCACTTACCACCAGAGTTTAGCATCACCCTGAAGATACATTGTAGCAGTTGCTACCTTTTTGGTTTCTTCCAACTCACCCACTGCATCGAAGTATTGTTCGATGTCAAAGATTAAGTTTTCCACTTCTTTAGCATCCCAAGCTCCGTTGTATGGCTTTGGCTCCGGAATTTTCAGCTTTTGTGGCACAGGGGCGAGTTTCACCGCACCCTTGATTTGGTTTTTTCCTCCACGAAGTAAGCTTTATAAGGCGGGATTGACAATATTGAGTTGGCCTATCATGTTGTCTACGATTTGCTGCATGGTAGTACCCTGTCTGTCTCTTGTTCTCTATGAGCTAAATCCTCCGCGCGCTTCTGTTGGAGGTCCTCGAATTTTCCATAAATTTCGACTGCCTCTGTGGCTTCCGTTTGTCGGTCTCCTTCAGAGTCGCGACTGATGTTTGCTAGGTCAACTTCGGCCTGGAGCATTCTGTTGTCCAGGTTAACCAACTTTGCACTAGGCTGGTTCTTATTTCAGGCAACGTATCTACGATGGGTCGTAATATGTCAATCGTCTCTTCGACGGCCGCAATGCGGTCCCCGTGATTCACCATGGTCAGAAATAGTGGTAATGGCGATGTGTTCCCTCGTCCAATATCAAGCCACGACTCTAATACTAACTGTTACACAGCGCCTTCCTAAGTTATCTTGGAAGGGCGACGTAAGGCTAAGCAACCGATGTTAGTGCGGTTGTTGTCCGCCAATTAATGTCCCCTCCGTATGCTAGACGACATTGTTAGTGTCGTACATGAAAACCAATGTCAAGAGCAATTGTAAAAACGAAAATGAAAATTGAGAATGACAACTTGATTGCATTAATAAAAGCTATTACAAAAGGCTACGTGGTGTCGATGGGGAGAGACACCAGTACAGAGAAATATTTGCTTGTTAGAAAGTTTGATTATTTGATTCCCCCTAATAGTGCTTAAAAAAAATAAACCAAAGTTACAAGACTTTACCTAACTAATCTATAGAAACATAATGGACGTGCCTGAAATAAATAAAACTACTCTATATTTACAATGAAAAGGACTTAGTTTTCTACAAAGTAGAAACAGGTTAGTTAGCAGCAACTTTGTATTTCGCATCAAGGTCTGCATGCGGCATTGTTGGTGCACGCGGCGCTGTTGGAATCTGCTTGCAGTTGGTCGTTGGCGAGGCATCAGGATCTGCCCACGCTGCATAGTCTGTGCGCACGGTACTGTTGGCATTTGCCAACTGCTTGGCGCTGGCGTGGGCTATTGGTAGGGCGACAGAGGCACATGCACGCTTGTCACTTACCGTCGTCGAGACCACGGGACCGACCATGGTGCTGGGCGCTGGGAGGCTAGCCAAGACGCCATGGGGCACGTCCAAGGGGTCATGAGGCATGGCTGGAAAGCCGCCCATGACTCACGTGTATATAAAGATGGATGTGAACCTTCTATTCGCCCGTGATATTTTGCTTCTCATCTTGTATTTCAATATAAGGAAGCGTATTAAAGAAATTAATCTTGAAAACTCTGTGATTCGTACTAAAAGTATTATCTTGATTGTGCAAGATTTCGTATAGCGTGGATTGTTTTATTTTTTATTTTTTATTTTTTGAAGAAGAAGCAAAAACGAATTACATATTCTTAGCCTGGTTGAATTCCTTTCTCCCAACCGAAATGTCAACAATTGAATCTAGTATATAATGAATTTTTTTTTTTTTATCTTTTTTTTTTTTCTGTTACATACTGAATCAATCACATTCTTGAAATGTGGAGGATTATCAGCTTTCCATGATACTTGTGTGCTAACTCCCAAGAAATGCAGGCAACAACCACTGGCCTCACATGATATAAATGTTATACTAGTTAAGTCTTCCCTGTGCACACAAGCACCAAAAACAAAAAAAAAAACAAAAACACAATGGCAAGGCGGCTATTCGATGCTATGATCATTCTTTTGCTTGTTATAGCAACACCAGCAATTGCGGAACCTTCTTGTAAAACAGTTGCAAAAGGGATAGTACCATGTGTGTCTTATATTAGAGGGAAACATCATAAATCGGACAAGCCATCAAATATGTGCTGCAAAGGACTGAATGACATAGCCAAAGAGGTCAAAAATGGCAAGGATCTTGTAGCTGTTTGCAAGTGTATAAAGATGGCACTTTCACGTATTCATTATGATCCCACTCGTATCACACTTGCTTCTCACCAATGTCATACGCCTTCATCTCTGCCTTCCGTTGGCCAAAACACTAATTGTGCAAGGTAATTTTTTGATTCGATAGATGTATATATTACAGTCGATAATATTTGAAAACACGTACTTATTAGAGTTTAATTTCTTATCACTGCTAGTATATAATATTGTTTAAACCATCAGACCAAAATTACTTGCAATAATCAGTCACTGTTTATAATAAACATGATTTTACAATGAAAATAGAGTACATAACTTGCTATAATAGGTTAAATTATGTTGATAGTGTAAAAAAAAAAATACAATGTCAATGTAGATTTAATTATCCTAAGTTCTCACTCACTGTTGTAAAATAGCAGTGGTTGAAATTGTACCCCCAGCTCACTTAATTTTTTGTGTATGCTCTCCACCCCATGAGAAATAAGAAGTTTATATAAACTCTAGATGTCTATTCATATTTCTCTCTCAAACTAAATGATTAATCTCGTTTTATTTTTTGTGTATGCTCTCCACCCCATGAGAAATAAGAAGTTTATATAAACTCTAGATGTCTATTCGTATTTCTCTCTCAAACTAAATGATTAATCTCGTTTTATTTTTTGTGTATGCTCTCCACCCCATGAGAAATAAGAAGTTTATATAAACTCAAGATGTCTATTCGTATTTCTCTCTCAAACTAAATGAATAATCTCGTTTTATTTTTTGTGTATGCTCTCCACGCCCACGAGAAATAAGAAGTTTATATAAACTTTAAATGTCTATTCGTATTTCTCTCTCAAACTAAATGAATAATCTCGTTTTATTTTAATGGTGCAGGGCGATCTGAATGTTGCAAATGGATGTTGGCCAATATATAAGAACAACATTTGATGATGTTGGTGATCGAAGTCAAAAATAAAAAATAAATAAATGGCAATAATCATGTATAAAGCTGCATTCTCGTCAAGAAATTATACTGAAAATCTATCGATCCCTTTCTTTTATGTGAATATTTAATTCGTGCTACTTAACTATATATGAAAGGAAATAAGATGAGTTGACTGGTGTGGAGTACTTTTGCAATTGTCTCGTACTAATGGAGAACGTGTCCCTTCTTTTTTTTTTTTATACTGAAAGCTTCACGGTGGAGGTTTAGGCTTGATCTCAAACCTACAGTATATATTAGCATCGAAATAGAGAAAACATGGAGGAGACATAAAACCTTACTTCTCCATCTAGGTTGAGTAAGTCAGGCATTCCTAACTTTATACTCCCTCCATTTCTTGAGCTGAGTTACTTACGGAATCCCAAATCATAAGATCGGGCCTCAGATGGATTAGGTGGGAATAGTATAGGTTTGCCACTTAATCCACTATCAATGTATCAATAGTAGTGGTCCTTCTGGCAAGAAGAATATGAATTGAATAATCATAGACTAGGTTAATCACTTCTTCGTGAATCTCCGCTATTTGAATATGGAACATCGGTAAGAATCTCATTTTTCAGTAGTACGAAGGGGGAATTGGCCCAAAAATTGGATGGGGGGCAAGATGTTGTCGGGCACCGGCGGCCGACTCAAGTGCCTCCCGAACCGCGTGAAATGGTCGTATTGAGATCTTAAAATGCTATACGCAGCCCCCCTGCAAGGTTACTTTAGATATCGGGATTGTATATCATATTTGACCGAAGAAGCATCGGACAGGTTGGAATTCTTACTTTCTTGGGACTCCATAGTTTACTTTCTCGATTCGGAACTCTTAGTCGAGCTAATGGCGAAATCAACTTTTTGTTCGAAGTTCATGATATTGAAACATATTTTAGTAAAGATAACGATTTCTCAATATCAGACATTTTTACCTATTCACTATGGACTTCAGTAAAGATAACGATTTCTCAATATCAGACATTTTTACCTATTCACTATGGACTTTTCACACCCCGTAAGAAATAATAAATAAAGTGCATAAGTTAACATTATATCCATATTAATTGATGCATATTTTTTGTGGATTTGAGAAAATGGTTTGAAATGAGTAATTAATACTATGGGTATAATAGGAAAAAAGAAATAGTCTTCTCTTGCTATGTAAAAAGTGATAAGTAAAAGTAAAAATCTATTTTTAGAATACTGGACAAATAAAAGTGAACGGATGGAGTACATATCAATGACAAAAAAGTACATGTTATTTCCTGTTGGTGAAAATACAATTACAACTAAAAAATAAAATGAAGAAAATAAAATATCCTCAGGATGAGGCACGGATATGTCGCTCTCTTTAAGGAGATTCAAGCCCACTGCAGCAAAGTCTTCACTAGTCCAGCAGTTATCCTCTTGACTTGTTTCCCCAGGATACAACAACTCGATCACGTCGTATGACTCAAAGAAGCTCTAGACAAGTTGTAGAGTCCAAAGCTCCACTAAGGTAAACACCTTCCTTCAATAAAGTAAAAACCCTCTTTTTTTCCACAACTTTAACCTCACTTTATTTAAACACTCTACAATTATCTTTTCACACAACATTATGGAAAAAAGACTCATATTTATAGGTATAGGAATTCTTCCTTGAATTAAATTGGAAGAAAGTGCGGTAATAAGTTATAAAATCATGGAGAATATCGGATAATTAGTGTGTAATTAGCGGTGGAAAAGAGTTACGTCCATTTTCTACATCGTGGAGTAGTAGGAGTTATGGCCATTTTCTACATTATGGAGTAGTATGAGTTATGGCATATTTATTTTAATAATAAAATACTAAAATACTAATATTTTTTCACTCATTTTAATATTAAAATATATAAGAGAGTTTACATTCGAAGGGAGACTATTATGCAAAATAAAAGTGTACTCTACATTGAACTTCCACTTAGCAAAACGATCTTTACTTGAAAGTCATTAGTCTTAGACTTGAACTATGACTGCTTTGGGGAAATAAATTATCACTGCTTATACATAATAATCAAGGTGTTGACATGAGCCTTATTAGCCAACACATTAAGGCCTTGTGCTATCCCAATTTGTATGAGTATTTTTTCGAATAAGCTCGATTCTCATATGAATCTGCCTAATTTCACACTCACATAGGTGAAATCTGTCAAGGGTGCTCCTGTAACTCTAACACCCCACTCATATGAACTACAGATTTTTATTAAAAGTTAATAAAACTCAACCTCGTAAATCATTACATGATAAATACACTCACACAATAGGAATGGAACAAAAATAAAAATAAAGTATTTCAAACCAAGCCATCATATGATCTGTTCTTCCCATTGAACCTGGTTATAGAATCTCTAGTCCCTAGGTTGGGTTTCCTCATATATGGCTTATGAGCTTATGGGCTTCAATCGCATCCCCCTCGATGTGCTCCAGACCCTTTCTCTTGCTAAGGCCTTAATCAGTAAATATGCAAGATTATCACAAGATTTAACATAATCAACATTAATGGTACCATTTCTCAAATATAATCTCATACTACTGTGCTTTATCCTAATGGTTTGGATTTACCGTAGTAATAACGGTTTGGTACTCTACCAATTGTAGTGATTTTATCATAATAAATTAAAATAGGATGAATTGGTTTTTCAAAATAAGAAATCTAAAATAATAAATCTCAAAACCAATTCGTTTCTTCACTTTGAAGCTAAAGCAATTAGCTCAGCCTCTATGGTAGAGTTAGCAATTATTGTTTGCTTTTTCGATTTTTAACAAATAGCACCACCTCCCAAAGTAAAAGTAAAACATGTAGTAGAATAGGAATCACCAAATAAAGTGTTCCAATCTGCATCAGAAAAGCCTTCGAGTACAACAAGATATTTTTTATAAAATAAGTTATAGGTTTTTGTACCAAGTAAACACCTCATTACTCTTGTTATGGCATACCAATGTTCACTACCTGAATTACTTTTAAACCTGCTAAGTACTCCTACTGCATATGCAATATCAGGACAAGTACAATCAGTCACATATTTCAAGCTTCCAATTAAGATAGCATATTCTTTTTGATTTATCACATCATTGTCACTTTGTATAGGAAATAATTGAACAAATGAATCAAAAGGGATTACAACATGCTTGCAATCAACATGTATATTTTTCTTCCCCTGTTTTTCACTCTCATGGGGCCACACAAATCCATTTGGAGAAGATTGAGTGGCTTTGAGGTGTTGACATCCTTTTTTGGCTTAAAAGAGGACTTCATATGCTTTCCTCTAGTACAAGCATCACACACTTTCTATACTTTGAACTTTGACATAGGCAGACGACGAACACAGTTCTTCTGAATTAGTTTATCAAAATGGAGAAGCTTGTGTGTCCCAATCTTCTGTGCCAGGGTTCAGCTTCATCATCAATAGCTTTCAGACAACTCATTGTATAGACTCGAAATCAACAACATAGATATTTTTGTATCTCTTGTCCACAAGTACCACTTTACCAGTTACCATATTAGTAATTGTACATATCTTGGATAAGAACCCCACCTTGTTTCATTCATCACATATTTGAGAGACACTCAAGAGACTATACTTAAGACCATTGACATAGTACATATTCTCAATAGAGTGAGTGAGTGATTTTTCAACTTTTCTAACCCAAGAATGTACCCCTTTTTCCCATTGCCAAAGGATACACTCCCTCCTTGCAGGGTTTTTAGCAAAAGGAAGTCCATGGTGTTCCAAGTCATGTGCTTTGAATATCCACTATTCATGAACAATTGTTGACTACTTCCTTTTACTGTTCCCTTACTGTTGTCATCATTTTCATCATCATCTTATTGAGCCATCAAAGCAAATATTGAATCATATTCCTTTTCCGCACTTTCAACTGCCATCATGAAGTTTTTGCCTGCATCAATTTCATCTTCAGACTCACTAGAGTAGTCTCCCCATGCGTCAAGATCATGTTTCACCACATTGTTAGCATATCAATTCCTTTTGAAGTGGTTATCAGGAATCGGGTTCCTCTTGGTTACTTTCTCAGGGTTGTACGTGGAGTGTTCTTGATTCAGGAAAGGACAATCTTTGATGAAGTGCTTTGGCTTTCCACATTTATGGCAGAGATCATAGTTTTTTAGTTTGCTGGAGTTGCCCCTTTTTCAATATTCCTCCATTTCTTCTGACCATCTTCTGAAACCTTCTGGTTAAGTAGCCATGTCATTTTCCTCCTAACTCGAGTCATTGCTTTCAGCTTTGAGTACCAGGTTCTTTTCTTTCTTTGGTTCTCTTCCTTCACTGTCTATCTTCCTCTTTATCTTGTAGGTCTTCAAATTTCCATCCAACTCGTTTATGGTCAGCTCATGCCGGTCCTTTACTTCAATAATAACATTCACCTTGCTTTTCAAAGAACTAGGATGGATACTAAGAATTTTCCTCACTGTCTTATTCCTATGAATGATTTCACCAAGTGAGTGTAACTCATTTATGATAAAGGTGAATCGTGTGTGCATATCTTAAATAGACTCATCGTCTTTCATTCTAAAGAGTACATACTTGATGGTGAGAATATCAATATTAGATTGCTTTACTTGAGTGGTTCCTTCATGTGTTTTTTGCAAAGCTTCTTATATCTCCTTGGCAGTTTCACAAGTAGAGATTCTATTGTATTCATTAGGTGCTATTCCACACACCAAAATTTTCTTGGAACGATAATTTTTCTCCACAAATTTCTTATTTGCGTCAGTGTATTCTTTTTTTATTTTTGACATTGTCAATGAAAGGTCTCCAACTGCCTTTGTTGGAATGTAAGGACCATCACATATGACGTCCCACAACTCAGAATCTTCAGCCATGATAAAATCATGTATTCTTGTTTTCCACCACCCATAGTATTGCCCATTGAACCTGGGTGGTCTATACGTAGATTGACCTTCTTCAAAATTTGGTGGAGTATCCATATGGATCCTTCCTAGGTGTTAGCATGATAGGAGAAACCTGCTCTGAATACCAATTAATAGTTTATATGAGTCTACTAAACTATAGAGCACCTGGTCCTCTATGAGTTTCTCCTCAGAATACTAATAAAACAGTAAGTAAATAAGACAGAGAGTTTTATATGGAAAAATTCCTACTCAAGATGATAAAAACTACGACCTATACTGGTAGGATTACAACTTTTAGATTACAACCTATGAAATCTAGGAATTAAACTTTTAATCATCACTAACTCGTAATGCACCTGTTACAAGCCACTTTGCAATACACATATTACAAAGACTTCAACCCATGACTAACACGACACAAATACAAAGGGTTTATAGTTTTACAAAGAGATTCCTAAGCAATGTTTCTAGATAAGAAATTTAGGAATTACAATAAGAACAATCACTAAGTTACAACTCAACTAAGGACAACAAAAACACTAGATTTAGGAACTGGTCCATAGTAGCGTTTAACTTTGTTCTTGAGGCTCTTGAGAATTAAGTTCACTGCTTGAATGTTTGAAGTGAATTCTCAAGTGTTCAAGTGATTTTTTACTATAATATTCATGTTAATACACCTTTGATGACGTCACTTGAATGACATAAGCACTTGGTTGGTCAAGTGACAATTGACTGCAAACCTTTTCAGATGTGCACAATTGACTTTCGTACTGTTGTCAGAAAAACACAAGGGGTCATGTCCCTGTCTTATTTCTCTATTTTCTACGCTTGCAGCAGTTCACATTAGCTGAAGTTCTGGTTGGAATCCAATCATTAGCAATGTGTACCAAGTGTGTCAGGTTCCCTATTTGGTTCTTGATAGTACGTTTGTTAGATCATCAAAACATAAGGCAAATACACTGAAAACCCATCATAGTGACTCAATTTCATCATTTACAGCCTCTTTCCAAAAAATAGCATATGGTGATAATAAGGCTTCTTGTAAAATAAGAGTGTCATTTTTAATATTAAAAACATAAAAATCAGGACCATTATCTTTTTCTATTCTAGTTCTTTTATTTCTTCTTAACTCAAAAGCATCATTGTCTTTATTTGGTAAAATAGAAGTAGAAGAATTACGCATAGACAAAAACTTATATGTATCTCTTTGATCCCCACTATTTATGGACTCAAATTGAAATTTATTTTCATGAAAAATAGCATCACCTGATTCAATAATTATATTCTCTTCAAGATTTAAAAATCTATAGGTTGTACTATTAGAAGCATAATTAAGAAAATCACAAATGGTAACTTTCCCAATTTTGTAATTTTAGGATTTGTTAACCTAACATAGGCTAAACAATCCCAAACTCTCAAATATACCAAATTTGGCTTGTGATATTTTCACAACTCAAATGGTGTCAATTTTATTTTCTTATGAGGTAACTTATTCAACACATAACATGCAGTCAAAATAGCTTCACCCCACAAATTTAAACGTGTATTTGACTCAATAAGCATGACATTAGTTAACTCTACCAAAGTTCTATTTTTTTCTTTCACCACACCATTTGATGCAGGAGAATAAGGTGGAGTTGTTTCATGAATTATTCACAATGATATAACAAAAGAATTAAATTCATTAGACTCATATTCACGGCCTCTATCACATCTAATTCTTTTTTATTTTCTACTGAATTGATTTTCAACCTCATGGAGATAATTTTAAAATTTTCAAATGCTCACTTCTCTTTTTTATCAAGTAAACATATGTGTACTTAGAGAAATCATCAATAAAAGTGATAATATATCTATTTCCTCCACGAGTTAAAATTCCTCCGCATTCATAAATATCAGTGTGAACTAATCCTAACAACTCAGTTTTTCTTTCAACTCGAAAATGAGGCTTTTTATTTATTTAGCTTTACTATAAACCTCATATTTTTTAATTATTTTTAATCATTGGTATTAATATGTAACTACTCATAATTCCCACATACTGATTACAAAAATGACACAAACGAGCACGCCAAAAATTAGTAGAATAAAACATATAAATAGAATTAGAAGATATTTTATTCATCTCAACATTCAACTTGAACATACCATCACATGCATACCCCTTACCTACAAAAATACCCTTTTTCATTATTATATATTGATTACTCTCAATAATTTGTTTGAAGCATACCTTGTTAAGAATAAAAATAGACATCAGTTTTTTCTCATTGAAGGAGCATAAAGTACATCTTTCAATGTTAATACCCTTCTTGAAGTAAACTTCAACTCGACCTCTCCCTTTTCAAGCACCTCGGTCGTGTGAGAGTCACAAAGCATGATGATTTTGGACTCTTCAAATAGAGTATACACTTTAACCAATCTCTATCATAGTAAACATGATGGTTTTCTTCAGAATCAGCCCACTATCCATTAATATTTTCTATCATGTTAACATCTATATCACCGTCACAAGTGGCTTTCGATAAAGTTTACCTGTGGTCTATGGATATGTTTCCGAAATATGCAAAATCGAATAATATGCCCACTCTTGCCACAGACAAAGCATGGTTTCGCAATTTGAACTTGTTGATTCTGTGCTTGGTTATTTGCACCATTATTCTTCTTGGGAGGTCTACCATAGTTTTTCTTAAAAGTCTTCTTCTTCGGCTTCAAAAAGTATTTTTGTGAGTTTCAGGAGTAACATTATTTGAAGTAATTAAATTAACCTTTATAGTGATGGGTTATGGAGCACTCTCTTCCGATTGCATAAGTGCACCTTTGCCTCTTGCCTCTTCTTCCATGTGAATCCGCATTATCAACATCTCAAGTGAAATTTCCTTTTGTTTATGGCACATAGTTTTTTGAAATTCCTTCCATGAAGGTGATCTATTATGCCAAAAACAATAATATTATCTTCAATTTTAATATCCTCGGACCTAAGCTCTCCAACGATCATTAGGAATTCTTGAGGGTTTACTTTAGATTTGTTATCCCCTATTTGAAAACGAAAAAATCTGCTAGCAACATATTTTTTCGTACCTGTCTCCTTGATATCATACTTACTCTACAATGCTTTCTAATTTTTTTGTAGTATTGTCACGACCCCAAACTCGGTCGTGATGGCGCCCAGCACACTGCTAGGCCAGCCCGACCAATTAACAACATTTACGGAGCTAAGATCTCACTTTACCCAATTTTAAGCACAACAAAATAAGTCAATGAAGACAAGAATACCAATACGGGGATCAAGCCCCAAACAGTACAACTCCCATAGACCGAAGGGTCAAGAGTCATGAGCCTCTACAGATGACATGAGTGTAATAATGGTTTACATGATACCAAATGCGAAAAGAAACAACAAATACAGAATCAAAAGACAGTAGAAAAGAATATCGGGTCCTGTGGACTCTGCAGCTACCTCGAATATCCTACAGAAGCCGCCTCGAACAGCTACCGGATCAGGACTACTGAGAAGTACCTGGATCTGCACACAAGGTGCAGGGAGTAAAATGAGTACTGCCAGACTCAGTGGTAATAAACAGGGGTAAGACAGCGTAGATAGGAAATCCATAATAAAGCACTATGTAAAGCTGTAACCAATACCCTGTAACAGCTCAATATCAACAGTAATATACCAACAATATCAACAACATAATATAACAGCTAGCACATGTAGCTAAATGCAATGCAATGCATGAAATGATTGCTACAGCACGTAGCCCGATCCAATTTGGGTACCCGTGCTCACTGTGGGGGTTCAGACTCCGGAGGGGCTCCTACAGCCTAAGCACAATATCATGAATATAAGCTGCAACGTGCAGCCCGATCCACTACCAGTCAGCTAATACGCAAATGCATCCTCGCAGGCTTAAAAGTAGTTTTGAAACCTCTTTTATCATTTTTCAGTTGAAAACAGTAAATGTCAAGTTCTAGAGATTGGAAATATCATGATAACAGTAATAGCTACGGACTGGTAGTAAAACTAGCATGTCAATATCACAAAGACAATGATAATGATCCTCGCAGGATCCAATAACTGGCTCACGGCCCATAAGTATACTCAACCATTCGAGAAGGAGGTTCAACGGCTCAAGAGTAGCCAATATCACAATGTAATATACAACCATCCGAGAAGGAGGTTCGACGGCTCAAAAATAGCCAATATCACAATATAATATGCAACCATCCGAGAAGGAGGTTCGATGGCTCAAGAATAGCCAATATCATAACACAGTGCCAACAGGTCGGACTAAGCCATAGTCCCCAATCACAATCGACCCCGCCCTCATAAGAGAGTACGTGTCTCACCGCTATACAACGTCACAAAGTGGTATATCAAGATTTTGAACCCGCTGGTCATCACCCACATCTATTACTCACCTCAATACGGCTCGACGACTAGTCCTCGATGCCCTTGCCACGATAATCAAGCTCCGCATGCGTAGAATCTGATTAAATGTAGTAGAAACACAACAAATTAGGTTAATGAGACGACACCCAGTCAAAACAACTCAATTTACATCAAAATTCACAAGGTTGCCAAAACCCGACTTACGGTACACTTCTCGAAAAATTACGAAAGTCACATATTCGGAACCCTCGTCTCACACACGAGTCTAAGCATATTAATTTTACCAAATTCGGACTCCCTTTGCCCATTCAAACCCTTGTTCTTTTAAAGTTCAAGCCTAGGTCTAAAACCTCAATAAAATACCCCAAATTCCTCCATTTTCATGAGATAATTACATAATATTATCAATACTAATCATAATTTAAGTCCATAGTTGATTACCTGATGAATTCCCTTGAATTTCTCTTCAAAATCGCCCAAATCGCCTCTTAAGCCGAGACCCAAATGTTTTGAAATGTTTCTGAAATTTCTAACTTCTGATATAATTAACCCTCTGCGATTTCTGCTTGTGTGGAACATTTTCCGCCTCAGCGGAACCGCTTCCGCGATAAATTGGTCGCTTCCGCGACAAATTGGTCGCTTCTGCGACCCCAGGCCTAACTAGCCATTTCCGCCTCTGCGAGCAGCGGACCGCTTCTGCGGAAACGCTCCTGTGGAACAAGGTCCGCTTCTGCGGGCTTTCTCGCTCCTACGAATAGGAGTCCGCTTCTGCGGACTCGCTCCAGCGACCAAATTTCGCTTCTGCGAATCCTTCACCCCTCCACCAAATTCCGCTTCTGCAACCAGCATCCGCACCCGCGACACCGCTTCTGCGGACAAAAGTCCGCTTCAGCGAAGACCTGCGCTTCTGCGCCCCATCGTCTGCTCCTGCGGACTCGCTCTTGCGCTCCCATTTCCGCAGGAGAGAAAACAACATAACCAGCAAACAAAATCTGCAATTTTCCATGTTTTCTCCCGTTTGACCATCCGAAAACACCCCGAGGCCCCCGGGACCTCATCCAAACACACTAACACATCCTAATACCTTATTCAAACTTGTTCCAATCCTCAAAACACGTCTAACAACATCAAAACCCATAATTCACATCGAATTCAAGCCTAAATTCCTTAAAACTTTCCGAATTACACATTCGATCTAAAACCCGACCAAATGACGTCCAAATGACCTGAAAATTCACAAACATATCCAAAATCACATGACGAAGCTACAGAAACTGTCGGAATTCCATTCTGACCCCCGAATCAAAATCCTACCTACCGTTCGGATTTCACCAAAATTCAACCTTAGCCAATTCAAGCCTATTTCTATACCGGACCTCCAAATTCAATTCTGATCGCTCCCCTAAGTCACAAATCACCTCCCGGAACTAACCGAATCATCAAAATCCGATTTCGAGCCCTCTAACTGAATAGTCAACTCCAGGTTGACTTTCCATATTCAAGTTTCCTTCAAAAAGGCTATATGCCTCATTTTCAATCCAAATCTCCCCTAACTCACCCGATAGACTCTAACAATGATGTAAAAGCATAAAACACATAAATTCAAGATAACAGGGTGGTAAATTCCCGTAACGACGGGCCGGGTCGTCACATTCTCCCCCTCTTAAGCAAACGCTCATCCTCGAGCGTACCAGAGTTGTACTAGAAGCAACCCAATAGCTGAATGACCTTACCGAGCATATATTCGGAGCGATCACACGTCACCCTATCTCACATAAGTCTGAAAACCCCATATAGCTGAAATTTCACAGACCATCTGAACCATAAACCACATTGCACTTTCTGAAATCATATACCAAATGCTAATCCCATGCCTATACTCAGGGTGCACTCGAATCCACTGCAATAACCCATACTCACAACTCCGGGTGAGATCATATGATGTATCAACAACCCAATCACTCAAGACGATAGTCTCTAATCACAACAATTGGCCATATTAACCGAATACTAGCCGAAAGAACCTTTCTCATTAGCTAAAGTCTTAGTCCAACACCTTCATATACTACCCACGGCAACCGAACACGCGATATATCGAATCCATCTCTCATGTCACCCATTCATGAATCCATCTCCCTTTTAACTGATACCACAATAGAATTCGGAGCCGAACCTCGATATTACCTTTCTAACCAGCTGAAATCACATATACTCACACTCATTGTTGGCTCCAACGATCATTTCGATTATAACATAACGCACTGGTGATATGACACCTCAACACCGGCCTAAGCCACGACGAGCACAACACAGGCTCCAATAAAAACGTCTGAACATACTCAAATCATGACAACTGACTCAAACAAAAGAGTTGTAATACAATTCCTATGTACCATCATAACATAGAACTGAGATCGCGTCTCGCATTATAGAAATAGAGTACATGACTCCTTCTCGAGAGGTCATAACATCACGTGGCCTTGCCACAATTCATGATTCTATCCAAACACCATTACTCATGAAGCACCTTAAGTTACCAAGCTCAAACGGTCAGCCACACACATATTTAGGTCTGAACTTAAGCAATCGACCTCACCCACGGTGAAACAATTAGTATATGCTATCAAATCCTGAAAGGATACAACCGATGTGCCATTCGCCAAGCGATACTCAATACGGACTTTTCCTCAGAAGCCAGGAAGTATTATATACCAGGTAACATATAACCAACTCTATTTTCACATTACACTATTACGGCGTGCAACCCGCTCCAATGAAATACCCGTGGCGGCGTGCCACCCGATCCAGATACCATATCCGTGGGGGCGTGCCACCTGATCCAAATAACCGTACCTATGGCGCCGCGCCACCCGATCCATATAGAACCCTCACCAAAGAAATGTGCGTCGAGTCAAGTTGCTCATTATAGTAAACATATATAGCCTCAAGTTCGGCCACAAGAAACGCATCCGATAAAGTTCCTCAATAACATAACTAAATCAATGGTAGAAACCTCTGCACTGATATCCGCCACGAAGGCCCAACTGACAAAGCAATACCCACCAGCCGTCTGCTGGTCCTGAGGTACAACTACCCCGCTGGAGCATACTCTGATGCACTTCGCTACGCAATTTGTGCCATACCATCATAGTCCATATCACATCAGTGTAGACAACCTGGCCCAATGATGAACCAGTCAGCAATTAAGTATCATAATCTGAATTCGTCATATCAAGTTGAGAGAAAGCCACTAGGGCTTTCGATTTTCCAATAATCACAAAACGGTGCCGATACACACGATATACAACCACTACATGGGCGGACAAACGAGAACTTCAAGTCTCCAACACATGTATAACACATGAATCACAATGCATGATCTCGTACTTCACTGTGCGAATACATAATGCACATCAAGCATCCATTCATACCACGAAAGCCATTCGGAAATTTCACTATGCCATCAACGACTCAATTATTATAGTCGATCCAACAAGAGAATACCACCATACCACTGGATATTATCAGTTTACATTACCTTGTCCTTTTGGACTATATTCCCTGCCAATTCACTAGAATAGCTGTACCATTTTCCTTAATCGCTAGAAAGATCGATTCTTTAAATCACTTGCAGCTGCCCGCGCTGCTAAATAATTTTAATGACTCCCCATATACTATGAACTGATCTCAAAACCTTGAATATGCCATTATCAACTTTCTATAACACATCGCATATACCATACGGCCATACCACACTAAGATAATATGGAAATTCATATTCCTTTCCTACGCCGCAAACATCGACGCACTCAACTAGTCAAGGACTTTCATGATCCCATATAGAGAAAACTCATTACACATTCCAAGCTTTGCATACCGACAGGAAAAATGCACTCATTTTCAAACCACGGCAAAACACATCATAAACTCTTTCTCCCAATTACATTGCATAAATTAAACTGCCAGGACTGAGTCCTTATACCCATATCTTGTTACACAACTACCAGCACTCAAGAGCTTTGTTGCACAATATCTGCAAGACTCATTACTTCAATCACATACCAAGAATTAATCGTATTCCTTATCATACCGTTTTGGTTTATTAACAAGTTGTTCCATTTACCCAGTTTCCTTTCTGATTCATCTTTAATTTAATATCAGCCTTTACTATAATGCCATAATACATCAACTCATGTTACCACACTAGACTCGTACATAAGACCCATAGGCCACTGAATACTCTCTCAATGTTTCCCAGAAGTACCACATTCTACAATACATTATTTTGAAGAACTTCCTGCGATTTGAATTCGTTATCATTACCTTCCAATACGGTTACATAGAATCCCATCATTCACATAATATAACACAAGTCTTGATCTCTTCTAACGAAACCACCGTCCTTAGCCACATGCACAATCTTAAGACACCTGACTATTACAAGCAAAATCTTGAACACCGTAAAGTAATTCTCGGGCGTCATTCACCCCTATTCAGTTGTAATTCAATTGTCTTATTGAACAGAACCACTCGTGCCATGATAGAACTCTGACACCGCAGAACATGATTACATATAGATAAAATTAGCTATCTTTCCTTTCTATACACCGAACATTCTTTACCACATAGGTTCAATACATCCTAGTATTTCTTCACATCTACGAAGCACCATAACCTTTATCAAAATTTCTCAACATACCTAGAGACAGAACCAACACAGCACACAATAGTGCAATCAGTTAATCAACAACAACCTCCCTAACTTGGCTCGGAGCCATACATCAAAGCGCTTTTAGCCACTCATAGCATTCTTACACAAATGATGCCACAATGTTCTATTTAGATTAAACTCAAGTCATTTACAAGCTTCGGCGGAGATTCGAATCATCAGAAATATTAACTCTTTTGCAATTCTTGTATTCATTCACACACAACAGTTAAGCCCACTTTTTAGGTGACAAAAATCTCTTCTAAGTCCCAAATTTTCGAAAATTTTGACAAAGTTTCCTTTGTACCACCTGCCAGAGAATCACCAAAACCATCCTAACAATACATTCACAACTCGACAAGACATCACAATGCATATCAACAACATTAGTCTCAATACTATACGAATCATATTATCAAAATTGTTACATGAACATGTGCTGCACCTGCTCGGATCATAACACATATCAATTACCTTTCAATTACACATGAAAATCAACCCACCTACTTCGCCTCAATTTAACACATCGGTACAATACCTTCCACCAGGATACATAGAGCATAATCACTTTAGTCTTCCTGAGTTTGAACTCGTTCCACTACACATAAGGCACTTTACCTCCCAATTAAGAGATATGATAAATATTCACTACGCCCATAGCTCGGGGCTACACAACAGATTACGACAAGAGTCGAACAATTAACAGCTCATCCATTATCAAGCCTCCCTAATATTCTACAGATCAGCACAAGGCCCCAAACATGGCTACTAACCCAAATACACAGATATAAGCCCATTCTCAGTCATTATACACGGTAATCTATCAATCGGGAAGGACCAAGTCCAAATCCCCAGTCACAATACCACCACGCTCGTCACGTGACGCATTTTTCATCTCAGCATAGCACTGTATAGTGCAAATACGGGGTTTCAAACCCTCAATACATTATCTATTGCCACCACTCACAAAATCAGCACCTCGATGCTCAAGTCATAAACAAGGTCCAGCCTCAAGTCATCCTGACTGGCCCAACATGAACTCACAAAGATTATATCTCGCCCCTCGTTCGAGGAAATCACAAGCCATAAGGCAATTACATTACCGAGCGCTCGATGCGTACACAGACGTGTGGAAGGAATTTCAAAAATTATATCTCAAGTTGAATCAAGTGCGCACGATAAGAATTCCAAGAAATGTGAAGTGCCTCCTAAAGGTTCGCAGCCTCCCGAGGATAAGTATAGGCGTCCTCATACCGATCCACAAGACTCTACTTACCGGCTCAAGACTCATGAGGCCTAGTAAACCTAGGCTCTGATACCAACTTGTCATGACCCCAAACCCGGTCGTGATGGCGCCCAGCACACTGCTAGGCCAGCCCGACCAATTAACAACATTTACGGAGCTAAGATCTCACTTTACCCAATTTTAAGCACAACAAAATAAGTTAATGAAGACAAGAATACCAATACGGGGATCAAGCCCCAAACAGTACAACTCCCATAGACCGAAGGGTCAAGAGTCATTGTCACACCTCCTTTTTACGCGCACGCGAGGGCACAAGGGAGTTTTTTCCAATTAAAGGACAATCGAGACGGGATTAGTTTATTTAATTCAGAGTCGCCAGAGTGAGATTTGGGTCACATAAATGCGCACCCGTATTTAGGAAAAGTAATTTTATTAAAGTCGTGCCTAAAGAGTCTATCGTCTTGATTAACTTTGGGAAAGATCGTGAAATTTGCTAAACGGTCCTTCCGAGTCTAATTTTTCCATAACAATTATTCGAGCGCCCCGTGTGTTTTGTTTTCTAGCGAGGCTCGTATCATTATTATTTATTAAAGGTCAATCCTAACACAACTATGACTTTTCTATTCTTATTGGTCTCTACAAATGAACACAGGCCCTAATTTATAATTAAGAAATGCCGTAGCCTATCAATTTATACATTAACGGGTCAAACACCATTTTAACCCTAAGTCCCAGGAGCTCAATTGTACATGCCGGATTAATTCTTTTTCGGCTATTGAATTTAAAACAGGCCCCAAAAATGGAATAGGCTAAACATTAGTTTACCTGAATCAGGTATAATAGAACGGTATACTTATTGTTTTCTTCTTTATATAAACTTAGTACCAATTAAATTCTTGTGGGCTAACAATTGTATTTTATGAGGACTAGCCGTGAATCAATCTACAAACAAACAATTGAATCTCTAATTTTATTTATCATAACAAACAAATAATGAAGCCTTCTACAATCAACATTGGTTCTAATAATATGTTTTGTATGAGTCACTATCTAGACATTTGATCCTCCCTTTTATAATTAACAACGAAACAGTCACAGTTAAAGTATAGAAATACGCTCCTGTTTCGAATCTATTGCTTATTACAGAACTACATTTGAGCATTTAACTAGTAATATATATATTCCAGGGATGCAGTTTACACAGCTTCAGCTATGCTATAAGTGTACTACTTCAACACATCTAACAGTCACCATTTGAAACAACATTAGCCATAGTCCAGTATTAATAAAAGCTGTGTTTGAACTATCTTATCTAATATCAGATACAAGTTCATTCATGATGAGTCTATCTCTTTAACATTACAAATATTAAATGAGAAGAAAGGCATTCTATTGTAAAATATCATCACACTTGATTCTGCAAAGCAATACATATGCGATTATCGAACTTCCTATTGCCAGGGGATAGGGTATACCTGGAAAATTGGCAAAAATGGAGAAGTAAGAGATCAGCTATAGCAGTGACAGCAATAGTAGCAGTGAACAACAGCCAACAACAACAAAACACAATCAACAGCGACAAAACTCAACTGCCAGCAGTAACAAAACACAACAACAGCAGATAACATGCAGCAGCAACTCTGGAATTTAGGAATAGCTCAAAAACCAGTCTTAAACCAGGATGACACTTAACCACAACCCAGAACTAGTCGTAAAACCCACACATCAACAGCTAACAGCCACAAGAGACTCCGCTGAACTTGACTGAAACCAGGACTCAATGGAATAGTGATATTTTCAGCATTTCCCCTGTCTTTTAAGCTTTAATGCTTTCAACTCTTTTAAGACTGATTAAAAGGAACCCCACTCTCAAAGATTGGTCTTCTCTTTCAAAAGTAAACTGAATGTCTTCTCTCTATATTCTAACACTGATCCATTTTTAGTTCTAAAATTCTCTCCTAAGACTCATCAACTCTCTCTCAAACCTGACCAAGGAGAAGGACTGTGATTAGTTTTTCCTTTTTAATCCTGTGTGTATGCGTATGTCTCCCACTGTGTATTTTGAAAAACTCCCCCCTACATCTCTCACCCCTTCTGTAGGTGTGTCTGTTTTTCTTAAACTCCACAGGTTCTTAAGTGTCTCCCTCTTCTGTTTTCTCTGTTTCAAAAATCCCCCCTCCTCAGAACAATAATCCCCTTCTCTTATAGTTACGACAAAGCCTTAAAAGTTACTCCCCACCATCAGGGAATCTCCCTGCCCATACTTCTACTGCAGAACCCATCCTCCTATTTTTATTACTATCATATGTCTAAGTATGGTCCTATTATTTAAACAATGGCTTTTGTCCAGACATGGCTAAGTGTCCTGCTGTAACAGCAGGTTCCACTAACTTAACTCATGGGCAAGGTAGTTTTAAATCCTAAGAAATGCCAATTCTGTTAATCTCTAATTAACAAACCCCAGATTCTGATCCAATTACAGTCCTAATATGCACTACACTTCATTAGTTACACCCTTCAATCCTTAACTAACAACAACTAATTCAATTCATCACTTAGTTAATCAACAGTTCAAAAGAAAGAAAAATCTCGATCCAAACAGTGATTCACAATGTGATTTACAGTGTCAAGTTCTGCCACAAAACTCCAATAAACAGACCTACGAGACTAATCAACAACATTCGTATAATTCACATAAGGAACAACAATCAATCATCGACTTAGTGATTCGAAGTGCTCAAGCAAACGAAACATGAAAAAATGCAGAATTCACTACTTGACAGTATCGTTTACAGCCAATTCGTGTTTCTATATCGCAATCTACTCCGACATATAAGCAAAACAAGAATGACCAAATAAAAGGTCTTACGGTGTAGAAGCAGGAAAGATTAAAATCAAACACCAAACAGATAGAAACGAACAACTAAATTAATATAATGAACACAACAACAAAACAAAAGGAAGAGAATGAGAAATGGGATACCTCAAGAAATTGGACGGACTCGGCTCAAAAGACTTCGAGTTTGCACTCTTTTGAAGTAAACAGACTTTAATTGAAGTGTTTTTCAAATGAAAAACACTCCAATTAAGGTCTATTGCCTTCAAACACCATTGACTCGACGCAATCCCTAATTTTTGGGTTCTAGGGTTCTTGAGGCGCGGATTTAGGGCTTTGACATTTCTGGTAAGATTCGAACTAAGCCAGGGTTAGTAGGGGTGTGAGGGAGGTGTGAGGAGTGTTCGGGGTGAGTTTGGAGCGGTTTGGCATGGTTTGAGTTCGACTCGAATCTTCAGATGAAGATTCGAGAATCTCCAGGTTGATTCGAAGTTAATGGAGGGTGGATTCGGACTTAGGACGGTTGAGTGGCCCTAGGGTGTTAAAATGGCGGCCGGCGACGTTGTTGCCGCCGGGTTTCAGGCGAATGGGGAGTCCGGCGGCGGCTAGGGTTTTCTCGTAATGATATCGTCTCTGAGAGAGACGATGGTGAAGAGGGGGGGGTGTCTAGATCGGGTGGGGGGCTGGGTAAAGATTAAGTTTATATATGAAGGGGGTGTTTTAATCTTGACCATTCGATCAAGCAAAATCGACGGCCTGGATCTCTCATTTAAGAGAGACGGCGCCGTTTGGATGGGTCACGAGACCGGTTGGTCTGTGATGAAGTGGGCCGGGTTAATTTTGGGCTGGACTGGGGCGGTTTTAAGTGTATTTGATTGGGTTTGGGTGAATTTGGCCCAATTCCGGTTTTCTTTCATATTTCTTTACCAAAACTAAAATTTTAAAAATCCTAAATTAAATTACAAAACTAGATTAACCTACTAATTAACTTATAATGATAATTATCAACAAAATCGCACAATTAAGACATTAAATGCTAAAAAATGTAACGTACATATTTTTTGTGATTTTTTTTTCGTTGTCGTAAAACAAACTTAATTACTCTTAATTGTGAACTTGAATCTTATGTACAAATGCAATATATTTTTTTGTATTTTATATATATTTAAACAAAATACATGGACACACAAACGTGAATAATAAGAGAAAAATAACATATGATCCACAAATATTGCAAACAACACAAAAACTCCTTTTATTTTGAATTTTTGGGAGTAATTCTCATGTAGGGCAAAAATCACGTGCTCACAGCTGCCCCTCTTTGCGCGTAAACACGCAGCGTTTTCGTGCAAAGATAAGTGAGCGGATATAAGCGATTTTGCCCATTCGAGCACTCCGTATGAAGCATTTTTTGAAAAGTTTGACCGAACCTTTGCTTGAGAAGGTCTCCTACATATCCCTGGCTAAAAGGGAATCAGGTCAATGTAGTTCGGGAAGTTTTGGTAGCTGGGACTACCATGATTGCTGTGATCTTGCTGTTACTGTTGTTGCTGCTATTGCCACTGCTTAACTGACCTCCTTATTACATCGTGCTAAACAAAATAAAAAGCTAGACTAAGTTACAGCATTGCGAAATCTTATCTATCTCTTCATCTTGACTTTCCCGTGTTCTTTGCTATTCTGTCGGACTTGATGTTCCTTCTGATGCTTCTTCTCTTCCGACAATTGTTATTTCGGCCTATCTTGATTGCCGAACTCCGACCATCGTTTCCTTCTTTATGATCTTCGAACTATTCTTCTTTGCAATCTGAATCTATCTTTTCTAATCCTTGTTGCTTTTCTTCCGCTTACGAACTTGGATTCATGCCGGGGATTTCTGTTACATTCAACCGCTTTCCTCAACCAAATTCAAAAATAAATCGCCACTCCATTCTTCAGGCGGGCTCCCTGACTTCGACATTATCTTTTGAAAATAAAACGCCATTCCTCTCTTCAGGCGGGCTCCTGACTTCAACATCAACTTAGAAAATAAAACGCCATTCCTCTCTTCAGGCGGGCTCCTGACTTCAACAACATCTTTTGAAAATAAATCGCCATTCCTCTCTTCAGGCGGGCTCCTGACTTCAACAACAACTTCAAAATATGACCCCGGCCATGTCTTGAGCATGCCACATCTTTCATCAACTTCTGCATTTGGATTAACACCTTGCCTTTTTCATTGTGACTAACTTCTGTTGATCATCTCGGATTGTTGACTCGCATTCTGGTCGCCAGCTTCTTTTGTTGCTAACTTGCATTACACTCCAAAGTGAATTCCCTGACTTGTGATCTTCGAGCTATTCTCCTTCGAAGTCTGAATCTATCTTTTCTGATCCTTGTCGCCTTCCTTCTGATTCATGCTGGGGATTTCCGTTACACTATGTCACTTTCGATTGTTCACCATCCTTATCAAATCTTGGAAACTGAGACGGCGTTCTGCTTTTCTGGCGGGCTTCTGACTTTAACAACATCTTTTGAAAATAAACGCCATTCCTCTCTTCAGGCGGGCTCCTGACTTCAATCATCAACTTTTGAAAATAAATCGCCATTCCTCTCTTCGGGCGGGCTCCCGACTTCAACAACATCTTTTGAAAATAAACGCCATTCCTCTCTTCAGGCGGGCTCCTGACTTCAACAACATCTTTTGAAAATAAATTGACATTCCTCTCTTCCCTGACTTGTGATCTTCGAGCTATTCTCCTTCGAAGTCTGAATCTATCTTTTCTGATCCTTGTCGCCTTCCTTCTGATTCATGCTGGGGATTTCCGTTACACTATGTCACTTTCGATTGTTCACCATCCTTATCAAATCTTGGAAACTGAGACGGCGTTCTGCTTTTCTGGCGGGCTTCTGACTTTAACAACATCTTTTGAAAATAAACGCCATTCCTCTCTTCAGGCGGGCTCCTGACTTCAATCATCAACTTTTGAAAATAAATCGCCATTCCTCTCTTCGGGCGGGCTCCCGACTTCAACAACATCTTTTGAAAATAAACGCCATTCCTCTCTTCAGGCGGGCTCCTGACTTCAACAACATCTTTTGAAAATAAATTGCCATTCCTCTCTTCAGGCGGGCTCCTGACTTCAACCATCAACTTTGAAAATAAATCGCCATTCCTCTCTTCAGGCGGGCTCCTGACTTCAACCATCAACTCCGAAAATTAAACGCCATTCCTCTCTTCAGGCGGGCTCCTGACTTCAACAACATCTTTTGAAAATAAATTGCCATTCCTCTCTTCGGGCGGGCTCCGACTTCAACAACATCTTTTGAAAATAAATCGCCATTCCTCTCTTCGGCGGGCTCCTGCTTTGACAACATCTTTTGAAAATAAATTGCCATTCCTCTCTTGAGGCGGGCTCCGGACTTCAACCATTGACTCGAAAATTAAACGCCATTCCTCTCTTCGGCGGGCTCCGACTTCAACCATTAACTCGAAAATTAAACGCCATTCCCTTCTTCAGGCGGGCTCCTGACTTAACAACATCTTTTGAAAATAAATTGCCATTCCTCTCTCCAGGCGGGCTCCTGACTTCAACCACATCTTTTGAAAAATAAATCGCCATTCCTCTCTTCAGGCGGGCTCCTGACTTCAATCATCAACTCTGAAAATTAAACGCCATTCCTCTGCTTCTTGTACCATTTTATTCTTGCTGCATCGACTCTTGAGCCATCATTTCTCCTAAATCACCTTGTTTCGGAACTGCTTTCCTCCTGGGTCGTGTTGCTTTCCCTCCTGACTGCTGGGGATATCTTTAGAACTGTTTACTTGCCTGCTGGGGTAATGCTGTTGGGGAAAATCTTCTTTATTTCCTCCTTTTCTACTTCCTTCAGAACCTTTATTCTCTCTCGAGATCGCTGGGGATTGAAGTGTCATCAGCTGGGGATTACCCTGTCGGGGGATCCCCTTTCCTTCTTCCTCTTTCCAAACCTCCTTCGGGACTCGCGCTTCGCTCCCTTGAAAAACTTGTAGGATATAATGCTGCCGGTGAAATCTCGAAATCAATGTTTCATTTTCCGAGGACTGCTGAGGGTGATACCGGCTTCTTGCCTTTCTGAACGCAAGCTTCCTCGTCTTGTTCTGTCTGTTGGGGGTATAATTTCATCTATCACAGCTTGTTGTTTTCTTTCTTTCAAATCTGCTGGGATAACCGGGTTCAAAGATCATTTCCTCGCGTTATCTAGCTTCTTTCCCCAACCGGGTATTTGGTTTAGAGAAAATTTTCGCAACGGGAGAAAATTTTCTGCCCCAGTTTGAGAATCTTCTTCGTGGCATGCTTTTCTACCAACAACCCTCTTTTTCCTGTTTCAAATCAAAGAAAAATTGGTTAGTTTTAAAAGGTGGTGGCTGGTTGTGGTGCTCCTGCTGGGGATTGTTCTCCTCCTCTTTCCCTGCTCTGTGTTTCATTATCGGAACTTGCTGGGGATGTTATTATTTGATGATACTCATGCTGGGGATGGGTTTTTCCATTTATCCCTTCCCCGCTCTGTGTTTCTCAACTTGCTGGGGGTTATTTTGTTGAAGATGAGATTTCCTTTCTTCCTTTACCACTCTGGTTGTCCGACCACCTCGGAACTGGCTGGAGATAACACTGCCGGTAGATTTTCATTTCTTCAAAATTGGTGTTTCACTCTTCTTGAAGGTTGTTGAGGATGACACTAGTTCGAAGACCATTTCCCTTAAGACTTTCCTTCTTCCCCAAGTGGGTATTGACTTCCAGAAAATTTTCAAACTGAAAAGAAAATTTTCTGCCCCAGTTTAATAATCTTCTTCGCACCCTACTTCTCTGCCGTCAATGGCATTTCCTTGCTTTGCATAATAATTGGAAAGTTGGTGGCAAGTTTTGAAGTCATTTCTCACTTGTTCGGACTAGACAGACTTTGATGGGGAATTCTTGATAAAAATGAGAAAGATAAAAAGAAACAAAATAGAAGACAAAGGAAAAAGAAAATGACTCTCTAGCAAGAAATATCTATAAAAACTTATCAAACGCGAATACCAACTCCACTGGTCATGACATGCACATATGGTCTATCCTTCGTCGTTAATTGCCTTTCACGATTTCTGTCTCGTGATTTCCATCTGATTATCACCTTTATTCGACTTGTAGTGCCCGAAGGGTTTTCACTTTCAAGCCTCTCTCATTTTGATTTTCTCTCAGCTTTCGTCGTCTTATGGTGCCTGTGAAGGTTTTCACCGGTAAGACTCTCTCATTTGTATCACTTTTAGCTGGGGATTGGGGTGTCACTGCCAAGACTCTCTCGTATTTCCTTTCTGTTGAGAATCAGAGTCTTTTCTGCTGAGAATCAACGTGTTATATTATGATAGGACTCTATCCCTCGCCTGACGCGGCATCTTTTGAAGACTGATCGGAAGGTCTTTCTTTGGACCGTAATGTGGGATTTGGATAGGGCTAGAAAGAAAGGGTATTGAAGGCTCAAAACAAAATCAATTTTGGGTTCAAAATTTACAACCTTCGGACCTAAATTTATTTACAATAAACACAATTTTTCTTTGCCCCGATTTTTTTTTACTTGGGGATTCTTATTTCTTTATTTACACTATGACCGAGCTGTGAAGCGCCTACGTATCCTCTTTAAGGAATGAGGTCAAACGTAGTTCCCAATTCCTCTTTTTCAAGTTTCTTTTTTTTTTTTTTTTTTTTTTTTTTTCACATTTTTCTTTTTCTTTTCTTTATCTCTTTTTGTTGTTTTCTTTTTCTTTACTTTTCTTTATCCCTTTCTTCTTTTGCCTTTCAAACTTGTGTTTCTAGTCTTTGCAACTAATTCCGAAGGAGGGGTATGAAAGAATTTAAAATAAGGCTCAAAGGGTTGACGATGGATAAAGTGTTTAGATAGCAGAACAAAATGCCTTCGTCATTCCAATCTTCAAAACATGCCAAGTGTAAACAACACAATTAACATTCGTCATATCTTTAAAGCACAGTTGGACAACACTCTCATTTTCATTATTGTGAATGACCCCGCGTCGATTTGGCCAGCTTGCCTTTAACTGTTTCCTTTTTAGTTGCCCCGGTTTCACATGACTCGGGATCCAAATAATCTCAAATTGTTTTTATTTCCTTTGAATGACCCGATCATCTTCCAATTGCTTCATGATTAACTTTTAGAATTAAGCCACAATTATGTGTGCGCATGTCATGTCACTAGATTCGGCGTTTGAGCACAAGACAAATCTAAAGGGTAAAAAGAACTAAACAAATAAAATGACCGGAAGTAACAAAAGACCGAAAGCTTCGTTAAACTAATGACGAAATGGTTCAATGACAAAACAAGCAAAACAAACTAGAGTACAGCCCTGAAACAAAACTGGGCAAGACCAAAGCAAACTGCTAGGACAAAAGGGTTTGACCACAAGAAAACCCTGAAAATAACTCGGACAACAAAAATGACCACAAAAACGAACCACCAAAGCTCCATCTAGCTGACCGAAAGATGGAGTATCTTCCCAATTTCCAAGCACAACATTTTAGCCACTAAGTTCTGCATCAATATTGCCAAGGCTGCCAACTGCTTCAACATTTTTAGCTCCAGTCAATACACCCCCCAGAGGATTTGTGTGCCCCATGTCATCATCATCGACCACAATCAACCACCCTTTTTGAATCATTCTTTCTATTTCCTTTTTCAAGGTACGGCAACTCTCAATATCGTGCCCTCTGACATTGGAATGGTATGCACATCGTGCAGTAGGATCGAAGCTTCTTGCACGTGGATCGGGAGTGTATTCGGGGAGCGGCGTAATCGGGCCGACATGTTTTAACTTTTCAAACAGACTTGCATAGGACTCTCCGATAGGGGTGAGCGCCTTTTCTCGCTTCAGCAACCTTTCCTCCCTAAACGCCTTATTTGGCCTGAAACCTGACCCGGGGGGTTTCCGGTATGTTCGTGGGGGTTGGTAAGCCTTTTGTGGAGCTGGGTACCTGGGAAGGTGAAGTACGATTTTGGTTGTCCCGGGGAGAGTAGTGGTGTTGGGGACGGGAGTAGCGTTGTGAAAACATAGTTGGGGGACGAGTAATTGAGTTACTCGAATGGCTGGAGAAGTTGTGATAGGCGGGTATATATGGAGAGTGCGGGAGATCATCTGGCATCGGGTTCATGGTACGGGTAAGGACAGAGTCCAGGAAGCTAGGTGGTGGCGGAGGTGGTGCTTTTCCATCCGTCCACGCCCGATACATATCAGCCACGTGTTGTCTCAATATCTTGACCTCCTCTACTAACCCGTGGTTCCGTTCAACCAGCTGTTGTCGGGTACCTGTACCAACCCACTCAGTCTTGAGATTATCTGCCATTGTCCTCTGACTTCGTCTTACGGGGAAGAGTTATTTCAGAACCACAACCAACCACCTTTCTGGAAATGGACACAACAAAACAAAGCCAGCATGTCAGCATTAAGGTATCCCGCTTATTGATCATTCTTTTTTTTTTTTTTTTTTTTTTTTTTTTTTTTTTTTTTTTTTTGGTCGAATCCTATGTGGATTGCCTACGTATCATGACCCCGCATGAATCGGACCGAGCGTAGTTCTTGCAAATTAATGCAAGAAATAAAGAGATGTTTATTTGATTATTATTTTTTTTTTTTTGAATAAAAATTGTACAAGCCGACTCCAACTACAAACTTGTGTAGGAGATTTCTACAAGAATAAGAATATTTTTGGTGTCACTTATGACTATTTCTACAAAATTGGCCACATAATGGCTTATTTGACATAATGGCTTATTTGACAAAATGACTATTTTTGCAAAATTTAATTAAGAAAGATAAACTTGAAATTTTTTTTTTCATTCCGTGGCTCATGGGGCATCGTCCGACATCACCATAAACCAACACAAGAATATTTTCATAAATTGGCCATATAATGGCTTATTCAGACAAAGTGGCTCTTTTTTGCAAAATTTTATAAAGAAGATATAAATTCAAAATTTAATCCTGGGGCCTATGGGGCATCATTCAGCACCGACACAGGCCAATACAAGACTGAAGAAGTTCAAATGCCAAAAATATAGCTATTTCAGGTAAAATTTCGGCCATGTAATGGCTTATTTAATAGTGGTTATTTTGTAAAGTTGAGTGATGACTCAAAACTTAATTTTTTTGCGGATACAGCCTTTCGACATTTCCGCGAGGGAATATTTCAAGGCTGTGTCCAAAATTATTTAAGAAAATCCAAAGTGGCTATTCTTGCAAAAACAGCCTTCCGGCGTCTTTTGAGGGACGTTCGGCTTATTTTAAGCAAGAATAGCATCACCCGACTTATTTATAACGAAATCAAAAATTTGACATTTTTTTGGTTATTTTTGCATATTCTTGCAAACGGGGTATGAACCCGGACTTGATTTTGCGGCTATGGCCTTGCAACATTTCCACGTGGAATATTTCAAGGATGTGCCCGCAAATTATTAAAAATGATTCAAAGTGGCTATTTTTGCAAAAAAACAGCCTTCCGGCGTCCTTTTGGAACATTCGGTTATTTGCAAAAACGGCATCACTTTGATTTTATTGACAAAATTAAACACACACATTTTTTTTAAAATTTTTTAAAGGGGTGGTTGAACCCGATGAGGGTTGCCTACGTATCTCACCTAGTGGTGAGAATCAAACCTGCGTAGTTCGGTCAGATTATTTTATGACCAATTATTTCAACAAAATTGCTCTTCTTATTTTTCAAATTTTCAAATTTTCGACAGCTTCGTCAATATTTTTGATATTTTTCTATTCCAAAATTCTATTTCTTTTTTTTTGTTTTCAGGAATTTAACCAATCATCATAATAATACATGATAAATAAATGCGACATATAATATGCTCGGTCTTTGATTACTGGGTCACCTGTCCTAGACGGACCCAACCCCTGTGTTGAGTCCCCTAAGTCAAATGCAACGTGATGCAAATAAGCGTTCCTACTAGGGATCCGGCATGAAGTCACGTTATTCTAAGTTTAAAACGTGGGTATGTGTTCTAGACTGTGTACCCGAGCGGACAACTCGAGTTGAGGAAGGAGCTCCTTTCCGGGAACCAAAAGGCCAGCCGGCTTAGAAACTTTCCGAGCCTCTTTCTTACTTTGGGGTATGACACTAACAGAATAAGGAGTCTCAACCAGTGAGCACATCCCGGGGGTGAGAAGTGAAGGGTTTGCGGCACAGTTTTATATACAGTTCACGTAATATCGAAGCGGTAAACATATAACAGTTTGTATATACAGTGCAACTAGTATCAAAGCGATAGACATGTAGCACGTTAATTAAACATGTAGTAAAATCAGATATAGACAAAACAACAATTTAACTGAGCTCGAATTCTTAGACCCTGAACCGAAGTTCAGAAGTCACACTGATCCCCAGCAGAGTCGCCAGAGCTGTCACACCTCCTTTTTACGCGCACGCGAGGGCACAAGGGAGTTTTTTCCAATTAAAGGACAATCGAGACGGGATTAGTTTATTTAATTCAGAGTCGCCAGAGTGAGATTTGGGTCACATAAATGCGCACCCGTATTTAGGAAAAGTAATTTTATTAAAGTCGTGCCTAAAGAGTCTATCGTCTTGATTAACTTTGGGAAAGATCGTGAAATTTGCTAAACGGTCCTTCCGAGTCTAATTTTTCCATAACAATTATTCGAGCGCCCCGTGTGTTTTGTTTTCTAGCGAGGCTCGTATCATTATTATTTATTAAAGGTCAATCCTAACACAACTATGACTTTTCTATTCTTATTGGTCTCTACAAATGAACACAGGCCCTAATTTATAATTAAGAAATGCCGTAGCCTATCAATTTATACATTAACGGGTCAAACACCATTTTAACCCTAAGTCCCAGGAGCTCAATTGTACATGCCGGATTAATTCTTTTTCGGCTATTGAATTTAAAACAGGCCCCAAAAATGGAATAGGCTAAACATTAGTTTACCTGAATCAGGTATAATAGAACGGTATACTTATTGTTTTCTTCTTTATATAAACTTAGTACCAATTAAATTCTTGTGGGCTAACAATTGTATTTTATGAGGACTAGCCGTGAATCAATCTACAAACAAACAATTGAATCTCTAATTTTATTTATCATAACAAACAAATAATGAAGCCTTCTACAATCAACATTGGTTCTAATAATATGTTTTGTATGAGTCACTATCTAGACATTTGATCCTCCCTTTTATAATTAACAACGAAACAGTCACAGTTAAAGTATAGAAATACGCTCATGTTTCGAATCTATTGCTTATTACAGAACTACATTTGAGCATTTAACTAGTAATATATATATTCCAGGGATGCAGTTTACACAGCTTCAGCTATGCTATAAGTGTACTACTTCAACACATCTAACAGTCACCATTTGAAACAACATTAGCCATAGTCCAGTATTAATAAAAGCTGTGTTTGAACTATCTTATCTAATATCAGATACAAGTTCATTCATGATGAGTCTATCTCTTTAACATTACAAATATTAAATGAGAAGAAAGGCATTCTATTGTAAAATATCATCACACTTGATTCTGCAAAGCAATACATATGCGATTATCGAACTTCCTATTGCCAGGGGATAGGGTATACCTGGAAAATTGGCAAAAATGGAGAAGTAAGAGATCAGCTATAGCAGTGACAGCAATAGTAGCAGTGAACAACAGCCAACAACAACAAAACACAATCAACAGCGACAAAACTCAACTGCCAGCAGTAACAAAACACAACAACAGCAGATAACATGCAGCAGCAACTCTGGAATTTAGGAATAGCTCAAAAACCAGTCTTAAACCAGGATGACACTTAACCACAACCCAGAACTAGTCGTAAAACCCATACATCAACAGCTAACAGCCACAAGAGACTCCGCTGAACTTGACTGAAACCAGGACTCAATGGAATAGTGATATTTTCAGCATTTCCCCTGTCTTTTAAGCTTTAATGCTTTCAACTCTTTTAAGACTGATTAAAAGGAACCCCACTCTCAAAGATTGGTCTTCTCTTTCAAAAGTAAACTGAATGTCTTCTCTCTATATTCTAACACTGATCCATTTTTAGTTCTAAAATTCTCTCCTAAGACTCATCAACTCTCTCTCAAACCTGACCAAGGAGAAGGACTGTGATTAGTTTTTCCTTTTTAATCCTGTGTGTATGCGTATGTCTCCCACTGTGTATTTTGAAAAACTCCCCCCTACATCTCTCACCCCTTCTGTAGGTGTGTCTGTTTTTCTTAAACTCCACAGGTTCTTAAGTGTCTCCCTCTTCTGTTTTCTCTGTTTTCAGAAATCCCCCCTTTCTCAGAACAATAATCCCCTTCTCTTATAGTTACGACAAAGCCTTAAAAGTTACTCCCCACCATCAGGGAATCTCCCTGCCCATACTTCTACTGCAGAACCCATCCTCCTATTTTTATTACTATCATATGTCTAAGTATGGTCCTATTATTTAAACAATGGCTTTTGTCCAGACATGGCTAAGTGTCCTGCTGTAACAGCAGGTTCCACTAACTTAACTCATGGGCAAGGTAGTTTTAAATCCTAAGAAATGCCAATTCTGTTAATCTCTAATTAACAAACCCCAGATTCTGATCCAATTACAGTCCTAATATGCACTACACTTCATTAGTTACACCCTTCAATCCTTAACTAACAACAACTAATTCAATTCATCACTTAGTTAATCAACAGTTCAAAAGAAAGAAAAATCTCGATCCAAACAGTGATTCACAATGTGATTTACAGTGTCAAGTTCTGCCACAAAACTCCAATAAACAGACCTACGAGACTAATCAACAACATTCGTATAATTCACATAAGGAACAACAATCAATCATCGACTTAGTGATTCGAAGTGCTCAAGCAAACGAAACATGAAAAAATGCAGAATTCACTACTTGACAGTATCGTTTACAGCCAATTCGTGTTTCTATATCGCAATCTACTCCGACATATAAGCAAAACAAGAATGACCAAATAAAAGGTCTTACGGTGTAGAAGCAGGAAAGATTAAAATCAAACACCAAACAGATAGAAACGAACAACTAAATTAATATAATGAACACAACAACAAAACAAAAGGAAGAGAATGAGAATGGGATACCTCAAGAAATTGGACGGACTCGGCTCAAAAGACTTCGAGTTTGCACTCTTTTGAAGTAAACAGACTTTAATTGAAGTGTTTTTCAAATGAAAAACACTCCAATTAAGGTCTATTGCCTTCAAACACCATTGACTCGACGCAATCCCTAATTTTTGGGTTCTAGGGTTCTTGAGGCGCGGATTTAGGGCTTTGACATTTCTGGTAAGATTCGAACTAAGCCAGGGTTAGTAGGGGTGTGAGGGAGGTGTGAGGAGTGTTCGGGGTGAGTTTGGAGCGGTTTGGCATGGTTTGAGTTCGACTCGAATCTTCAGATGAAGATTCGAGAATCTCCAGGTTGATTCGAAGTTAATGGAGGGTGGATTCGGACTTAGGACGGTTGAGTGGCCCTAGGGTGTTAAAATGGCGGCCGGCGACGTTGTTGCCGCCGGGTTTCAGGCGAATGGGGAGTCCGGCGGCGGCTAGGGTTTTCTCGTAATGATATCGTCTCTGAGAGAGACGATGGTGAAGAGGGGGGGGTGTCTAGATCGGGTGGGGGGCTGGGTAAAGATTAAGTTTATATATGAAGGGGGTGTTTTAATCTTGACCATTCGATCAAGCAAAATCGACGGCCTGGATCTCTCATTTAAGAGAGACGGCGCCGTTTGGATGGGTCACGAGACCGGTTGGTCTGTGATGAAGTGGGTCGGGTTAATTTTGGGCTGGACTGGGGCGGTTTTAAGTGTATTTGATTGGGTTTGGGTGAATTTGGCCCAATTCCGGTTTTCTTTCATATTTCTTTACCAAAACTAAAATTTTAAAAATCCTAAATTAAATTACAAAACTAGATTAACCTACTAATTAACTTATAATGATAATTATCAACAAAATCGCACAATTAAGACATTAAATGCTAAAAAATGTAACGTACATATTTTTTGTGATTTTTTTTTTCGTTGTCGTAAAACAAACTTAATTACTCTTAATTGTGAACTTGAATCTTATGTACCAATGCAATATATTTTTTTGTATTTTATATATATTTAAACAAAATACATGGACACACAAACGTGAATAATAAGAGAAAAATAACATATGATCCACAAATATTGCAAACAACACAAAAACTCCTTTTATTTTGAATTTTTGGGAGTAATTCTCATGTAGGGCAAAAATCACGTGCTCACAGAGATCACTCAATATTCCTCAAACGCCATCCTCAAACATGATTGCATAACCAAGTGCGGAAAGAAATAGCAACACATAATCAAAATACAGTAGGAAGGAATATCGGGTCCTGCGGACTCTGCAGCTACCTCGAATATCCTACAGAAGTCGCCTCGAACAACTACCAGATCACTGCTGAGAGGTACCTGGATCTGCACACAAGGTGCCGGGAGTAAAATGAGTACCGCCAGACTCAGTGGTAATAAACAGGGGTAAGACAGCGTAGATAGGAAATCCATAATAAAGCACTATGTAAAGCTGTAACCAATACCCTGTAACAGCTCAATATCAACAGTAATATACCAACAATATCAACAACACAATATAACAGCTAGCACATGTAGCTAAATGCAATGCAATGTATGAAATGATCGCTACAGCACGTAGCCCGATCCAATTTGGGTACCCGTGCACACTATGGGGGTTCAGACTCCGGAGGGGCTCCTACAGCCCAAGCACAATATCATGAATATAAGCTGCAGCGTGCAGCCCGATCCACTACCAGTCAGCTAATACGCAAATGCATCCTCGCAGGCTCAAAAGTAGTTTTGAAACCTCTTTTATCATTTTTCAGTTGAAAACAGTAAATGTCAAGTTCCAGAGATTGGAAATATCATGATAACAGTAATAGCTACGGACTGGTAGTAAAACTAGCATGTCAATATCACAAAGACAATGATAATGATCCTCGCAGGATCCAATAACTGGCTCACGGCCCATAAGTATACTCAACCATTCGAGAAGGAGGTTCAACGGCTCAAGAGTAGCCAATATCACAATGTAATATACAACCATCCGAGAAGGAGGTTCGACGGCTCAAAAATAGCCAATATCACAATATAATATGCAACCATCCGAGAAGGAGGTTCGACGGCTCAATAATAGCCAATATCATAACACAGTGCCAACAGGTCGGACTAAGCCATAGTCCCCAATCACAATCGACCCCGCCCTCATAAGAGAGTACGTGTCTCACCGCTATACAACGTCACAAAGTGGTATACCAAGATTTTGAACCCGCTGGTCATCACCCACATCTATTACTCACCTCAATACGGCTCGACGACTAGTCCGCGATGCCCTTGCCACGATAATCAAGCTCCGCACGCGTAGAATCTGATTAAATGTAGTAGAAACACAACAAATTAGGTTAATGAGACGACACCCAGTCAAAACAACTCAATTTACATCAAAATTCACAAGGTTTCCAAAACCCGACTTACGGTACACTTCTCGAAAAATTACGAAAGTCACATATTCAGAACCCTCGTCTCACACACGAGTCTAAGCATATTAATTTTACCAAATTCGGACTCCCTTTGCCCATTCAAACCCTTGTTCTTTTAAAGTTCAAGCCTAGGGCTAAAACCTCAATAAAATACCCCAAATTCCTCCATTTTCATGAGATAATTACATAATATTATCAATACTAATCATAATTTAAGTCCATAGTTGATTACCTGATGAATTCCCTTGAATTTCTCTTCAAAATCGCCCAAATCGCCTCTTAAGCCGAGACCCAAATGTTTTGAAATGTTTCTGAAATTTCTAACTTCTGATATAATTAACCCTCTGCGATTTTCGCTTCTGCGGAACATTTTCCACCTCTGCGGAACCGCTTCCGCAACAAATTGGTCGCTTCTGCGACCCCAGGCCTAACTGGCCATTTCCGCCTCTGCGAGCAGCGGACCGCTTCTGCGGAACCGCTCTTGCGGAACAAGGTCCGGTCCTGCGGGCTTTCACACTCCTGCGAATAGGAGTCCGCTTCTGCGGATTCGCTCCAGCGGCCAAAATTTCGCTTTTGCGAATCCTTCACCCCTCGACCAAATTCTGCTTCTGCGACCAGCATCGGCACCCGCGACACCTGCTTCTGCGGAAAAAAGTCCGCTTCAGCGAAGACCTGCACTTCTGCGCCCCATCGTCCGCTCCTGCGGATTCGCTCCTGCGCTCCCATTTCCGCAGGAGCGAAAACAACAGAACTAGTAAACAAATCTGTAATTTTCCATGTTTTCTCCCGTTTGACCATCCGAAAACACCCCGAGGCCCCCGGGACCTCATCCAAACACACCAACACATCCTAATACCTTATTCGAACTTGTTCCAATCCTCAAAACACGTCTAACAATATTAAAACCCATATTTCACATCGAATTCAAGCCTAAATTCCTTAAAACTTTCCGAATTACACATTCGATCTAAAACCCGACCAAACGACGTCCTAATGACCTGAAAATTCACAGACATATCCAAAATCACATGACGAAGCTACAGAAACTGTTGGAATTCCATTTTGACCCCCGGATCAAAATCTTACCTACCGTTCAGATTTCGCCAAAATTCAATCTTAGCCAATTCAAGCCTATTTCTACACCGGACCTCCAAATTCAATTCTGATCGCTCCCCTAAGTCACAAATCACCTCCCGGAACTATCCAAATCATCAGAACCCGATCCGAGCCCTCTAACTAAATAGTCAACTCCATGTTGACTTTCTATATTCAAGTTTCCTTCAAAAAGGCTATATGCCTCATTTTCAATCCAATTCACTCCTAACTCACCCGATAGACTCTAACACTGATGTAAAAGCATAAAACACATAAATGTAAGATAACGGGGTGGTAAATTTCTGTGACGACGGGTCGGGTCGTCACAAGTATAGTAAGTTCCTCCCATATCTTGAAATAAGTATCGTTTAAACAGAATGACTTATTGAGATCTCCCACCTTGATATCGGCAAATTTTTTAACTGTAGGCATATTGAATCTCCTTAAAATTATTGGTGAAACTAAAATTACAGCAAAAAATAAAATGAAGAAAATAAAATATCTTCGGGCTGAGGCACGAATATCTCATTCTCTTTAAGGATATTCAAGCTCACTGCAACAAAGTCTTCACTGGTCCAGCAATAATTCTCTTGACTTGTCTCCCCCAAGATACAACAGTCCGATCATGTCGCATGACTCAAACAAATACTAGACAAGTTGTTGAGTCCAAAACTCCACCAAGATAAAATACTTTCCTTCAACAAAGTAAAACCGTCTTCTTTCTTTTTCACAACTTTAACCTCACTTTGTTTAAACACTCTACAACTATCTTTTCGCACCACATTATGGAAGAAAGACCCTTATTTATAGGTATAAAAATTATTTTCTTGAATTAAATTGGAAAAGTGGGGTAATAAGTTATAAAATCATGGAGAACATAGGATAGTTAGTATGTAATAAGTGATAGAACGTTGAAGAAGAGTTATGGTCATTTTCTACATCATAGGAGTTATGGGAGTTATAATGACCATTTTCTACATCATGGAGTAATAAGAGTTATGATATATTTTATTTTAATAATAAGATGCTAAAAATACTAACATCTCAATATAATTTACTGTTACATTTCCAAGAACAAAGAGAGATCCTAGTGTAAAGACAACTAAGTTCAAGAAGTTAAATTTTCCCCCAAAAAAAGTGGAAGAACACCTCCCTGTTACATATGTCATATGTGCGTAGACATAACCTTACAAGAAATTCCCTTTCCTTTGTCTCCTAATCCTAAAATTAGGCATCGAATTTGGTCCATCCTTGAGCAACCCCTAGTATCCTTTTTCTTATTTTAATTTTAAATTCTCCTCCCCCTTTAATTCTCTTTTATTGGAGTTATTACTCCTTTGGTGATTCGAACCTACAGCCACAATCCTAAAGTTGTAGGTGGAGGGTGTTGACCATATCGGAGCAACCCCTAGCCAAGAAGAATGGTAAGAATACCAAAAATAAGTTACCGACTGTATATCGTGTAATTAGATTACTTCCCTGTCATGACCCTAACTCATAGCCAGCTGTGATGGCGCCTCACGATAACCTGAGCGATTTGGATAAGCGGGACTAAATGGAGGGTCTTTACCATGCTGAAACCGACCCCTCGAAGGAGCACCACTGTAACTACCAGATCCTCGAGGCCTCTTGGCCTCCCTCTCCTCTCGCTCCTGGCTACTAACAGACTCAATCTCACGAGTAATATCAATAACCTCCTCGAAAGTAGAACCGGTCACCCTCTCCCCGGTCATGAGAATATACAGCTGATAAGTGAGTGTTGACATCCAATTTTGTCCCTCCTTTCTTCTAATTAATTTCATAAGCTAACTCAGAGAACCTTAACTCATACTGCGACACGGTCATCTCCCCCTGACACACAACCACTCAAACTGCCTACGTAGCTCCTCTCTACAAAACTACGGTACATACTTCTTCAGAAAGAGTACAGAGAATTGCTGCCAGGAAAGGGGTGCTGCACCAACAGGCCTACGCCTCTCAAAATCCTCCCACCAAGTAAAAGCAGCTCCTGAAAACTAATAAGTAGTAAAAGCGACCCCACTGATCTCCAAAATACCAGTTGCACAAATCATCCTCTAACACTTGTCTAAAAAGCCTTGGGCATCCTCGTCCTCTGCTCCACTGATGGTCGGAGGCTGAAGTCTACCAAATCTCTCCAACCTACGCTGCTCATCCTCTGGCATGGCAGGAACTACAAAGTCTTGAGCAACTATAATCGGCTGAGTTGGGTGTGCCCCCGACGTCTGAAGTCCCTGCATTACCTACTCAGGTGTGCGACCGACGCGAGTCTGACTGTCTCTCCCAGCCTGAGAAGTAGTTGCGGCTGTAGTGGTTGAAACCACCTGAGCTAGGCCAGTGCAAACAGATAAGATATGAGCCAAGGCCTCCTAAAGACATGGAATCATAATAGGCACAGTTGGTGCCTGGCCTGGTACTGCTGGAGTGTCCGCAGCTAGGACCTGGTCCTGAACTGGGGCATCTGGTGGATCTACAGGTGCTGCCCTTGTTGCTCTGCCTTTACCACAACCACAACTGTATCCTCAGCCTCTAGTGGCCTCGACTGGTGGTATTGGTGGTTGTCCACCCTGTTCAGTAGCGTGCGTCCTCACCATCTGTGTGAAAATAGAATAACAGAAGTTTAGTACTCGGATCAACAAATTCGCACGACAAGAATTTTAAGAATATGAAGTTTCCTAAAGGTTTTGCAGTCTCTCGAGGATAAATACAAACGTCTCTGTATCGATCTGCGAGACTCTACTAAACCTGATCATGACTTATGAGACCTATGCAACCTAGGCTCTGATGCTAATTATCACAACCCTAACACAGACCCGATCGTGATGGCGCCTCACGATAACTGGGCAATCTGGCTGAGCGAGCCTAAATGGACGGCCTCTACCATACTCAAACCGACCACTCGAAGGAGCACCACTATAACTACCCGATCTTCGAGGCCTCTTGGCCTCTCTCTCCTCTCGCTCATTGTGACGAACAAACTCAATCTCCTGGGCAATATCCATAACCTCTTCGAATGTAGCACCAGTTACTCTCTCCCTAGTCATGAGAATACGGAGTTGGTAAGTGATACCATCAATAAACCTCCTGATCCTCTCTCTATCTGTCGGGACCAACTAGATGGCATGACGTTCCAACTCAGAGAATCTCAACTCATACTGGGACACGGTTATCTCTCACTGACGCAACCACTCAAACTGCCTACACAGCTCTTCTCTACGAGACAACAACACATACTTCTCCCGAAAGAGAACAGAGAACTACTGCCAGGAAAGGGGTGCTGCACTAACGGGCCTACGCCTCTCAAAATCCTCCCACCAAGTAAAAGCAGCTCCTGAAAACTAATAAGTGGTGAAAGCGACCCCGTTGGTCTCCAGAATACCGGTTGTACGAACATCCTCTAATACTTGTCTAAAAAACCTTGGGTATCTTCGCCCTCTGTTCCACTGAAGGTCGGAGGCTGAAGTCTACCAAATTCTCCAACCTACGCTGCCCATCCTCTAGCATGGCAGGAACTACATAGTCTGAGCTGTGAGCACGTGATTTTTGCCCTATATGAGAATTACTCCCAGAAAAATTCAAAATAAAATAGTTTTGTGTCGTGCGTGATTTTGGTAATTTTTGTGTTATTTTTCTTATTATTATGTATTTTTGTGTGGACGTGTCTATTTATTTAAATTAATATAAAATACAAAAAATATTTGCATTCTGCATATAAAAATTCATGTTTGTAATTTAGAGTAATTAAATTTATTTGACGAAAATGGAAAATAACAAAAAATATGTGTTTAATGTCTAAAGTCTAATTGTGTAATTTTATCTTTAATCGTTATTTAATTTTGTGTTAATTATTATAACGCTTTAACTCGTACTTTTATAAGTTGATTTATTTCTATGGGTTAATTTAAGACTTTTAGGATTTTTAGTTATTAATTTTGAAATAAAAGATTTTTTAAAGAGAAAAGAAACAAAACAAAGGAAGAAAAATCGGAACTGGGCCAAAATCGAGCCCAATTCCCCTGACCCAATACTAGCCCCAACCCGGTCCAGCCCCACTTGAACCAAACGACGCCGATTTAGGCGTCTCAAATCTGAGCCGTTCAATTCAATTGATCTAACGGTCAAGACCATACCAACCCTAACCCATATCCATCATCCGACCCCGACCCGTTACCCCTCCCAAACGACCTCGTTTAATTTATCTCTTTTGATCTTAGCCGTTGGATTATTTTGATCCAACGGTTGAAATTAATTAGTGAATTTTAATTACCCAAACCCCCCCCCCCAAACCCTAACTCATATTCATTTCATCGTCTCCCACAGAGACAAAGCCGACGCCGCCTTCCCCCGCCGCACTCCGCCGGCCGGAAATCGTCTCCGCCGGCGGCAGTAGGCCAAACCACCCCAAATTAACACCGTAAAATCTCCCAAGCCCCCTCTACATGGATCCGTTAGCCGTTAGTCTCGAATGTCACTCAAACGTCTCGAATATCCGTTTGAAACTCGCCGGAATTTGACATTCGTCCCAAACCACCTCCAAATTCATGCCAAGCCTCCCTCTAGCCTCCCTCGCACCCAAACCAGTCTTGGTTTGTTTCAAATCCAACCGGAAAACCCAAAATCCCAAAAGCGGCCGTATGAACCCTAAAATTCAAAATTAGGATTTTTCTTCAAATTCAAAGGAAAGTGAAGTCTAATAGAATTTAATTGGGATGTTTTCGTTTGAAAACATCCCAATTAGAGTCCGTTAGACTCCAAATTCAAGTCCAAGCCCCGGATTCTGTCTTGGTTTCGATTTCTTCTCCTCTTGAGGTAATTTCTTTTCTTCTTGTTTATTTCAATTAGGTATTTGTTTGTTTTATGTATTTGTTTAGTTTAACTCTTGAATTCTTCTCATTTTTTTTTCTTTCTTGGCCGTCCCTGTTGTAACTTCTTCCCAAAGACCTTTTATTCGGTCAATTATTCTCTTGGGTTGTTTATTTGATTACATATGTGGTCAAATGCGTATTCGCGTCGATTAGCGTCGTCGAATACTTAGTTTCATTTTGGCCGAGATTTTTAAAATTACTGTTTTATCGATTAATTTGCTATCAATGATACGTGTTATAGTTAATTGAATGTCGTCGTCTAATCTCGTAGAATTTGTTTGTGTGAAATCTCGGGCAGTGGTTTGTTTTGTCTGAATTGAACTTTTATATCTGTTGTTTGGTTCTGTGTATTTGAATTAGTTGTTCTTGTTTGTTATAGCTGATAAGAGTTTTTTTAGGAAATTAACAATGTAGTGCACATGCCTTAGGTCAGTGGAACCTGCTGGACAGCAGGTATCCACCTGGGCTTTGCACTTAAGGAATTTTAAACATAAAAACCCCATACTTAGACAAGATTAAGTGGGGAAAACAGAGGAGATAATGGGCTGGGCAGAGAAGATGATGGGCTAGGTCTTTCTAGTGGTTGGAGGTATCTTAAGGGGTCTGTTTTTGGTTATAAGACGGGAGAGGGATACAGACCTTGGAGAGAGAAAAAAGAGCAGACCTTAGGAGGGGATTCTAAAAAGAAAGACAGAAAAAAAACATTGAGAATATTAGAAATACACACTAACACTCACAGAGATTAACACTCAGATAGAAAACACTGAGTATACACACATTCACAGCATAGACACTCACGTACACTCATACAAATACACATAAGTATTCACTGCCTGCTGTGGTTCTCCTGTTGTTGCTTTTGCTATTCTGCTGTTGCTGTTGTTGTTCTGCTGCCTGCTATCATTCTGCTGCCTGCTGGTTGTGGTTGAACTGCCTGCTGGGTGTTGTTCTTCTGTTGTTGTTGTTGTAGCTGTTGTTGTTGTGGCTGTTGTTGTTGTCCTGTTGTTGCTGTTGTTCTGTTGTTGTTGGTCCTGTTGTTGTTGTTGTTGTTGTTGTGTCTTACTGCTGCTGCAACTGACCTCTCCTTATTGTAATTGCCATGTAAATTTTCCAATCCTTATGAATGTGAAGCTGTAATGACAAGTGTTGAAGAAAAATGAAGTTGTTTGTTTGGCATTCATTCATCTCTGGTTTTAGATATGACTGAATCTGATATATGTAACATTTTGTCAAACAATGTGTATTCGTTAGGAATAATTGGTAAATGTAATGGAACTATATGGACTGGATTGGTACATTGGAACTGTGCTTGTGATTGCTATTATATTAGTACGTATTAGGTTATGTAATCTTAATAACTAATAAGATTTCAGATAAAAATAGTAGATTAAAAGGTTAAAAGTAATAATTGAATTTAGGTTTCCTGTTATAACTATGAAATTATGTATTGTTAGTAGCGTTTCTTCTTAAAAGTGATAGATCAATTTAAGTGAATGATTAGTTGAAAATTATAAGCTTATAGTTGTTTCATTTGAAAACTAAATATGAATTAGTATCTAAAAATGGAAATCGTTTTGATATTATGTCTGCAATGATGTTTTAATTCCGAAATAGTTCGATTATGATTACAATTAATTTGGTTTAGAGTAATTAGTGTTTAAAAAAATAATTTCCAATGCTTTAGTAGAATAGTCTTAATAATAGAATATCGGTCTGTTTTGACTTTGAAATCTCTTCTCTTTTTAGATTCAATTTGGATTGATAATTAGAATTGGTAAATAAAGGAAATATTTTGATAACTAAGTAATCAAATCAGTTTTGAATTCGAATTAGAATTGTGATAATCTAAAAATAAAGTAAAAAAATATATTTTCTGTTGTGTGTTATTTTTTGGGTCAATGCCCTAATAAGTGGCCCAAATTCAGTAGGTATGATAGTTACACAAGGGCCTGGATCAATACAATACTAAATTAGATGGGTTTGGGCCATTAGTTCTGAAATTTACACAAACGGCCTGAATCCGAATTTCAATCAAATTTAAATTGGACATGAAACTGCTCATGGGCTGCAGTCAAGCCCAATATTAAATAAAGCCTAGACTCTTATGAGTTTGTGGCACCAAAAATATAAAAATTATTAGGTAATAATAAACAATTAGAATTTCTTTTGTTATTAGAGACAGAACACATATAAAATATTGTATACTATAGGTATGACCTTTAATAAAAATGAGATGAGCCTCGCCGCTTCAAATGTACAATTGCGGGTCCCTCAAATAAATTTTTATAAATATCTTAGATTTGGAAGGACCATTAGCAAATTTCACGGTCTTTCTTAAAGTTAAAATAAACGTAGATACTCTAGGCACGATTTGTAATAATTTTACCTTCACGGATGCGCATTTATGTGACCCAAATCTTACTCTCGGCGAAACTGAAATATATATTAAAGTCGCAGGCGTACTGGTTGCGGTGTGACTCAAAATGTATTTTCGTGACGTTGCAATTCTTCCAAAATTGAAAAGCGGAATATAAGAGCACATAAATAAAAAATATATAAAGAAATCAGATAGAAACAAAAAATTGCAGTTGAGCGACCGTGATAAAACCATGGAATTCGGGAGTGCTTAACACCTTCTCCCGGGTTAACAGAATTCCTTATCCAGGGTTTCTAATTTCGCAGACTGTAATACAAAGTCATAAATTTCCTCGGTTCGGGATTAAAACCGGTGACTTGGAACACCATTATTTTTCCAAGTGGCGACTCTGAACTAAATAAATAAATCCCGTTTCGATTGTCCTTTAATTGGAAAAACTCCTACGCGCTCTCGCGAGTAAGCGTAAAAAGGAGGTGTGACAGCTCTGGCGACTCTGCTGGGGATAATCGGGCCCAGAACTTCGGTTCAGGGGTTTAAGAATTCGAGCTCAGTTAAATTGCTATTTTTGTCTATATCTGATTTTATTATATGTTTAATTAATGTGCTACATGTCTACCGCTTTGATACTAGTTGCAATGTATATACAAAACTGCTATATGTTTACCGCTTTGATATTGCGTGAACTGTATATAAAACTGTGCCGAAAACCCTTCACTTCTCACCCCCGGGGATGTGCTCACCGGTTGAGACTCCTTATTCTGTTAGTGTCATACCCCGAAATAATAAAGAGGCTCGGAAAGTTTCTAAGCCGGCTGGCCTTTTGGTTCCCGGAAAGGAGCTCCTTCCTCAGCCCGAGTTGTCCGCTTGGGTACACAATCTTGATCATGTACCGAGGTTTTGAACTTAGAATAACATAACTACATACCGGATCCCTAGTAGGAAACGCTTATTTGCATCACGTTGCATTTGACTTAGGGGACTCAACACAGGGGTTGGGTCCGTCTAGAACAGGCAACCTGAAATGAAAAGACCATCCTGCTATACCATGTTTGTTTTAAGCATTTATTCGAACTTGCATGCTGACCGGCTTTTAAATACCGAAGAAAAACAAAAAACAAAAGGAAACAGTATGGAGAAATAGATATTTTTCAGAAAATACAAAATGCGCTTTACCCAACAAATCAATAATTTAGTTTGCTAATAAAAAACGACGGAAGGTTGACTCCGCCAACAAAATGGTTTTCTTAACAAATGTGCTTTCTTTGTCGATCAATAAAAGAAAAATAGTTTGTTTTGACGGACCGAACTATGCGGGTTTGATTCTCACCGGATGTGAGATACGTAGGCAACCCCCGTCAGGGTCCAACTTGCCCTTTTTCAAAAAATTTTTCAAAAATATACCAAAATTTTAAAATTTTGAAAAAATAGTCCAATCATTGCCAGCCAAAATGATCTTCTTCTTTAAATAAATGTGCAGGATGAGCACGATTCAAAACGAACCCTTTTCACTCATGACTAAAATCCCGGTACAAATCCGACTATGGTGGGAGGATCTCGGCAAAGAAGGGCAAGATGAGGTTTAGAAATATTTGAAAGATCTCACAGGTCTGCTTGAAATAAAGCCTCGAGGGGACATCATAAGAGCATTAGTCACATATTGGGACTCCGCGCGCAATGTCTTTCACTTCTCGGACTTCGAGCTCACCCCAACTGTGGAGGAGATGACCGGATACATTGGAAACACCTGATATACCATTGGGGCGTCAATATCTAATCGCTCCCAGGGTTGTCGCCATACACCGGTTTTTAGATTCACCGAAGACAGCCAGAACGGTACGTAACCCAGATCTAGCACAAGGGTTTTGTACTTTAAGCTTCATCTATCAAAGGTACGGTCATGTAGGAGGTTTTGACAAGCGGGAAAACAAATTATGCAGCAAGGGTAATCGCCAGAAATGGGAGGAGCACAGACGAATTGCCTTCATGATAGCCTTCTTAGGACTTGTGGTATTCCCGAGAAAAGACGGGAATATTGATATAAAGGTAGCCGAAGTCGTCGTCAGTACTTTGCTTGACCAAAGCGAAAGTACTCTCGCTCCCATGATACTATCAGATATATATCGAGCCCTCACGGCCTGCAAAGCCGGAGGAGATTTTTTCGAAGGCTGTAATTTACTGCTATAGATATGGATGATCGAGCACCTGTGTCGCTGCACCCAATTCTTGAGATACGGGTTGGTTGAAAAAACTTGCATCAGCGAATTCTATACAAGGATTGATAGGACCGTTTTGCCTGAAGGAACATTGGCATGGAGGGCATACTTTCAGGCTCTCAGCGCAAGTCAAATACAATGGACGTTGGGTTGGTTACAGATAGACAGAATCGTGTACATGCCGGCGGCTAGGTCCCACTTTCTCTTAATGGGACTTAAGAGCATTCAACCTTATGCGCCCCATCGGGTTTTGAGAGAGCTTGGGAGGTGCAAGATAGTACCCAAAGAAGAAGACTTGAGTACCCAGGTTATTGAAATTGGTCCCGATGGTCAATTTCCAGAAGCAAGGGTCCGCCAGATCTGGAGCAAATGCCAATATCTTGAGGCAAACACTTGTGTACAGGATCGAGCTAGAGGAGAGGTTGTACCCGGATATCTTACTTGGTACAAAGGAAAAACATCGGGTGAAAGGCCAGCCAAAAGACCTCACCTCAGGGAATTTGCTGAAGCGTCACAAGAACAATGGGACTGGTTAGCTAAGGAAGAAGTTTACAGAACGAGGATTGGCAAGATAGAGCAACGGGTCCAAGATCTCCAATTTGAAAAGGATACGCAAGCTGCCGTCGACGAAGGAGATAAAAAGAAGTTGGCACAAGAAAATGACTTTTTGAGAGCTCAAATCCAGCAAATGAAAAGGGATGCTGATAGACAGTTGAGGAGTCGAGCAGACAAAAAATTGATAAAGGGTTTGAAAAACCAAGTTGCCGATGTCCAAAGAGAATTGGAAGAGTCAAAGACCCAAACAATGAGGATCCGTGCTAGCTGGAGAAAGGAGGCACATCACATTCACTTCACCTACAACGGGTGGAAGAAGATTATACTGAGATCATCACTAGTCTAAGGGAAGCAAATGTTATCCTCAGGGAGCGGGTTTTCAAGCAAGCCCGAGATGCCAGAGCAGACCTCGACCGTTGCCACGATTTGATGGCCCGATTACAAGAACAAGTGGATAGGCTCTTAGACCAAGTCACCAACAATGCTCAAAGATTGGGGGCGAAAAACCAACAGATAGAACGGCAACTCGGAGAAAGGGACATGATCAAGGACAGAATTGGAGAAATCGGGCATTATGTCACCATGAAGTGCTTGGCTTGTGAACAAATGCCCCGCATCGCCCTTTTTGCTTCAGTTATGGGCTATGTTCATCAGATCATGAGAGAGTTAAGGGGACTACACAAGGACCTCACACCAAGGCCCGCAGCAAGGCCGAATGATGCCTCGCGGGCCCCTAGGAATTTAAGAGCATTAGACTATTAATTAAAAATGTATTTTTTGAAATTTTGAGTCAAATCGGCTGGCATGTTATTCTCGAGTCAATCATTTATCTTATTTCGTTGATTATTGTAAGACGTGTTTTGTAACTTCAAAGGTTTTTTTTTATATGAAGATTACCGAATTTTGCCACAATCTTGTGACCAGAACTACGCATGGTCTGATTCACGCGGGGACGTGATACGTAGGCAATCCACATAAGATTCGACCACCACTAAAAAAGAAAGGAAAAGAACACGAAGATTAATAACAATAAGGCTTTCAAGGATAATTGAAAAAGAAAAAAAAAGAGAAAAAGAAAAGAAAAGAAGCTGGAATGACGCATGTGATGAAAACACATAGAAAGGGCTAATTGATTAAGTGCATTGCATCCCAACGTGCGATAACATGCCTGTTAAATTCAGTAAGCTAACAAAGTTTGTTGCATTCTAGAAAAGTTTAGCAGTTGGTTTGACAGAATATACTGGCCAGCCACCATTACCGTACTAGATCTAAAGGGCCAATTCCAGCAAGTATGTCCAGTTCCGGTAAAAGTCTCGAGGAAGAGAAATCGGAGATACAGATCATGAAAGAAGAGGTAGATCGGTTGAAATAGCAGATAACAGAGATGCACCTAGCCTGGGCTAGGGGACAGTCTTCACCAAACCTCCCTACTCTCGCATCCGCTCCGGAACATCCACCCCTTGATCCTTCGACAAGCGCCCCACTCTATCCATACTATCAAGGGGAAAACCCTTATGCCACCCAAATTCCACCAGCCAAACAAAATCCTCCTCCGGTCACCCCTGTTTTTGTGGCACCCCCACCTGCTACCCTACAAAAGTCGTCCGGTGAGCCGCATGTGCAAATCCATGACAATTCTTACTATCCTCCCGAGCCTACCTTTAGGGCTCCTAAACCGCATCCACACACCCCTCACTGGGGATAACCCGGCAGAACCGGAAAAGCACTTCCAAAGTTCGGAACATGAGGAAGTTATTTGAAAAGTTAAAAGCCTGGAGCAGTCCTTCAGGAATATGCACGGTTTGGGCAACCAGGTCAGTGTCGCTTACAAGGATCTGTGTCCATTCCCGGATGTCCAATTGCCAGCCGGGTTCAAAATGCCCAAGTTTGACTTATACGAGGGGCATGGTGATCCGGTGGCCCATCTTCGAGGGTTTTGTAGTAAAATGCGAGGAGCCGGAGGACGAGACGAGATTCTGATAGCTTACTTCGGTCAGAGTTTGGGGGGATCTGCACTAGAATGGTACACTAGGCAGGATCCCAGCAGATGGTTTACGTGGGATGATTTGGCTCAAGCATTCATTGGCCAGTTCCAGTACAATCTTGAAATAGTCCCCGACCGCTTATCATTGCTAAAGTTAGAGAAGAAACCCGCCGAAAGTTTCAGAGAATTTGGTTTCCGCTGGAGGGAACATGCAGCAAGGGTAGATCCGCCCATGAGAGAGAGCGAGATGGTGGATTACTTCCTGCGGACACTAGAGCCGACCTATTTCGGACACCTGGTGACGTCCGTCGGCAAATCATTCACCGAGGTGATAAAGATGGGGGCTATGATCGAGGACGGCTTGAAAGCCAACAAGATCATGAGCTATTCAGCTTTGAAAGCCACCACTCAAGCTATCCAAAGTGGTACCGGAGGAGTGCTTGGGAAAAAGAGGAAAGAAGAAGTCACGGCAGTCGAGTCCGGAACATGGTTCAGAAACAGAGGCCCCGCACCCCAGTATAACCCGCCACAACCTCACCACCAAAATTACTTCCACAATCCATATAACCACCCGCAACACTACTATCCAACACCCGATCCCCATTTTACTGTCCATCACGCACAGTCATATGCCCACACCTCCCGTCCAGGCACCATGGCGTGCGCCAAATCCACAGAATAATTACCCACCCCCAAGAGCCTATAGAAATCCCACGGGTGCGGGCTTTCGTCCGAACCAAGCATTCAAAAGCGACAGGGCGCCAAGGCCAAAGACTTTCACTCCCTTGGGGGAGTCTTACACCAGTCTGTTCCACCGTTTGAAGCAAGTAGGGTTGCTAAATCCGGTCGAGGCTAAGCTACCAAATCCTCTTCCAAAGAATCCGGATCATTCAATAAATTGTGCATACTGCTCAGGATGTCCGGGGCACGACACAGAAAAGTGTTGGCGATTGACAACAGCCATCCAGGAACTCATCGACACTCGCCGAATTGAGGTCCAGACTCCAGCGGAGCCCAACATCAACCAAAATCCACTTCCAACTCATCATGAAACCAACATGATCGAGTTGGTACGGGTAGAGGAGAGAAAGGAGAAAACCTCTCAGACTGTAATGATGATCAAGTCTAGCGGGGTAGGAATAAAAAGGGGGTCAAGCCTTGATAAGTCACTCATTTGCAAGAAGGACGTACAAGAGGGGTCGGAAGCAGAAAAGGGAAGCGTGAACAAAGTGCCGGTGAAGTCGGGGGAAGTAAAAATAACTGTACCAGGGGTAGCAACCAAACCCGTCTTGACGGTAGCAGGTGTTCGAATGGATCCTTTCATCATCAAGCCAGCAATACAGTTGCCAATAGTTGATAGCAAAGCCATCCCGTGGAATTATGATCGGGTCACGATGACCTACAAAGGAAAAGAAGTTAAAGAGGAAGTCTGCGAAGCGCAAGGGTTGACCCGCTCAGGCAGATGTTTTGCCCCTACGGAATTGAGGAAGACCACTCCGGCAACACTGAAAAAGCCGGTAACTGACGAAGAGGCAGAAGAATTCCTGAAAAAGATAAAGATGCATGATTATTCTGTCCTAGAACAGCTGAAGAAGACTCCTGCGCAAATCTCATTGCTGTCCTTGCTAATACATTCTGAAGAACATCGGCAAACTTTGATAAAAGTTCTGAATGAGGCCCACGTACTCGATAAAATCTCGGTGAGTCATTTGGAGAAGATCACCAATAGGATCTTCGAAGCGAATCAGATCACTTTCACCGATGATGAATTGCCTGAGGAAGGCACCGAGCACAACAAGGCTTTATATCTTACGGTAAAGTGTGAGGAGGCGATGGTTACCAAAGTCCTTGTCGATAACGGGTCCAGTGCTAACATCTGTCCTCTCTCCACACTAAACAAATTTAAAGTGGATATCGACAGGATACGCAAGAACAGCATATGTGTCCGAGGGTTTGATGGAGGAGGCAAAGCATCGGTCGGGGACATAGTGTTAATCTTGACAATCGGACCAGTGGAGTTCACCATGGAATTCCAGGTGCTGGACATGGTAGTTTCATATAACCTTCTGATAGGACGACCATGGATCCATGCCGCGAAAGCAGTTCCATCCAGCCTGCACCAATTAGTCAAGTTTGAGTGGGACCAACAGGAGATCGTAGTCCATGGAGAGACTGATCTACAACCAGGCACCATCGTCCCCTTTGTTGAGACAGAAGAGGATGTTGGGCCATGGGTATACCGGATCTGCGATGTGGTATCCGCCAACCGAGTTCCAGAAGGGGAATGCATTCCCAATGACAGAATAATTACGGCAGACGTCATGGTGGCTCATGAAATGTTGAGAAACGGTTTCATACCCGGCAAAGGTTTAGATGCATCTCTGCAAGGAATCATACAACCGGTATCTGTGGTCGAAAATGTAGGAACCTTCGGCTTGGGATTCAAGCCAACATTAGAGGACATCCAGCGAGCCAAGAGGAATAAGCAGAAGACATGGGTGCTCCCGAAGCCTGTTCCGCGCCTTTCCCGATCTTTTGTCAGGGCTGGAGTAAGAGGACATCCGACGACAAAGATTCCCAGTCCTATGGTTAGGCCAGACGAAGAGTTTTTAAGAAAGTTCGAGGACCTATTCGCAGATGTATGCATGCTAGAGGATGGCGAAGGATCCAGCCATGCCGATATACAGTTTGTGGGATCGAAAGAAAAGTTGAATAATAGGAAGGCTACTCCTCTCCCTGTCCGGAAGGAGTCTTGGTAGTTTGTTTTGGATTGTTTTATTTCGAAATTTTGTGTTGGGATTATCCCCGAATTAAAATCCATTTTTTTCAGTTCGTTTTAATTTGAGTTCGCAAGTTTGTTTTTCCTTGTACTGTTCCCATTAATGAAATTTGGTTCCTTTCGTTTCTAATTTTGTTTATTTTCCTTCTTTCTACTTTTCTGAGCAGCTTTCTTTCAACTGATCTTAATGATATGGCGTGCTTAAAGATTAATCAACCCAGATCTAGAAAGTCAATCGGGTTTGGAAATAATAACGCATGAAATAAGAGGTGACGAGAATGAATCGGAATACGGCGATGATGAAGCCGTAGAAGAAATCGGGCAAGAATTAAGTCACTTCGAGGAAAAACCCAAACCAAATTTAAATGACACTGAGGCTGTTAACCTAGGGGACACAGATGACGTCAAAGAAACCAGAATAAGTGTCCATATTGAACCCAACCTGAGAGAAGAATTGATCAAAACACTCATGGAGTTTAAAGACATTTTCGCATGGTCGTACGACGACATGCCAGGACTCAGCACTGATCTAGTGGTTCATAAATTACCCACTGATCCGGCATATCCTCCCGTCAAGCAAAAACTGCGGAAATTCAAGACGGAGATGAGTGTAAAGATCAAGGAGGAAGTAACCAAGCAGTTGCAGGCGAAAGTCATTCGTGTCACTCGATACCCTGAATGGTTGGCTAACATAGTACCGGTGCCAAAGAAAGACGGAAAGATCAGAGTATGCGTGGACTACCGCAATCTCAACAAGGCGAGTCCTAAGGATAATTTCCCGCTTCCCAATATCCATATCCCGATTGATAATTGCGCCGGACGTGAAATCGGATCCTTTGTGGACTGCTACGCGGGATATCATCAGATCTTGATGGATGAAGAGGACACAGAAAAACGGCTTTTATCACACCGTGGGGGACTTATTGCTACCGGGTGATGCCATTCGGTTTGAAGAACGCAGGGGCAACATACATGAGGGCGATGACTACGGTATTCCATGATATGATACACAAGGAGATTGAAGTATACGTGGATGATGTGATCATAAAATCTAGACGTCAAGAAGACCACGTTGCCGACCTCAGGAAGTTCTTTCAAAGACTTCGAAGATATGATATCAAGCTCAATCCGGCCAAATGCGCATTCGGAGTCCCATCAGGAAAGTTACTAGGATTCATCGTCAGCCGACGGGGCATTGAGTTGGACCCATCCAAAATCAAGTCCATCCAAGAGTTACCCCCGCCAAGGAATAAAACAGAGGTAATGAGTTTGTTGGGAAGGTTAAATTACATCAGTAGGTTTATTGCTCAGCTCACAGCAACCTGTGAGCCCATATTCCGTCTGTTGAAGAAAGACGCTGCGATAGAATGGACGATAGAATGTCAAGAAGCGTTTGACCAAATCAAAGGGTATTTGTCAAACCCACCCGTACTGGTTCCGCCCGAACCGGGTAGACCCCTGATTCTTTATCTAACGGTTATGGAGAATTCGTTCGGTTGCGTACTGGGGCAGCATGATCTTACTGGCAGGAAGGAACGGGCCATTTACTATCTCAATAAGAAATTCACGGTCCACGAGGTTAAATACACTCATTTGGAAAAGACCTGCTGTGCTTTGACTTGGGTAGCCCAAAAGCTGAAACATTATTTGTCTTCTTACACCACTTACCTCATTTTGCGTTTGGATCCGTTGAAATATATTTTTTAGAAACCTATGCCTACAGGGAGGTTAGCAAAATGGCAAATATTACTTACAGAGTTCGACATCATATACGTGACAAGGACGGCTATGAAAGCTCAAGCCCTAGCCGATCACTTAGTTGAGAATCCTGTTGATGACGGATACGAACCTCTGAGGACGTATTTTCCGGACGAAGAAGTATTGCAAATTGATGGGTTTGAATTAACTGAGGATCCGGGGTGGAAGCTTTTCTTCGACGGAGTGGCGAACGCAAAAGGAGTCGGAGTAGGGGTTGTGCTCATCTCTGAAACAGGACATCATTATCCTGTTACTGCTCAACTGCATTTTCATTGTACCAATAATATGGCTGAGTACGAGGCATGTATCTTGGGGTTGCGATTAGCGGTGGACATGGATGTACGGGACGTCTTGGTCTTGGGGGACTCGGACCTTCTGGTACATCAGATTCAGGGAGAATGGGAAACCGGAGATTTAAAGCTTATCCCGTATCGTCAGTGTTTGCATGATCTGACTAAGCGTTTCCGGTCGGTAGAATTCAGACATATCCCAAGGATGCATAATGAGGTTGTCGACGCTTTGGCTACTTTGGCGTCAATGCTACATCACCCGGACAAGGTTCGTGTCGATCCGTTACATATTCAGGTTCGGAATCAACATGCTTATTGTAATATGATAGAAGAAGAGATGGATGGCGAGCCATGGTTTCATGACGTCAAAGAATACCTCAGGTTAGGAATATACCCAGAGCAAGCGACTGGAGATCAAAAGAGAGCTATTCGGCGATTGGCAAACGGATATTTCCTTAGTGGAGGGTTGCTGTACAAAAGAACCCCAGATTTGGGATTGCTGAGATGTATAGATGCGGGTCAAGCCACAACGGTGATGACAGATATACACTCTGGAGTTTGTGGACCACACATGAGCGGATATGTATTGGCAAAGAAGATTCTTCGAGCAGGATATTACTGGCTCACTATGGAGCGTGATTGTATAAGTTTCGTGCGAAGATGCCATCGGTGTCAGATACACGGAGATTTGATTCATTCTCCGCCGACTAAATTACATACAATGTCAGCACCATGGCCGTTTGTCGCATGGGGTATGGATGTCATCGGACCTATAGAACCTGCAGCTTCCAATGGTCATACGTTCATTCTGGTAACGATCGACTATTTTACCAAATGGGTGGAGGCCAAAACCTTCAAATCGGTGACCAAGAAGGCGGTGGTGGACTTCGTACATTCCCACATCATCTGCAGGTTTGGAATTCCAAAGATAATCATCACGGATAATGGTGCCAATCTTAACAGCGGATTAATGAAAGAGGTCTGCCAACAGTTCAAGATTACACACCGAAATTCCACACCATATCGTCCCAAAGCAAATGGTGCGGTTGAAGCAGCAAACAAAAATATAAAGAAGATATTGAGAAAGATGGTAGAAGGGTCCAGGCAATGGCATGAAAAGTTACCATTCGCACTGCTAGGTTATCGCATTACCGTACGGACTTCGGTAGGTGCAACTCCTTATTTGTTGGTGTACGGGACTGAGGCAGTAATACCCGCAGAAGTTGAAATTCCATCCCTCCGAATTGTCGCTGAAGCCGAGATTGACGACGATGAGTGGGTCAAAACCCGATTAGAGCAATTGAGCTTGATCGATGAAAAGAGATTGACAGCAGTATGTCATGGTCAATTGTATCAAAAGAGAATGGCAAGAGCGTATAACGAGAAGGTACGTCCCAGGAAATTTGAAGTGGGACAACATGTGCTGAAGAGAGTTCTACCACACCAGGCCGAAGCGAAAGGCAAGTTCGCTCCAAATTGGCAGGGACCATTTGTTGTGACTAGGGTATTATCCAACGACGCGCTATGTCTAACTGATATTGAGGGAAGATGCACTGATATGGCTATCAATTCTGATGCAGATCAAGAGATATTATGTGTAATTCTTTAATGTAGTTGTCGACGTTTGGTTTCGTTTGTGTGTATTTTGGCATTTTTTCGGAGAATGAAATGACAGAGGCAATTTTTCTACTACCCAAACACTTTAACCCTTGTTTTCCCCTTTTGAGCCTTAACTATCCCTTCATATACCCTCTTTCGGAATCATCGAGGAAAATGTGTAACAAAAATAAAAAAAGAAACAAAGAAAGGATACAAGAAAAAGTGAACTACGTTCGACCTGATTCCTCAAGAAGGATACGTAGGCGCCACACGGCTCGGTCATAATAAAATAAAAATCAAAGGTTCCCCAAGCAACAAAACTGGGGCAGAAGTCATTGTTTCATTTGAAAGATAGTGTGGATTCCGAAAGTTGTAATGCGCTAACCGTTGAGGTTAAACCCCTTTTCTTTAGCCTCACGCGCAGAAACCACATTAAGAACCAAAAGACCTCTCGATCAGTATTTGAGAAATGCCAAGTCATGCGAATGAAATTACGAATTACACTTCAATCCTCAACTGAATTTAGGACTTACAAGCTGAAAAGGGATGGCCCCTTTAGAGGAAATTCTATGGATAATACCCCAGCCCACTGCAGGGAAAGAAAGCGAAATGAGAGAGTCTTGACGGTGAAAACCCTCGCGGGCACCTTAAGGCGAAGAAAGTTGAGAGAAATAAAATGAGAGAGTCTTACGGTGAAAACCTTTACGGGCACCCCAAGGCGACGGTAGATAGAGAGAAATGAGAGAATCTCATTAGTGAAAAACCTTTGAAGGGCACTATGAGGTGACAAGGCGAGATGGTTACAAGGTGTCCGCATGAGACAAGGTTTGGGCATTCATTTACTTCTAGCAGAACGCGGCCATCAGAAAGTGATTGACATGCATAGACTGGGTAGATTAATCTCGAAGGCGCGGCATAACCATTGGATCAGTCACACATTCAGATAAGTTTTTCCCATTTTGAGTTCAGAAAAGTTTTCCCTTTCTTTTGTCATTCGCGGTCAGCATTCTTTTTCTTTTCTTTCGTTTTCGAAAATTGATTTTTCAAAGCTTACTACCAAGCCTCCCAAAGCGGTACAATGAAAATGAATAGGCGTGGAACGAGGCAATAAGACAAAAGTCGTTCCGATATTAAGATTGGAACGACAGGTTGATTGGAAGGTTCACAGGAATTATGGAGTATGATGGACACATATTGCACGTCCGGAAGATGATTTCTCACAACAGATCACCGGCTAAAAAGGGTCGGATCAAACTAAAGGTTGGAATAAAAGGGAGAGATGAGAAACCATCTGTGGAAAGAGCATCATCCCCAGCAAGCGTCAACGTCGTCCCCAAAAGTTCGAAGGAGGCCAAGCAGCTGAAAGAGAAAAGGAAAATGGCCCCCAACAAGAGTGGCACGACCACTCACTGCGTTTTGAAACTAACAATTTTTCTTTGATTTAAAGCGGGAAAATAGGGTTCGTCGGCAGCAAAGCATGCCGTGTAGAAGGTCATCAAACTGGGGCAGAAAATTTTCTCCCATTGCGAAAATTTTCTTGAAAACAAATACCCGGTGGATAAGGATAGAAGACAACACGAGATTTCGGGAAATGCCCGTTCCGAGCAGATTTTGAGAGAGGCCAGACAACACGAGGGGGTGATCTCTGAGCCTGGTATCATCTCCAGCAGTTGTTGGGAAGATGAAACACTAACTCCGAGATTTCCCCAGCAGCATTATACCCCATAAGTTCTTCAAGGAAGCAAAAGCGTGAGTCCCGGAGGAGGCCTGGAAAGAAGGAAAAGGAAAAGGGGTCCCCCGCCAGGGTGATCCTCAGTTAATGACATTTCAATCCCCAGCGAGCCCGAGAGATACTGAAGGGCGAAGGAAATAGAAAAAGGGGAAATAAAGAATACTTCCCCAGCAGCATCATCTCCAGTAGGTGAGTAAACAATTCCGAAGATATCTCCAGCAGCCGAAGGAAAAGTAACACGACCCAGGGAGAAAGCAATTCCAAGACAAGATAATTCAGAAGAAAAGGGGGCCCAAGAGGCGATGCAGGAAGAAAAGAATGGTACAGAAAACAAAGGAAGGCGATAAGGATAGGTTGAAATTAGTGAAGTTGTAATTGAAGTCAGGGAGCCCGCCTGAAGAATGGAGTGGCGACTTAGTTTCGAAGTTATAGTTGAAGTCAGGAAGCCCGCCTGAAGAATAGAGTGGCGATTTATTTTGAAGTTGTAGTTGAAGTCAGGGAGCCCGCCTGAAGAATGGAGTGGCGATTTATTTGAAAATGGTACAAGAAGCAAAGGAAGGTAATCAAGATAGGATGAAATCAGAAGTAGTAATTGAAGTCAGGGAGCCCGCCCGAAGAATGGAGTGGCGATTAATTTTGAAGTTGTAGTTGAAGTCAGGGAGCCCGCCTGAAGAATGGAATGGCGATTTATTTTAAAGTTGTAGTTGAAGTCAGGGAGCCCGCCTGAAGAATGGAGTGGCGATTTATTTTAAAGTTGTAGTTGAAGTCGGGGAGCCCGCCTGAAGAATGGAGTGGCGATTTTATTTTGAAGTTGTAGTTGAAGTCAGGGAGCCCGCCCGAAGAATGGAGTGGCGATTTTATTTTGAAGTTGTAGTTGAAGTCAGGGAGCCCGCCTGAAGAATGGAGTGGCGATTTTATTTTAAAGTTGTGGTCGAAGTCAGGGAGCCCGCCTGAAGAATGGAGTGGCGATTTATTTTAAAGTTGTAGTTGAAGTCAGGGAGCCCACCTGAAGAATGGAGTGGCGATTTTATTTTGAAGTTGTAGTTGTAGTTGAAGTCCGGGAGCCCGCCTGAAGAATGGAGTGGCGATTTATTTTAAAGTTGTAGTTGAAGTCAGGGAGCCCGCCTGAAGAATGGAGTGGCGATTTTATTTTGAAGTTGTAGTTGAAGTCAGGGAGCCCGCCTGAAGAATGGAGTGGCGATTTTATTTTGAAGTTGTAGCTGAAGTCAGGGAGCCCGCCTGAAGAATGGAGTGGCGATTTATTTTTGAAGATGTAGTTGAAGTCAGGGAGCCCGCCTGAAGAATGGAGTGGCGATTTTATTTTGAAGTTGTAGTTGAAGTCGGGGAGCCCGCCTGAAGAATGGAGTGGCGATTTTATTTTTTGAAGTTGTAGTCGAAGTCAGGGAGCCCGCCTGAAGAATGGAGTGGCGATTTATTTTGCAGTTGTTTGATGAAAGCGGTAGAGTATGACGTGAGTCCCCAGCATGAATCCAAGTTCATGATCAAAAGGAAGGCAACAAGGATCAGAAAGGTAGGTTCAGACTTCGAAGGAGAATAGTTCGGAGATCACGAAAAAGGGACCAATGGTCGGAGTTCGGCAATCAAGATAGGCCGAGATAACAATTATCAGAAGAGAAGAAGCATGTGGAGAAACATCGGAGCCAGCAGGACGACAATGAACATGACAAGATCAAGTTGAAAAGATAGATAAGAATTTGCAATATTGTAACTTAGTATAGCTTCTTATTTTTGTTTAGCACGGTGTAATAAGGAGAGCAGTTAAGCGGTGGCAACAGCAGCAACAGCAGTAACAACAAGATCACAGCAGTCATAGTAGTCCCAGCTACCAAGAATTTCCCGAACTACATTGATCTGATTCCCTTTTAGCCAGGGATATGTATGAGACCTTTTGAAGCAAAGGTTCGGTCAAACTTTTCCAAAAAATGCTTCATACGGAGTGCTCAAACGGACAAAAATCGCTCGTATCCGCTCACTTATCTTTGCACGAAAACTCTTCATGTTTACGCGCAAAGAGGGGCAGCTGTGAGCACGTGATTTTTGCCCTACATGAGAATTACTCCCAGAAAAATTCAAAATAAAATAGTTTTGTGTCGTGCGTGATTTTGGTGATTTTTGTGTTATTTTTCTTATTATTATGTATTTTTGTGTGGGCGTGTCTATTTATTTAAATTAATATAAAATACAAAAAATATTTGCATTCTGCATATAAAAATTCATGTTTGTAATTTAGAGTAATTAAATTTATTTGACGAAAATGGAAAATAACAAAAAATATGTGTTTAATGTCTAAAGTCTAATTGTGTAATTTTATCTTTAATCGTTATTTAATTTTGTGTTAATTATTATAACACTTTAACTCGTACTTTTATAAATTAATTTATTTCTATGGGTTAATTTAAGACTTTTAGGATTTTTAGTTATTAATTTTGAAATAAAAGATTTTTTAAAGAGAAAAGAAACAAAACAAAGGAAGAAAAATCGGAACTGGGCCAAAATCGAGCCCAATTCCCCTGATCCAATACTAGCCCCAACCCCGTCCAGCCCCACTTGAACCAAACGACGCCGATTTAGGCGTCTCAAATCTGAGCCGTTCAATTCAATTGATCTAACGGTCAAGACCATACCAACCCTAACCCATATCCATCATCCGACCCCGACCCGTTACCCCTCCCAAACGACCCCGTTTAATTTATCTCTTTTGATCTTAGCCGTTGGATTCTTTTGATCCAACGGTTGAAATTAATTAGTGAATTTTAATTACCCAAACCCCCCCCCCACCCTAACTCATATTCATTTCATCGTCTCCCACAGAGACAAAGCCGATGCCGCCTTCCCCCGCCGCACTCCGCTGGCCGGAAATCGTCTCCGCCTGCGGTAGTAGGCCAAACCACCCCAAATTAACACCGTAAAATCTCCCAAGCCCCCTCTACATGGATCCGTTAGCCGTTAGTCTTGAATGTCACTCAAACGTCTCGAATATCCGTTTGAAACTCGCCGGAATTTGACATTCGTCCCAAACCACCTCCAAATTCATGCCAAGCCTCCCCCTAGCCTCCCTCGCACCCAAACCAGTCTTGGTTTGTTTCAAATCCAACCGGAAAACCCAAAATCCCAAAAGCGGGCGTATGAACCCTAAAATTCAAAATTAGGATTTTTCTTCAAATTCAAAGGAAAGTGAAGTCTAATAGAATTTAATTGGGATGTTTTCGTTTGAAAACATCCCAATTAGAGTCCGTTAGACTCCAAATTCAAGTCCAAGCCCCGGATTTTGTCTTGGTTTCGATTTCTTCTCCTCTTGAGGTAATTTCTTTTCTTCCTGTTTATTTCAATTAGGTATTTGTTTGTTTTATGTATTTGTTTAGTTTAACTCTTGAATTCTTCTCATTTTTTTTCTTTCTTGGCCGTCCCTGTTGTAACTTCTTCCCAAAGACCTTTTATTCGGTCAATTATTCTCTTGGGTTGTTTATTTGATTACATATGTGGTCAAATGCGTATTCGCGTCGATTAGCGTCGTCGAATACTTAGTTTCATTTTGGCCGATATTTTTAAAATTACTGTTTTATCGATTAATTTGCTATCAATGATACGTGTTATAGTTAATTGAATGTCGTCGTCTAATCTCGTAGAATTTGTTTGTGTGAAATCTCGGGCAGTGGTTTGTTTTGTCTGAATTGAACTTTTATATCTGTTGTTTGGTTCTGTGTATTTGAATTAGTTGTTCTTGTTTGTTATAGCTGATAAGAGTTTTTTTAGGAAATTAACAATGTAGTGCACATGCCTTAGGTCAGTGGAACCTGCTGGACAGCAGGTATCCACCTGGGCTTTGCACTTAAGGAATTTTAAACATAAAAACCCCATACTTAGACAAGATTAAGTGGGGAAAACAGAGGAGATAATGGGCTGGGCAGAGAAGATGATGGGCTAGGTCTTTCTAGTGGTTGGAGGCATCTTAAGGGGTCTGTTTTTTGTTATAAGTAGGGAGAGGGATACAGACCTTGGAGAGAGAAAAAAGAGCAGACCTTAGGAGGGGATTCTAAAAACAAAGACAGAAAAAAAACATTGAGAATATTAGAAATACACACTAACACTCACAGAGATTAACACTCAGATAGAAAACACTGAGTATACACACATTCACAGCATAGACACTCACGTACACTCATACAAATACACATAAGTATTCACTACCTGCTGTGGTTCTCCTGCTGTTGCTTTTGTTATTCTGCTGTTGCTGTTGTTGTTCTGCTGCCTGCTATCATTCTGCTGCCTGCTGGTTGTGGTTGAACTGCCTGTTGTTCTTCTGTTGCTGCTGCTGTTGTTGTTGTGGTTGTTGTTGTTGTGGCTGTTGTTGTTGTCCTGTTGTTGCTGTTGTTCTGTTGTTGTTGGTCCTGTTGCTGTTGTTGTTGTTGTGTCTTACTGCTGCTGCAACTGACCTCTCCTCATTGTAATTGCCAGGTAAATTTTCCAATCCTTATGAATGTGAAGTTGTAATGACAAGTGTTGAAGAAAAATGAAGTTGTTTGTTTGGCATTCATTCATCTCTGGTTTTAGATATGACTGAATCTGATATATGTAACATTTTGTCAAACAATGTGTATTCGTTAGGAATAATTGGTAAATGTAATGGAACTATATGGACTGGATTGGTACATTGGAACTGTGCTTGTGATTGCTATTATATTAGTACGTCTTAGGTTATATAATCTTAATAACTAATAAGTTTTCAGATAAAAATAGTAGATTAAAAGGTTAAAAGTAATAATTGAATTTAGGTTTCCTGTTATATATGAAATTATGTATTGTTAGTAGCGTTTCTTCTTAAAAGTGATAGATCAATTTAAGTGAATGATTAGTTGAAAATTATAAGCTTATAGTTGTTTCATTTGAAAACTAAATATGAATTAGTATCGAAAAATGGAAATCGTTTTGATATTATGTCTGCAATGATGTTTTAATTCCGAAATAGTTCGATTATGATTACAATTAATTTGGTTTAGAGTAATTAGTGTTTAAAAAAATAATTTCCAATGCTTTAGTAGAATAGTCTTAATAATAGAATATCGGTCTGTTTTGACTTTGAAATCTCTTCTCTTTTTAGATTCAATTTGGATTGATAATTAGAATTGGTAAATAAAGGAAATATTTTGATAACTAAGTAATCAAATCAGTTTTGAATTCGAATTAGAATTGTGATAATCTAAAAATAAAGTAAAAAAAAATATTTTCTGTTGTGTGTTATTTTTTGGGTCAATGCCCTAATGAGTGGCCCAAATTCAGTAGGTATGATAGTTACACAAGGGCCTGGATCAATACAATACTAAATTAGATGGGTTTGGGCCATTAGTTCTGAAATTTACACAAACGGCCTGAATCCGAATTTCAATCAAATTTAAATTGGACATGAAATTGCTCATGGGCTGCAGTCAAGCCCAATATTAAATAAAGCCTAGACTCTTATGAGTTTGTGGCACCAAAAATATAAAAATTATTAGGTAATAATAAACAATTAGAATTTCTTTTGTTATTAGAGACAGAACACATATAAATTATTGTATACTTTAGGTATGACCTTTAATAAAAATGAGATGAGCCTTGCCGCTTCAAATGTACAATTGCGGGTCCCTCAAATAAATTTTTATAAATATCTTAGATTTGGAAGGACCATTAGCAAATTTCACGGTCTTTCTTAAAGTTAAAATAGACGTAGATACTCTAGGCACGATTTGTAATAATTTTACCTTCACGGGTGCGCATTTATGTGACCCAAATCTTACTCTCGGCGAAACTGAAATATATATTAAAGTCGCAGGCGTACTGGTTGCGGTGTGACTCGAAATGTATTTTCGTGACGTTGCAATTCTTCCAAAATTGAAAAGCGGAATATAAGAGCACATAAATAAAAAATATATAAAGAAATCAGATAGAAACAAAAATTGCAGTTGAGCGACCGTGATAAAACCATGGAATCCGGGAGTGCTTAACACCTTCTCCCGGGTTAACAGAATTCCTTATCCAGATTTCTAGTTTCGCAGACTGTATTACAGAGTCATAAATTTCCTCGGTTCGGGATTAAACCGGTGACTTGGAACACCATTATTTTTCCAAGTGGCGACTCCGAACTAAATAAATAAATCCCGTTTCGATTGTCCTTTAATTGGAAAAAACTCCTACGCGCTCTCGCGAGTAAGCGTAAAAAGGAGGTGTGACAGAGCAGTTACAACAGACTGAGCTGGGTGTGGCCTTGGCGTCTTTACTCCCTAAACCCTGTGTGCAGATTCAGGCGTATCTGGTTTCGCTCCCGAGTGTTGATTCCTCCAGCTTCAGTCGGACATTCGGAGTTCACGAGGTAGTTATCTGGCATCCGAAATCCCGTGGTTCTCCTCCTTTATCACTTCTATCTATATTCAGACATTTGTTCTAGCATAGACTTAGCAGACTTGTATTATGAATTATAGATGCTCGTGACTAGTGACACCCCGATTATGACTGTGCTTGGGTTGTACTTCCGCATTGTTATGATATTATCAACTACTTAATATTATTAAATCATGCTTTAGACTTTTTTCTTGTTGTTTAGTTGCTTAACTTCGAATTGAGCATAGTTGGCTGACCTTGTCTTTACGAGAATCATCATCACGAACAGATCCAAATAGGGTTGTGACATTCCCCCACTTCAGAATGTAATGTAGTGAACGGCAAGAGTTAAAAACTATGCTCATAATTTCTTTGTCGTGTCTAAGTGGAAATGGCCAAAGTAACTTACATATGTATCCTAAATTAATTACTTAAATGATAAATAAGTTATAATTAAATAACGATCACGGAGCCAATGTCTAACCAAAAGAGGGGGCAATGATAAATGAACTTTCTTTATTAGAAAACAGAACAAATTAAAGGGGAAAACGTCGTGTTGACTAATTTCACAAATTTTCATTTAAAATTAGGATACTTATAAACTTGGTAAAATGAGTATAAAAAGTAAGTTTGGTGTGACGATGAATTCATTATTGGCAGCAGCGTTCATCAGTATTGAAACCTAACTTTATCTAATAAAACAACTATTTTAACTTCACGTAATCAATTTATTCAATAACAATGCATAAATACATAGCTAATTTAGGAAAATATTAATAGGACTTTCTTTTGTTTTTTCTTCCCCTCGTTTTCCATAACTTGAACACATAGTCAAAAACCTTGTTGAAGGTTTGTTGGGATCGAGTAAATAAAGTCATAGTCCTATAATACAATCTTTTGGCCACCAAAAAATGGAAGCTTGCGTGACGTTCAGTATTATATATATATATATATATATATATATATATATACTAGCAATCAATATATAGATATATATTAGAAGTGCTGTTTTGCTCAGACGTAAAAAAGATTTTAGTGAGAAGAGCAAATTAGTATGGAGGAAAAGAAGTACGTAGTTGAGGTTGAGAAAGGTAAAGAAGGCAGAAATGGAAGGCCATCAATAGGACCTGTTTACCGTAATGTGCTAGCCAAAGATGGTTTCAGGCCTTTATCTCATGGACTTGAAAGTTGCTGGGATATTTTCTGGTTAGCTCTCTTTTTAACTTCCTCATTACACCACCACCCACCCCTCCCGCGCCCTCCCAAAAACACAAGAAAAAAGACAGTCTAGTGCACTAAGCTTCCACTAGGCGGGTGGTCTGGAAAAAGGTCCGATCACACGGTCTATTGTACACGTAGCCTTATACTGTATTTTTGTAAGAGGTTGTTTCCATGGCTCGAACATGTAACATCCTAGTCACATGGCAACAACTTTACCAATCTCCCTTCCCTTCCCAAAACACAAATACTAGCAATAACAACTGACCTCATCCTCTATAATCTCTATATTTAAGTTATTATATATACTGATATTGTGTAGTTTTTACATTGTTAATACAATTAACCCGGGGTATATAGCATGTCTGTTATCATTTTAACTTGGGTACAGGTTAATAATTATCATATGAATTTACTTATGATTATCTTAGAAGTGACCTGCTAGTGTAAGCTGTTTCATCAAAAAGTTAAATTTTTTTAGTTCACGAGCTGCAGTTAATCTTAACTAGACTTTTTGTTTTGGTGTAGTGAGTCTGTCAATAATTTTCCAGATAGCCGAATGTTGGGTGAGCGGGAAATGTTCCACGGTCAGGTATGCATCCTTTTTACTTTCAACCCATATTTTTATTTATTTATAAGGAGGCTACAGATCCCCTTATGTAGTTCTGGCTCTGCAGATTGATCAAGAAATTAAAATTTGCCACTTGTCTTTACGAAAATTCTTAAAATCCATGAATGACTTCTATGAACTTCATGTTTCAAGTAACATAATGAACGACATGACTTGGTGTTAATAAGGTTTTGGAATCAACTCGGATTACACATCTTTTAGCGGAATCTTTCAATCTCTTTGAGAGAAAAATGCAGATTTCTGGTTCTTTTAAGCTCAGCTTCTTGAAGAATTTTCTTCCTTTTATTGTTGCTGATAATGTTCTTGAGATTTTCATCATTTTTGTGTCATTGTAGGCAGGTAAATACATTTGGTTAACTTACAGGGAAGTGTATGATCAAGTGTTAAAAGTTGGAGCTTCTATTCGTGTATGCGGTGTTAAGCAAGTAAGCCATTCAGACTTTAAAGTTGAAGAATGACAAGAGGACTTCATTCAATATAGAGTGTTTTGCAATTTTTGAATTACAAATATTTAGGAAACATTTAACTCATATCTCTTAAAAAGCTTAGAAAACATTCTTTGAAACTGTTACAGAAGTGATGCAGTTTTGTCAGAACCATGGACTAAATTCTTATATCTGATTGCTTATATGCAGGGTGGAAGATGTGGTATATACGGCGCCAATTGTTCGAACTGGGTAATAAGCATGCAGGTATATATATAACTTCCAATATACTTAAGTTTCTGAATACAGCGGTTCTGTTGTTTGCTTCATTTCTGTTATCTGTCCAATAATATGATACATGTCATATGTTGGAGCCGGAGTATCCCGCAATGTACACAGAACAAATGAGGTCTTTCCCTTCTCTGGTTCTGAGACAGTGGCATTGGTGCAATATAAGACTATCTTTTGAGGCCCTCATGACCATTTTCTTTTATAGTTTTACAAATTTTTTGTCATCACCTTTTTGCTTATACTCTTGTTGCAGCATCTGTTCTGAACTCTTCCATACACTTGATTTCTTCACTTCCGGTTTGTGTATGAGCGGTACCTCCTGCAGTTTACTGTCCAGGGGGATATTTCAAAGAAAACTTGTCAATAATTGGATGATAAAACAGATAAATTTCATTACGTGCATAATAAATCTTTCGCATGAATTGGATAATTGTGTTATTTCAATGTTTTTTCTCATACATCAGCTCGTATATGCTGTCCAAATAAGCAAAATGGTCTACTTATTTTTGCAGGCCTGCAATGCTCATGGTCTCTATTGCGTCCCCTTATATGACACTCTAGGTAAGCATGGTACCTCCCTTCTCTTCCTTAAAGGAAACACAAAGTCAAAGAAGATGTTTCAGTATTAAGAATATCCGAAAGAGGACAATATATTTTAGCATGAGTTAGCATATTGTTAGGACTTAGGAGTAATGTTTTCGGTATATCTTATAAATTGCATTTATCAGGACATAGCATCACAGCTACATGAAAGTAAGTTAAACTATCTGGATATGATGTCTAAATGGAGAAACCGTGATGGAAAATCTAGATATTCAATTAATGCAGAGTTGTAAGGATTGTTTGCACAAGATGCGTTATTTCTGTGACTGGTATATGAATAGGCACAAGCAAGATATCGCAGGACAGCAGTAACATATAGACATAGTCAAGTCAATTCAAAAGGACCGTGTCATTGTTTTAATTAGTTTGACAGGAGTTTGCAACATTTTGCATCATTTTTTGTCAGATTTGGTTTATTCAGATCATACTCAGCTAATCATAGATATAGAGACAAATACAATGTTTGTGTAGTCATAGCTAAGAATAGGTTTTTTAAGATTTTCATTTTCTATTCCAGTATATAATTGTTCCCACTCATTGTTGGAGCAATATTATGTCTTCAGGTGCTGGTGCAGTTGAGTATATCATTTGCCATGCAGAAGTTTCCATTGCATTTGCAGAGGAAACAAAAATTTCCGAGGTAATAACAATCACACTACATTATGACACTTTATTCAGTGTTTGATCCACTTCATTAGTCTACATCTCTCCTATTTTTTTTCATATTCTTATATTTCTTTGTCCGCCTGAAGTTCGCTCCATCAGGAACTGACTGTTTACTTTTGGTACATTTTAGGTGCTCAAAACTTTTCCTAACACTGGAAAGTTCCTGAAAAGTATGTAACTACTGTTTTAACTTCTAATGATTAGAGCAAGAATCCGCCTAAAGGTGCTAAGTTTGTCACTCCTTTTTGTAGCTCTTGTAAGCTTTGGTAAGGTTGCACAGGAACAGAAAGACATGGCTGGAACTTTTGATTTGAAATTGTATTCTTGGGATGAGTTCTTGCTACTGGTGAGTTACTTGGAGCTATCATTACAGTTGCATCTTCCTCCTTTTTTGTCTATGGTAGAGAAACATTCTTCACTGGCTGAAATTCTTCCTGGATTTTCCACTTCCTAGCTTTTGCCTTTCTTAATAACTTTTAGTAGAGTGTGTGTGTATGTATATATATTTATATATGTCAAACAAGGAAGGCCTACTTATCTTATAGTACTAATTTCTACTGCTTTCTGTCCTTTTTGTTCTAATTCACATTTCAACTTTGAGTTATTATTGAAGGAGCAAAAGGTTCGGGGTCTGTCGTTTGTAGTGTCACACCTGTACCACATTGAAAGCGTAGGATAATGCTTGGAATATTCACCCTAGATCTGTTTTAACAATAGGGCCTGAATCCAACTCCATTTTCCGGAACGTGCTCATCCTCTTATGTTCAAAACTGGGTATCAACTTCTATCCAAGACAATTTGAATCTTACGGTTATTGAAACATTAGCATATATATCAGTTATCAGCTTTCATATACCCTTCAAGTAGGTTTTCACTTTCAAAAACAGATTTCATTATAAATTGGTCAGCATCAACCAGCATACTTGGTAGCTATATTCCCATTATTGGAACGAACTTTACAAATACTATATTTTCCAGTTCCATTTTCTGTAATTTGTATTCATATTCAGCTTTAATCTGCAGGGAATGCAAGAGAAATTTGATCTTCCTGTTAAAAAAAAAACAGATATCTGTACAATCATGTATACAAGTGGAACAACAGGCGACCCAAAGGGAGTCATGATTTCCAATGAGAGCATTTTATCTCTCATTTCTGGAGTGAACCACCATATGGAGACAATGAATGAAGAGGTAATATAAATGACCCTTGTTCTGTTTTCCAAGACAGCAAAAAGTCTTCAGTACTGTGTCAATCAGGATTTATGCAAGTATATGTTTAATATATATACACATATATACTGTATATTCTATTATGTTTCAGGCTGTTTATTTATTCTTTTTATTCAACTTTTTCATGTTCATTTAGTGTGGTCATTTACAAATCTCTCTGTGGTATGCAGTTCACTGATAAGGATGTATATCTGTCATACCTTCCTTTAGCACACATATTTGATCGGGTCATTGAAGAATTATTCATTTCCAAAGGTGCATCAATAGGTTTTTGGCATAAGGTAAGTGAAGAAATATGGAGAATTTTAGTGGCTTGAAAAACTTGAAAATAACGGCGCTTTATTAACTGAATCCTCAGGATGTTAAACAACTGGTTGATGACATCAAAGAGCTAAAGCCAACTGTATTTTGTGCAGTTCCGCGTGTGCTGGACAGGATTTATTCAGGTGAAAGCTACAAGCTAACAGCACTGCGTGATATTTTACTATAGAAAGAAGCCATGTGCTTAGGATGTACTTTACCATTGTTTTTGTTGAGCATTCCTAAAAATTGGTCAACCAAAAAAACCATTTCACTACTTCTGGAGTTCTGCTATATGTTCTACATTCTTTTCATTTAGTTCTTGAAAGCCATTTCCTGCAGCGCCAAAAGTTAGTGTAGGATAAACTCTCTCTTTCCCTTTCTCACTAGGATTTAAGGAAAGCATAGCTGTCTGGACAGGGTAGAAAGATTTGCACACTAGAGAAATAATCAAAGATTTAGACAATGTCATCTCATCTCATTATTTCTTTTATGCATTGAGTATTGAAATCCTTGAATAAATGCTTTTTAAAACAGGTACTTTTTCTTCAACTGCCATAGAAGACTGTCATTTTAATTGCTACATTAACTTCTCCTTTTTGCTTCCTACAAAGATGCTATCAGATAATCCATATTCATAGCAACAGATTCTTGCACTATTTTGCACAATTCAACTAAGGCGCTTAAATTTTTATCTACTATTTTCACTTTCAGGTTTGGTGGACAAGATTTCTTCAGCTGGTTTCCTTAAACACAAACTGTTTAACTTTGCTTTTAATTAGTAAGTCCCCATTTTATTTTGCTTGCAAGGAAAAAGAGAAGTCGTCTTAAAAGTGTTCTTCCTTCTTTTGTTCTGTACTATTTTCCTTATAGTGGTAGAATATAACAATCAGGATGATATTTGAATGGTAAAAGCTTATTTAGTTGATGACCTTCCGGATGTGCTGCATTACTTGAGTCAATGTCTCTGAGACTGTGACTGAGCCAGATATGCGCATCTGACACTCATAATGTGGTTTCCTTTACAGCTTAGATAGTTGCATATTGAAACAACAGAAATTTGCTTTTACCTGTAAAGGCTTCTTGCTGTGTAAAATTTTCGATGTGCATAAAAGAACTCTCAGATAAGTTAGTGCGACGATTTTGCTATATTGGAAATATCACTAAGAGCTTTTTTATTTGTACAATGATCACATAACACATTTTCTTGCAGCAAATTGGGTAACATGAGTAAAGGGTATAAACATGCAGAGGCAGCTCCTATTTTTGACAAAATAATTTTCAACAAGGTAGGAAACAATTGCATGTTTTTCAGCAGCCTCCTTTTCATCCGTTTCTCCCCATCTTTTAGTGTCACAAAGAACAGTGTTCTACAGTGATTTGCTAATGTCTTATGTGATGATCATTAATTTAGGTGAAGGAGGGTTTAGGAGGAAACTTGCGTCTCATTCTGTCGGGAGCAGCACCTCTCTCTTCCACTGTTGAAACCTATTTACGAATTGTGACATGTGCCAATGTTCTTCAAGGATATGGTACTCGTTATTATTTATCAGAATTTTCAACTTACAAAGAGTTTTCCTAATGTATGAACGTAAAAAATCATTAGGTACTAGTATTAAATTTTTATTTAAACTTAATAAGCATGAATAAGATGCTAACTTTTCTATGACAATTCTTGGAGTATCATTTGATTTTTCTTTGTTCCCAAATTCATCAGACAACAAGCTGTTTTCTGATTTTTATGGATACCAATCTGTCAGAAGCCTTGTATATGGTTTCTGTTTCCACTTTCAGCAACCTGATTTTACATGAACAACTTCTTTTAGGCATATGTCATAAAAGAGCTTATATTTTCAGTTAGTTACTACTCTTTCCCTTTCTTTTGTTGTTTGTTCAGTTAGACTTTGCATGGAGCTATTAATGAAGTTTGTGAACCAACTCTAACTTCTCGGTATATGCTGTAGGTTTAACGGAGACCTGTGCAGGGTCATTTGTTGCAAGACCAGATGAACTTGCAATGGTTGGTACTGTGGGTCCTCCTTTGCCAATTATAGATGTGTGTCTAGAGTCTGTTCCTGAAATGGGGTATGACGCCCTTGGAAATACCCCTCGTGGAGAGATATGTATAAGGGGCAAGTGCTTATTCTCAGGATACTACAAGCGTGAAGACCTTACCAAAGAGGTGTTGGTCGATGGCTGGTTCCACACAGGTATCTTCATATTTTCAACTCAATTACATGTTTTTGGTAGCTTGCCTCATAATGTTGCTTGCAATAAACTTGCAACAGGTGATGTTGGTGAATGGCAGCCGGATGGGAGTATGAAAATTATTGACCGGAAGAAAAACATTTTCAAGCTCTCCCAAGGAGAATATGTTGCAGTTGAGAATCTGGAGGGCATTTATTCCCTTGCCTCTGGTGTGGATGCGGTATGTTTATTGTATTTTACAGATGTCTTGAATATTAATGTTGGGTTTCTACTAGAAGAAAGCACATCATAGTTAGTTTTCACTCATCCCCCTTAAGTTATGTTCCTTTTGTCCTTCAGTATTAAATGATCAAATCTACTCAAGATAGAGTTGTATCATCACATTTTATCCTGAGGAATTCTTCTGCACATTTGAAACAGATATGGATCTATGGCAGTAGCTATGAGTCATTTCTTGTTGCTGTTGTGAATCCCAATATGGGCGCTCTTCAGTCCTGGGCTGAGGAAAATGGACTAACCGGGGATTTTGATACTATATGTGAAAACCCAAAGGCAAAAGCATATATTCTATCCGAACTAACCAATACTGCTAAGGAAAAGAAGGTCATTCCTCATAACTCTATACTGAACGTCTACGATTGACTGTTTTTAAATGACTGGATATATGTGATTCTGTTTACAGCTGAAAGGCTTTGAGTTTATCAAAGCTGTGCACCTTGACCCTATACCATTTGACATGGACCGTGAACTTCTAACCCCAACTCACAAGAAAAAGAGAGCCCAGTTTCTCAAATATTACCAGGTTTGCTATTCTCCTTCTCCCAAGTTAGATTTAAGGCTTGTCCATATAGCTGAAAAACTGAGTTTTTCTGCAATAGGGTCTGTTAACATGAGTTTTTTGTTTTAAGTTGGAAGCTAGACTCTTGTTTATTGCTGAATGCTGATGTAGAACTAACATGAAATTTCAGAACATCATTGATGCACTGTACAAAAGCACAAGATAAGCAACCAGACACCTTGACTTCACATCCGAGCTGGATATAAATAACTATCTACGATGACAAACTCCGAATGCAGTTTTCTATCAGCTCATATTTATCAGTTGTAATTCATTCTTGATTGTACCTTATAAAAATCCAATTATGTACTGCTAATTATATTACTTGCTATTTCTTCCACAACTGAATGTTCATATACCTCTCATTTACTGGACACAAAGTTCTTTTCTTTATCTTCCAAAGATCAACTAATCCAATTTGGGAATAGAGGAGTTGCCAGATAATCTAACCTACCCAAGTAAAGATATCTTGATTGCGAATCATTTCAGAACCCCACGAATATAGTGGCCTAATATGTCCTATTTTTTGTATTTTTTTTATATTAAATGACCAATTTAAAAATGTGTCCAGAAATGGTCTTCAGAATTCCAATTTGACTAGACTGTGACACCATGTAAAATAGCCAAAACTTATTGAAAGCCATAGTTTATCATAATACATTTTAAAAGACAGGTGCAAAATGCCTGTTATATTCAAGGATTCCATTGTATAAAGCAAACTCTTTTATCAGACTCGTTTTAGAGACCAATACCAAACTGCAGCAACCAGGTCATAAATGAGCCTCTTATTTCTAGCTAGACTGCCCACCTTTTGGGCTAAGAGCTAAAATCAGGTCAGCAAGGGACATAACCTGGGAGATAATTTGGCACCACTCATGCCACGCAATGCGTTGATAGCAAACCTTGATGCATAAATGGTAGCTCCAAGACTTGCTAAATTTGCAGTCTCTTTTGCCAATACAACATTTAGTCTATCTTCTTCTTCTCTGAAGAATTTTTCAAGCTTGTTCCTGAAGTGTCTGTGCCATGCAGCTTGTATAAAGCAGGCTGCCATGTCCAGGGCCGGCTCTAACATAGAATAGGATTAGACAAGTGCCTTAGGCATATTAATAAATTAAAGTTTTAAAATAGTAGGAATCTTCTTGGACTAGTTAGTCCTATAAGTTTTTAGTTCTCCACGATTGTCACAAATAATTTGGAATCTATTCATAATTACACAAGTCTCAAGACGAATTCAACTACCATATCTCTTAAAAAGAACATGGATACCAAATTTTTTGACACGATTGTGTAGAAAATGAAGAGCGTGTGGATAGATGAAAAAGAATAAAATTATTGGGACCAAATTGAATATAACACCAAACACCAAGCACTCATGACAGAATTTATCCTTCTTGTTTCATATTCAATCATAGAACGTCGTCGTAGCCTGATATACAAATATCTCCCTCTCAATCTCAAACGTTTACCCTTAAACCCTCCGAAGGAGGGCAAATAAGGCTTAAACCCTGGAAACCCTATCTTCAATCTCTCCTTCTTCAAACCCTAATTCCCCCCCATATATTTATCTCCATTTTCCATGCCGTTCAAGCTTTTACCACAGCTTCGTTTCTTCAATACTACATTTCCAGTTACCCAGTTTCCCACCATGAAATGCAATTCAACATTAAAGCCTAAAACAGTACCCGTTTTATCTAGAATGTTCCCTCACAAGCTCAAGTATCGGTCAATTGGATTTCCAATTTTACCAACTCAACAACAGGAGCTCCGTAGGTTCTCGTCCCGCTCAGGGAGACCAAGACCAGGGTCGGGTTCGGGTCATGAGTTGCGGGTTTCGAAGAGCTTGATTGAAGATGAAGCTGAACTCAGTGATTGGGTAAGTGGGTTGAGGTCTGATTCGTTTAAGAAAACTCAGGTGTATAGTGATAGTGATGATAATGATGGTGGTAGGGGTAAATTTGGTAATAGGCGTGGTAGTGGAGAAGAGAGAGGTGAAAAGAGAAGGAGAGATGTGGACTTTGATGATTTTAATGGGCCTGGTAGGAGAAGTGGAAGCCCAATGCAGTCAAATTCGAGAAATGGAGGGAGGTTTGGAAGTGAATTGGACGGTGGAAGAAGTGGGGGAAGAGGTCAAATGCAGTCAAATTCGAGGAATGGAGGGAGGTTTGGACATGATAGAGGGAGTAGAAATGAGGGTAGAGGAAGTGAAGGTCGAGATAGGATGGTGTCGTCCCCGAAGGGTGGAAGGTTTGGAAGTGATATAGGTAGTGGAAGTGAGGGTAGGAGAAGTGGAGGCCATGATCGCATGGAGTCGTCTCCGAGGAAGGGAGGGAGGTTTGGAAGTGAGGTTAGAAGAAGTGGAGGCCGAGATCGGATGGAGTCCTCTCCGAGGAAGGGAGGGAGATTTGGAGGTGAAATGGCAGGTCCCAGTGACAGTAAGAGGGGTACTGGCAGGGTTGGGAGTGGATATGGTAGAGATATGGGAGGACAAGGTAGTAGTGATAGGTTAGGGAGGAAAGAAGGGACGAGTATGGGGCGAGGGAGTTCGACATTGTTAGATGAAGATGATACAGATAATGAGGATGAGGATGAGGGGGAGGAGGAAGAGGAAAGTGGTTATAAGGGGTTTCGAGATTTGATTGATAGTGAGGAAGAAAGTGAAGAATCTGATGAAGATGATGAGGTTGAGGATGGAAAAATGTTCTCTTTGGAAAAGGAGGACATTCCAGGGGCATCACACCCCCGCTCAACTGGAAAAAGTGATTCCCACCTCACTAAGACCAGGTAACTCATAAACACATGACTAACCATGTATTATGCAGCATGCTGATTGTTAGAATCTTTTTGAGTAGCTGTCTGGAGCTGTTAGAAGCATGCATAATGAATAAATAATAGCACTCGGAATTATGTGCCAAAAGTTGCTGAATCTGTTGCTAGAAAAGCAATGTGGATTTTGGTGGTTGTTGTTATTCAGTACTTCAAACTCACTTAAGATTTAGATCTCTGATAGTCGTGAGGGGGGAATACTCTTAAAAAAAATGGAAAGAGATGATGCAGGAAGGACTAGATTCTTGTTGTGTGTGTGATTGGATTAATGACAATTTAGTGGATAATATATCACCAACTATTATGGGAAGAACAGACACACTGTATATGCTTAATAATATTGTAGGAAAACATAAACAAAGGGGACTAATAAAGAAACGTAGATGAAGGTGTTGAGCGCATGAATGTGCAGAGTTGCTCTTTTGCTTGTCTCTGTATGAACTGAGGAATTTTGCCCAAGGATGTGGTACATTGTCCGGTTTTAGATGGATCTTCTATAGAACCTTTAATTCTTAAGGCAGTTATACTGTTAATATTTTTGTTCATGCTCTAAGTAACCTCAAGGAAAAGTAATTGTCTTCCGTCGATTTAAATATCATTTATTCTATTAGATAATATTTTTATCCTTTTCGCTGCAGATTTGATAAGTTTCCACTCTCTCCCTTGTCTCTGAAAGGAGTTAAAGATGCTGGATACGAGACGATGACCGTAGTGCAGGAGGCAACTCTTCCTGCTATTCTGAAAGGTTAGCCTCTTCATCTTTTGATTTGAAGCTTGAAGCATAGTGTGTTGAGATGACATTCATCACTTAATATATAGAGGTTAAGCACTATTATATGTGTTAATGATGAGAGTGCCTGTTGTAATCAATTGTATTTGGTAGGCAAGGACGTTCTGGCTAAGGCAAAGACTGGCACTGGCAAGACTGTAGCATTTTTGGTAAAACACTATATCTTTTCCATCAGAGAGTACCTATTGATGTATGAACAAGAAAAAAATGTTGCATGCAATTCCATTTACAAATGAATATATACTCACTTGTGTCATCTGCTATCGTTGGTGTTCCGTCTTCTAAAATGTTTATAACTTCCTTGGTGACCTGCGTAATTACACATCTCTACATCCTGGATTTCGTGGAACAGGGCTGACGGAGACACCATTATTCGAACTGTAGGATGAGTATCTTCATGTTGTAATGTTACCAATATGTGTATTCTTTTGGTTTGTCGAATGTGTAAGCTCTCTTAGAAAATGGAATTGCTCTACTTAAAGATTTGAATGAGAACTCCAAACCTTTGTCCCGTTACAACAAAAAAATAACTTTTCACTGGTTTAGTTTGTCACTTTTGGTGTTCCATTTCCTATAACTTCCTTGGTGTTCCATTTCCTATAACTTACCTTTCCCCTTAGATTCTCCTGACAGCTTTTTGAACTTCGTTAGCTCCTTGGTACTAGAATAGACTTTTTGTAATTGAGCTAAGAGTGTCTTTTTGCTTCAAAACTTTTGTATTATTATGCATCTTCTTGATGCCAGAAATGAAATTATTATTACTTCATCAAAAAAAATTTCCTTGGTGACTTGTGCAATGGATGATGAGTATCTTTGTTTTGTTCTATCACTAACATGTGGATTCTTTTCATTGTTGAATTGAAAGAAAAATGTAGTTCACCATTCTTTGTCTTTGTTTAGTGAAAACTCATGTACTAAACATCACCGTGAGAATTCCCCACCTTGTCTTTAAACAATTGCATTAGTGGATTTTCCTAAGAACTACATATTATAAAAAAAAACTCTCCAAAGTACTGCACTTCATCAATATCAGATTGGATATAGCTGGAGAAGGTCAAGGAAGATACAGTGTTATCAAAGGCGCGCTTAAAGCCCGATTAAGCTCTGAAGCGTGGCTCAAAACATGTTGTGCGCTTTAGTGTTGCTATCAAGGCTCTAAGACATACTTTTCTTTGCTAATGAGCGTAATCTGAAAGAAGCGAAAGAAGCGATACTGAACAATCGATATTTCATTTTATCGTAAATTTCTTCAATTTCTTTGTGCATGTATTTGGTATTCATGCTTGTTGATATTAGTCTTGGACTACACATACACATTTTTTCATTTGCGCCTTTCTTCATTAAAGCCACGCTTTATTTGTGCTTTGTGCTTAAAGCCCCAACAGACCTTAGAGCTTTTTTTGCGCTTTTCGCCTTTGATAACACTGGGAAGATATTCTCTGGAACAAACTACATGACCTGTTGTCATAGTTTGAGAGTAAAAGCAACAACAACAACAACAACCCAGTAAAATCCCATAAGTGGGGTCTTGGGAGGGTAGTGTGTACGCAAACCTTATCCCTACCCCGAAAGAGGTAGAGAGTCTGTTTCCGAGAGACCCTCGGCTCAAGATAATAAAAAGACAAAAGCATAGAGTATTAGATTCGCCACAGAAATCATAGGGAAAAGGGAACATAAAAAATAGGAAAGAAAAATTTCAATAGTACTTTGGTATAAACGATAGTACTTCTATATTAGGGGATTTTCATAGTTAAGTATCCATATAAATTTTCCTATGTCTAGCAACAACAACAACAATCTAGTAAAATCTCACTAGTGGGGTCTAGGAAGAGTAGTGTGTATGCAGACCTTACCCTACCCTAAGGGGTAGAGAGACTGTTTCCAAAAGACCCTCGGTCAAGAAGATGAAAAGAGACAATATCGGTAACATCAAAAGACAGTTTTCCTATGTCTAGCAGTAGCATAAAAAGAAAATAACATGCACCTTTCTTTCGTTGTTAGCTCTTATTTCATGAAAATGATTAATAAAATATTTACCAAAAGATATCACAAGAAAGTTAATTGGACCTGTTTGAAGTTTTGAATAAAAGTTTTTCAATTTTTTTTATTTCATAGAAATTCATGAAGTTACCCTGTATGTCATGAAACAACAAATTGTATACAGTTTTGAATTTACTCATTAAAACTATTTGATCCAATTTTAACAGAGTTAAATAAATTTTAAACATGATTTTTCTTTTGGTGAACAAAAAGGTGATGATAGCTTGCTTATTTTGAGTGCCAAATTGTACTATGATTATATATGACCTTACAACTCTCAATATGCTGGTTGATTATTGTTCTTTGGTAAAACTATGTGCTGTCTTCAAACTACCCTGTTTGTCACGAAACAACAAATTGTATACAGTTTTGACTTTACTAGTTAAAACTATTTGATCCAATTTTAACGAGTTAAATAAATTTTTAAACATGAATTTTTTTTGGTGAACAAAAAGGTGATGATAGCCTGCTTATTTTGAGCGCCAAATTGTACTATGATCATATATGACCTTACAATTCTCAATCTATTGGTTGATTGTTGTTCTTTGGTAAAACTATGTGCTGTCTTCAAACTCCACCTCACACTTCAGAAAATGCATTATATACAACAAGAAATGGACAAACTGGGAAAGCTAAGACATTTTAGTAATAATGCTTAAGGACAAAGTTGCATCTATTTTGGGTCATGTACTTTGCCTTCTGATGTTATTAGCTTTATATCTTTTGTGTATTGCATATAAGCAACTTTCAGTAATTATCAGATTTTCTGGTAGTCAACATGTGTCATTTGTTGATAGCTGCTTTTCACTAGTAAAGTTCTTTCCTTTTAAGAGAACCTGAAAGGAGAGACTCAACAGCCATTTTCTGATTGAGTTATGACTTCGAAACTGGATTCTGTTTACGTAATCATTTTATTTGATAAATATCAACTCTGTTAACTTAAGTCATGTTAAAGTTTCTCCAACAATTGATATAGAGTTTGCATAGTCATTTTAAAATTCTCTGAGAAAATATCTGGCATCTCTGCTATAATGTCAGCCTAATCATTCCAATAATTTGAATTTCAGCTTCCTTCAATTGAAGTTGTGGTAAACTCACCCCCCAACACTCGTGATCAAAAGAGGCCACCAGTTCTGGTGCTTGTGATATGCCCTACCAGGGAGCTTGCAACTCAAGCAGCTACCGAGGCCAACACCTTGTTGAAATATCACCCTTCAATTGGGGTTCAAGTTGTTATAGGAGGAACACGGCTTGCACTTGAGCAGAAAAGGCTGCAAGCAAATCCATGCCAGGTAATTAATTCATTGTGAAGTTCCTGCTTTATAAAATATGCGTTGGCTCTTTTGATAAATAAAGCAGCAGCTCTCTATCCGAGAAGAAGAATTTAATTAGAAGAAAATTCTGGTAAGTTAGTAAAAACATCTTAAGTTTTTGGCGTCTCAGAAAAGGAAGTTTGGATGACCAGAATTTAATAGAACTTCTATATTTCTACAACGATTATGCTTGTGTATTGGATGTAACGTTTCAGGCATGGGTTCGCAATCAGTGCTATCAAAGGTGCGCTTAAATGCGACACTGAATAATTGATATTTCACTTTATCGTTATTTTTTCTTCAAGTTTTTTTGTCCATATATTTGTTATTAATGCTTATAATTGTTGATCTTGAACTCCATATATATATTTTTACTTGTTTCTCCCGTTGCACCTTGTTTCATAAAAGGCCATGCTTTATTTGACCTTTGTGCTTAAAACCCCAATGGGCCTTACAGTTTTTTTGTGCTTTTTGCCTTTATAACACTGGTCACAATAAGGGTAAATTAGGCCCTAGATGATTTGAAAAGTGCTTCTCAACTTGTGATTCCTTATTGATCTCACAAAGCACCTTGTTATATCAATAGTCACGGACCTCTTAGTTTAGTCGTAGTCATCTTTTGTATGCATTCTTCAGAATGAGTAAGGCATGTTTATGATCTTTCTGTGGGATAAAGTGGCAGACAAGTCTTTGAGAAGGTGCAGATGGGTGTGTAAGAGGCCAATTTTGGAACCATCCCAGTGCATCCTATCATTGAGAATGAATAAATTTATTATTTATAGTCATGATTGTCTCTCTCATCACAAGCTAGAATGGGTGTAGTCGCAAGTCAGCGTTTAACTAACGGTCAATTAATAAGAAACTAGAACATCCTGGTTGCTTCTATGCTTCCAAATCTGATTTCTTTGTTTTGTTCTGTTTTGTCTTTATACCATGGATACTGATTGAATTTCACTCCAGAAATAACTACTAATGTCACTTGTCAAAAAAGAAATAAATACTAATGTTTTCCAATATGTGACTCAGATACTTGTGGCGACACCTGGGAGGCTCAGAGATCACGTGGAGAATACAGCAGGATTTGCTACACGATTGATGGGTGTTAAAGTGTTGGTGCTTGATGAAGCTGATCATTTGTTGGATATGGGATTCCGTAAAGAAATTGAGAAAATCATCTCTGCTATTCCAAAACAGCGCCAAACACTTCTCTTCTCTGCAACAGTTCCGCCAGAGGTATTTAATTTAATTACTCTCCAACTTACTCTTCTCTGCAACAGTTCCGCCAGAGGTATTTAATTTAATTACTCTCTTGGAGTAAGTAGTATGAAGCGATGGAACTGAATTAACCTTTGCAGGTCCGTCAAATTTGCCATATTGCTTTGAAAAGAGATCATGAATTTATCAATACTGTTGAGGAAGGTAGTGAAGAGACACACGCACAAGTAGGTCTTGGTTATTTCTTAGAGTTCGTAAAACTGATACCTTCGTTGGATATGACTTGACTTTTTAATTGTTTCTGCAATCTTCAGGTTCAGCAGATGCAGCTGGTTGCTCCTCTAGAAACACACTTTTCGCTCCTTTATGCTCTACTAAAAGAGCACATCGCTGATGACGTTAACTATAAGGTACTATACTTCGAAATTACTATATCTATACACATTTGTTTCTTCGATTTCTCTAGGAGAAAAAGGAAAGGTATGTCAATTTCGGTAACTTGGAAAGTCAAAATGGTCTTGCTGTAAGTCACATCTAGTATGATGCTCTTCTGGTACTTGAAGATACCGCTCACTACTCACTGGTTAATGTTAATGATCTGCTCTTTTTATCCCAAAGTACCCCAAAAAAAAGACATTTGAATTCTTAGTAGGTTTAAGTCTGCCATCTACTCGTCATATATGCTATATTTGTTTTTTTGAATGGTAAGTAGTCTTGTCATATATTCTATATTTGAATGGGAAGTTCAAATAACAATCACTCGCAAGTGCTTCCAAATTTCTTAGACTCTGATACTTGACTGCAGGTTCTTGTATTTTGCACAACTGCAATGGTAACAAGACTCGTCGCCGAACTTCTTAGTGAACTTAACCTAAATGTCCGGGAGATTCATTCTCGTAAGCCACAAAGCTATAGAACAAGAGTTTCAGATGAATTTCGCAAGTCAACAGGTCTTATTCTAGTTACCTCGGATGTCTCTGCCCGTGGAGTAGATTATCCAGATGTCACCTTTGTTATACAGGTATGTATTGTCAACTTGAATTATATGTGATGTCACCTGCTCAATCTGAAATGTCCTTAGTTCAGTCTAGTGTTTAAATTTCTCTACCAAGCCAAGGCTGATATTTGTTTTTGTAAACATAAGTTGTGTCAAAACCCTCTTATCTGGCACGAGTGATACCAAAAACTTAATCAACCTTGATTCTATCATCCGAAAGTCTAAGTCATACATTCGTTGTTCAGTTGGAAGTGTTTTCTTACCAGTCCTTTTGCTATTCATCTGGACTGATTTCTTAGAAATCAAGCTTTATATATATCGTCTTTTCAACTGCTTATTAATGAATACCATTCGTCTGTAGGCTTATGTCGACTCTTTACTTTTGTAGATTGGTGTGCCAGCTGATAGACAGCAGTATATCCATCGTCTAGGTAGAACTGGGCGGAAAGGCAAAGAAGGACAAGGCATTTTATTGTTGGCTCCATGGGAGGAATACTTCCTGTCTACAATTAAAGATTTGCCCATATCAAAGGCACCCGTACCTTTGATTGATCCAGAGACCAAGAAAAAGGTTGGTATCAGCTCTATGTGAAGCATGTTTCTTTCTAGCTAGTGGCACAATCTGAAGTGTGAAGCTGAATCTGGAGTACTTTGTTCTTGAACTTGTTTAATTCCTCGTTTTTCTTTTTCTATTTTTATAAATAATATGTTTTTGATAATAGCAAGATTAAGCCAACATATATGCTTGTGTAGGTGGAACGTGCATTATCCCATATAGATATGAAAAGCAAAGAAACTGCATACCAGGCATGGCTTGGTTACTATAACTCCAACAGAGCTATCGGTAAGGACAAGTACAGACTTGTTGAACTTGCAAATGAGTTTAGTCGGACAATGGGGCTCGACAGCCCTCCAGCTATTCCAAAGCTTGTTCTTGGGAAAATGGGCTTAAAAAATATTCCCGGACTACGTTCCAAGTAAGTTGAGATAGTGTTGCTTCTTCATATATGCATACAAGTGTATATATACATGGTGCAGGTCACACAATGCAACAATTATTATTTTTAGCTTAGTGCTGATTTTGCAATGTTTGTAATCTCGCTACTAGGGAGAATTAAGAGCCAACAGAAACATAATTTTGGAGTTCCTTTTTGCTAACAGGCAAGTTGGCCTTTCCTCTTTCTAGTTATAATATATTGATTCTTCATTCAGTGTGCGGGAATTACAAATACCTGTAGTTCTCAGATATCAGCAATTCTAGAATCGTAGTTTTGTTATCTAACTTTTCATAATGTGAAGTCAAAACCATGAATGGCGCTAACAAGTTAATGATGTGTATCTAGCTTGTGGGAGGACATCTTGAAGTTATTTTCAGAAATTTTTGAATTTATTGTTATCTAACTTTTGCGGTATTGAGAATGAAATAAACATGAACACAGTGGGAATGAAGGTGTAGCTGATATATATGTGTGTGCCACTTCGTGAATTATTTTAGTTTTTTCTTTTCTTGAGAAATTGGTTTAATGCTCCTATTGCTATTGATAACATCAAGTTCTAGAACATATGACTGACCCCTTCAAGCCCAAATTGACTATCACAATTACAACGGTCAAGAGGATTCATGCTTATATCTATCAGATACGGGTATGTTCTAACAAAAAAATTAGTATTTTCCTGTGTGTATTGAGACCAGTTATGATTTGACCCCAACTGTCAAAACAAGAAAATCATTGCGGCCCCAATAAAAGGGATTTTCCATATAGAAATCAAGGTCGCACTAACGTAAAAGGTAGAGCAAATGCTGCCCAACCCCAGATTTGATTCAGGGAGCAGTAAAGTAATCTGTGGAAAATTGTTCACAAGGATGGATGGAACTGGCTCAACAAATTTTTCCAAATAACAGGATCTAAATCGTAATACATGTTTGGATAAGTACCTGCACCATATGGATGAACTTCATACATAAATTTCAAAGTCTTAGTAATTTTTTTTCCCTGTGTTGTGGATAAGGTGATTACATCGTCTAAATACGGCAATAAATTTGGTGCGTAATTAACGTATGATTACGAACATTTAGTGGATAAAATAAATAGGAATTGGTACATGGTATGTCAGAGGAAACTCTTAGAGTCAATTCCCTGGATGACCATTCATGTTGTAGAAATGACTTAAGAAAGTCACTTTTGTTTTTTCTAGGAAAAAATCACTCATGTTTGCTTATATATCTCAAAAGGTCGCTGCTCAAACTCTAACTAAAATCATTTGCCATATCATTTAAAATGCCTATTTATACAAGAATACCCCATTTTGTAGTTATTTTTTAGGATAATGAAATCACTCATGGGCATTTTTTTATCTAGTGATGATCTCTGCTACTCTTGTGGTAGTTTTACTTTTTAATTGTGACCACTTCTAAGGATCGTTTCAAATAATTTTCAATTAAAGTACTAGTTTTACAGACTTTAATGTCGTTAGAAAGTCTTTTGTGACAAGTGACTACTTTTTCATTGATTATGTGGACTGACAGTCCTATTTTTTGTTAGTGTTTTGAGACAGTTTTTTTAGGATATTCGATATTCATTTTCATTTTAAGATATAAAAGAAATTTAGAATCTTATCACTATATTGTCATTCCAACATAGCCAAACTTGCCTTTATTCAAAGTATGTGTCGCATGACTTTCGATTAATTGCTTGTGCCAACTGATAAAACCTCCCGCTACGGTAATTACCTCTCATAATTACTACTAAATCTTATATTGCCTTATTATCATATTAAGCTCTTGAAAAGTGCTCCTTAAAAAACAGTCACTAATATATAATTTAGATCTTGGATCGAATGGTTGTGGATAAAAAAAAAAGGTTATTCTTGTATAAATAGGTATATATAGGTTATTCTTGTATAAATAGGTATATTAAATGACATGGCAAATTATTTTTGTGAGAGAGTGAGTAATGACCTTTTGAGATATATAGGCAAACATGAGTGATTTTGTTGTCCTAAAAACAAAAGTGACTTTCTTGAGTAATTTACATAACATGAATGACCATCCAGGAATTGACTCAAACTCTTATTAAGTTGGTTGGACATTCATGACCCAACAGTAGAAAACTATTCTAAAGCCTCTCAAAATTTTAGCAGCCCATATTTTACCCATTTACACGAATTGGCCTTTCAGCTCAATTTATTTATAACTTGTAGTCATTATCTATTGAGAAAACTATTCTCTCTAATGCTTTAAAATTTTGATAGCCCATGTTTTTATCCACTTACCCGAAATGGCCTTTCGGCCCAATTAATTTACAATTTCTAACCATTATCTATTTCAATCATTTATCTTCCCAAGATAAAATTAATTCTATCCTTTTTATCTTTATTTCATTCTATCCAATGCACAATTTTTTTTTCCTATTACCATTTTCATTCTTATCCTCTTTCTTTCTTTGTGTCTTCTTCGTCTTCTTTTATCTTTTTTCTGTTTATTTTTTTTTTCATTTTCCTTCCCATTCTCTATCACCATTTCAGATCTATATTTTTTCTCTTTATATTTTTTTTATTTGTCACTGAAAAAATTTGTTCAGAGTACCTAAAAAAATCACAATTTTTTAATTCAATTATTAAAAAGATTAATCAATTACTATGCATGATACAAAAGTGGCAGCAAAAGTCGTGAGGTTTTCTAGTCAAGCTTCTTCTACTTCTTCGATCATAATAATATTTTGTGAGTGGAGCTTTTACAATGAGTATCGATGATAGGTCTAGATTTAATGGGTTGTTGGATGATACTTATATGAAACTTATATATATGTGTGTGTGTATATATATATATGTGTGTGTGTGTGTGTGTGTGTGTGTGTGTCTTGCTTTAGAATGTTGGGGGGTTCACTTGTGTACTTAGTACTTCTTTAGGGTCGAAAAGTTAGGCTATAGTATGTTTAGCGATCTTGTATATACATATTATTCCCTTGCATAGGTAGTATTGTGCATTTGTTGATGCTTAGTGTTAATACTTTGCTCTCTATTTTTTGATTATTGCGTTGTTGGTGTTATTGTTTGGATTCATTTGCTGCTACTGATACATTGTCTCTTTCTTTCTTGTACCGAGGATCTTCCAGAAATAGCGATTATTGTGCCTTTGTTGATGCTAAGTGTTAATACTTTGCTCTCTATTTTCTGATTATTGCGTTGCTGGTGTTATTGTTAGGATTGCTAAGTGTTAATACTTTGCTCTCTATTTTCTGATTATTGCGTTGCTGGTGTTATTGTTAGGATTCCTTTGCTTCTACTGATACATTGTCTCTTTCTTTCTTGTACCGAGGATCTTCCAGAAATAGCGATAAGATCTGCATACACACTACCCTCCACAGACCCCACATGTGGGATCTCACTAGGTGGTTGTTGTATATATATATCAAATGTATTTTTTAAATATATATAAACGCGAGTCTCCCGTGGTATATTCCAGTTTCATTCATGTTAGGTGTGGGCGCAATAATATGACACATGAAACTTCCACCATTGCATGAACCAAAAGAAAACTTACTGAAGAGCAGACAGCAGATGAAACATCATGTTTGTAAAGGATTCTAAATTCTTTGTGACCATCAGAGTCACATCACTACACTGTAAATATTCTGCATAAGCTGAAGCTAGTACAAGTTCAGTTTTCGACAAAATCTTACTACATTCTATTGAAAATGAATTTTTTAAATGGTAACACTACTATAACAAGTTTAAAAACTCTAAATTCTTGGAAGAGTTTCTACTTCAATGAGATTACAATATGCTAATCTCTACAAGAACAGAACCAAACCTATATCTCTTCTCCATCCAACCACCTGCACCTTATGTTTTGAAGAGGGTTGCTGCAGCTAAACAAAGATTCCAGAACTATAACATACAAAACTAGGAACTGAAGGACCACACGTGACCACTTTCTAGCAAAATCTGAAGAGTAATTTCTCAAGGTCCGGTCTTCATTGCAAAACTAAAGCGAGGATGTGACTGACTGGTAACGCGTCAGTCCCTCACCATTGTTTCTTCCATCACCAAATCACTCTCATCTTCCACCTCAATATTAAAGGGTTGAAGAATTTGTACCGATAAACGATAATTTCTTCCAGCCACTTATCTGGCAAATTACTTAAATCCTCCTGTTCAGAATATGAATTGGAAAGTTAGAAATTGGCATCACCAAAAAGAAATCGGCAGCGAATGACAGATGCAGCCATAATATGAAATACTCTAATCAGAAAACTCTACATAATACTTCTCACCCCCCCCCCCCCAAAAAAAACAAAGTGAAAAGGATTTATTCGGATTATCTTTCATTTCAGGACTTCGAAAAAAGTTCAAAGTGGAAAGGATCTAAGTTAGACCCTTCAACAGAGTGATATGACAATTAGAGGCTAGACTGCAACACCAGCTCAGCTTCACAAGTCACTGCAATTTGAACAAACGCCCCAGAGTCATAATTTCGAAAGTTCCCCTGAAAGTAAACATAAATATTACCTTTGATGATGAGGTGAAGATGGCTGATCTGGAGAAGAGTGTTGCCCAGAAACTGCATGAAATCTCTGTTCCTCGAATGCTCCCCGTTGTCGACTTACCTCACCTGGCTGAGGTTGTTCATTTACACCTGAGAATCCTACTGGACCCAGAGACCCAAACTCAAGCTGTTCTCCATGTGAACCATAACTGGCATTGTCGTCAAATGGATAAAGCATTACAAAAGGGGATCCACCAGGTCCATTTGAAGTCACTCCACTTGGGTTCATTGCTGTTAAAGGATACATGCCGTATGCTGCATTAGGAGGCCCACTGTGGCTTGAGTTTCCACGCAATGGACCATTTTGGGACAGATAAGAAGGAATGGAGTCATGTCTATGTGAGCTCCATGATCTGTCTGTCCGGCTATCGCCGGATGCCAACCGATCCACTCTTGAGTTTGACTTCTCAGATTGGCTGCGGTTATAATTGCGCCCAGTAGCACGAGATTTTGAATTCATATTCCAATTCCCCTCTCTGTCCACATGGTTATCATTTCTCTCATAGCTGTAATTGCCCCTTCTTGTACTAGATGAGTGCCGATCCCTAGCTGACACCTTCTGAAGCAACATCAAATTGCAAAGGTAAAATATCAATTTGGAATGATAGTACCAAGTAACAACAACAACAACAAACCCAGTATGGTCCCAGCAGGTGGGGTCTGGGGAGGGTAGCCTGTAGGCAGACCTTACCCCTACCTTAATGCAGGTAGAGAGGCTGTTTTCAATAGAACCTCGGCTCGGGAAGGGCAAGAAGAAGAGGAGGAAAGCAAAGAAGGAAGAACGAAGGAAGAGAAAAGAAAAAGGGAGAGATAAAAGGATAAGTAGTACCAAGTCTCAATCATAAAACACTTGTGTACAGAATAGAAGAGTTTTACACGAAATCAAGCTTCCTAATGGAAAGACAGGCAAGACGATCAGTATGTGAGCTTCATGGCAATAATATAGGTAAGATCTTACTTAACCATCCTCAGCATCAATTCAAAAGCATGGAAAAGCAAAGCAGAATAGTAATTCTACTTTTCACAAACATCTCAAGTGGAACTAGTGAAAAGGATAATGCTGTCTCCCACTAGTAAAAGAGGCATCTGAGCAACCATTTTTATCCTGATGCTCGAACATTTATGTGAAAAGGGCAGAATGAAAACATCGGATTGCAACAATAAATCTATTAATCACATTCAGCACGATGAGAACAGGACGATTAGTTAAGAAACAAGAAGAGAGATGTGCATGAATATTTTAATTTGAAAACAAAAGACACCATATTTCTCTACAATATCCACCTAAAACTATCTATTAAAGAGAGATAAAAGAGATATAGATATAAAATTTAATGATGCACAGTTTGATGAGTCAACTACTACTTACAGGATTTGGCAGGTACGTCCCAGTCCCGCTACGGAATCTTGGTATCTCATCAACATACCGTTGAAACATATTAGGGGGTCTGTTAGAAACAGACTGAAGTGGTGCAACGGGCAATATGCGAGGACCATAGCTCATCAACTGAGTAAAGAGGTTCATGTTGGCTGAATGAGGTCTTCCAGGACCATCCCACGGAAAACGACCCTGTAAATATACAGGAGGTACCATTACTGGAGAAGGGTAAACAAGTGGTCCAGGATGTCTAGGGTTTTGGCAAAACCTTCCATATTGCAAATTTTGAAAATGACTAGCAAAGTCACTGTTAAGTATATCGGACTTGCGTTCACCAGGCCCCTCCATAGAAGTGGGCCCCCTAAAAGAGCTGGATGGAGTTAAATCTTCGGAGTGGTCAAGTCCCTCAGATGTATCAAAGTTCTGACCTGAATCACTATGATCTAGGCATTCTTCTCCTCCTAAATGGCTTGTTGAAGAATCAGAAGTTCCTGCCTCAGGTGGAATATTATATATTGGAAGCATAGTGAGAAATGGAACTGGTGGCCCAGTGGGATAAAATGCAATAACCCCAGAATTATCACCCATTCTTTGCCGAGAACCAGGCCCAATAAGCATTGGTGCAATGGGTATCATTGGGTCTGATACACTTGTCTGAGCAACTTCATGTTCAGGCACATGCCTCGCAAGGTGCATGGGAATAACAGATTGAGGTCCTTGACTTCTCTCAGCCATTTCAGTACCCACATTTGACACAGAATTCCAATCCTGATCATCCTCCTCAGCTTGATCTGACACGCGGTCAGACATCATTTTACCTTTTCCGTAACCAGCAGTTGGCTCTGTGGCAGCTGCTTTCTTTCCCCGCCTTTCCCTTGTTGACTTTGTGCTTTTAGCGGATGACCCATCCCAAGAACTCTCAGAAGAGGTTTTACTTCTCATCGAACTACTATGAGCACTGGACGAGAACCTGGAACTTGCCATCCTTTCTTCAGCATAAATGTCATTCGCTCTGCTATCCTGAAACTGAATATTATCAGAATGTTCTTCCCTAATTGGCCCACGTTTTTCCTTCATATACTTCTGCTGAGCTCCCAGAGAGTTACCAGAGCCACTAACCCAAGATGAAGGAACAAAGTTAAAACCAGAATGTACAGATTGTGGCTTAAGATCAGATTGAAGCGTTTCGTAATTTCCATTCTCTAGGTCAAATCCAACACTGGAGCCAGCATCTGGCTCTTGCCAGAAATCATTTTCTGCCTCGCCTGAGTTCATCTCCATAGAACTAAAATTCTCATTATTGCGGTCAATTGGATCTTCAGAAGTTGGATTCAACCCGAGACCTGGATAGTACTGGTTGAAATGGGGTGAAATTAAACCATGTGGAAATTGCATGTTGGAAAATGCAGGATCCATAAACGGAATATTAGTGGGAACTCCTGGCATATTTCGTTGATTATAGCCCATAGAAGTCAGAAATGAAGGAGAGATAGGAAAAGGTAACTGAGCTGAAGCCCAATTAAAAGGAAAATGAACTTGACCATTAAATCCATGGATTGAAGTAGATGCCATCATATTCACAAGATCTTGCTCTTCCTGATGCATCCCCTGTGTCCCCCCACCAGTCGACGAGAGCTCTTCATTCAGAACATCGATGCCTGATTCTCGGTGAAAGCTATTTGATCCACCATTGGATTCGGTCCCAAGATCATGACTCTGATGGGATGGCATGTGTCTGACAGATGGCGTGTTATCATTTAGAGTTTGACCACTCTGACCTGCAACATTTGCAGATCCTTGATTCCTCCTCTTATAACTGCTGTCCTGCCTCATAGGAGTGGGTTGCATTTTTGCAGTCTCTGGAGCTCTTCCACGCCTTTCTTGATTGTTATTATCACCATAGGTGTCTGTAAGCTCAGGACTAGACCGCGTCCTGGCAAAAACAAACCTACCCTGGATATCATTCAGTATTTGATCAGATTTTGAATCTCTCTGAATTTTGTCAGCATGTGAAACCTGAGAGGTAGCGTTTTCCTTCTGCAATTGATCAGAAATCCTTGAATTGCTCAAATTGCTGTGGCTCTTTCGGTTTTCAGTATAAGAGGACACAGAAAAATCATTCGTTCTAGAGAAGGTTCCAGAAGAATGGCTAACATATTGAGAAGAAGCATTCTGTGGATTGGCTCCCTCCACCTTACTCACCTTTTTTCCACTGGGTTTAACCCTAAAATTCTGAGACTCCAGTGCGTCATCTGGTGTGGACAATCTTATGTGTGACAATTCAGCCTCTGGGGCATCAGGCCTTTGGCCACTGCCATGCCTGTCCCAGGTATTCATAAAAAACTGATTTACTTCATAAATTAGATTTTCTTTGGGGCAATCCAGCAATCTTGCCAGCCTTTTGGCACCAAATGCAAAGGCACTCCGTATCCTATAAAAGTTACCTGCCAGAATAATAATCAGCCGAAATGAAGTACTAAGAAGAAATGATGTGAAGAACATGCGATAACTAGACAATTTAAAACCATGGACTTATTTTCTGTCAAGCAGTTGTCATTCAAGGCTGTGCCTCGTGACTTTCCCTTACTCAGGCTTTTGCTAGTCAAAGAAATTATAGGTAAGATACTAAACAACTGAATTACTTTCTGTTCTTCTAGGACACCAATCACACATCATGTAAAAAGCAGTGGTGGCAAACCCCTTTTTCTGATGGTTAAACCCACCCCTCCAAAAACCCACCTGCCGAGGAGTCACCAGCCCTTCCCCATTTTGCACCCTAGGTGACTGAAACCCCCCAACCTCAAGGTTGTAGGTGGAGAATATTCTCTAGGTTATCCCTCACTTGTCAGTGGTGGCAGAAATTAAACGTCAGAACCTTCAAACAAGTAAAGAAGTTACGGAAAATATTAAGAAGCAACTAATTGTAAGTGGCGGCTCATGTTCAAAGACCCTCATAAGTATGGCCAAGAGTGAACAGAAGTTAATTAAAAAAACGACATCAAAGCTTATATTGATGTAATTAGTGAACAGTTTCAAATTTCAAGTACCTTTACTCACACTACGACCAAGGTTGTTGTTTACTCGTAAAGGATCAATCACATTAAAATGTTTAGAGACAAAAGGTAGCCCTTGGTTTTCCTGCCCACCAGGAAAAACAGCATACACGGAGCTACATGCATCAAGAAACAATTTGCTGAGAAGCAATTCTCCACCATCTTTGCGAGGAGGTTCCGCTGTAACATGACGCAAAATTAAGCCATCAAATTAACTCAAGCCAAACTACAGGAAATCAAAAATACTAGACGACCCTACACATGTGCATTACCAGCGACATCAGGAAGCGAACTAATAGCCACAGGACCCCATAAACTAACACAAAAGTTGTCCCAATCAAAGTTGCTGAAGAACTCCAAGAAGCGGAAAAGGACCTATGAGAATGAATTGTAAACGTTAAAGAGCAAGAAATAAAATCCGTAAAACAAAAAATAAAGAGGAAAAAATAAACATCAGTTAAAAGTTAGTCACCTCAAGTGGCCCAGAAAAGGAATTGTTGAACACATGAAATATGTAAAGAACTAAGGTTTCCAAGGCATAAGTTGAAATGAGACCATGATGAGCACCCAGTATACGGCTCTCATAATAACACCATGCCTTAATCAAGATAATGCTGCGCTTGAATAAATGATTCTGGTTTATCAGGTGATCAACCTACAAATAACAAACAAGTATACAGTAAAGAGTTCATGCTCCTTTAGAACTCTTTATTTCTCCACTAGTTCCGTTTTAGGAAAAGTAATTACTTAGCACAGTATGTAAACTCTATGGTTGTATCATGAAACAGCAGATTTTGCAATGGCATAAGAAACTACACACCTCCTCCAGGAAGCAAAGGGTACATAGACCTCCTAGCTGATTGAAAGATATGTCAACCACGATATTTTCAACTAAACATTTTATTAATTTCACCTGCAGTCAAAAAAATAAAAGGAGAACAATAAGAGGGATTCATTGACAACAGAATCACCAAGGCGCCAGTGCAAATAAAGAGTAACTACAGAAAATTAAACTACATAACCAAGTAAGCACAATTAGCATCTACTATCCTTACTAAGCTATCCAAGTAGAAAAAGATGATTGATTATTCATCTTGAAGTATCAGCGTTCTTTCTTTCCTTTTTTCTAAAACAGATAAATCAGCTACAAACTAAAATTACAATTTTTTTTTTGATAAGTTACAAACTTAAATTACATCCCCTTTATCTCCCAACTCCACTCAGCACTATAATCTCTTAGTGCCCATGATTGTCCCAAACACTAGTGGAACTGGAGGATGTTCCTCACAACTTGTGAAAAGTCTATGCAATGAACATACTCCAACTAGACAAGTCTTAAAAGATTCTATATGTAGCTTCAGGAGCTCTGATAGTAACATAGCTAAGTATCACTACATCTGATTGATAAGATCCACACCGGAAGGGTCAAGTAACTGCAGAAAAGACCAAAGAGGGTTTCTACAGAGAACTTATACAACCATTCCTCAGTTCCTGATAGATAGTCGGACAGAACAAGGGGAGAGAAAAATGTCTGTGTCTCAGCACTAAAACAATTTTACATTGTTGTAAAGACAACTGTAATCTGTCCTAAAAGCAAGGACAATAGAATTAAGAACGCCTATAAAGTTTTACATTTATTGACCTTGGGAATGAGCATTACAACAAATCTAACTATAGACGTAAAACTATATACATGATGAAATTCCCTAAGTCCTTCAACATACTTGGTGTGGGGAATGAAAAATGCAAACACAATATATCAAAATACCAATATAACTCCAATCATATATCCGAAGAAGGTAGACTAAGCGGAAAGGATGCATATTAAATGCCAGATGCAATATTGATTCATTCAATAAATAGGAGCATTGGGAAGAACACTTTAAACGGATGATTTTGCAGAACCTATTGTGGTGCTTAACAAACATGAAATATCAGACAGAAGTCGATTTAGTCTTTTACTAGCACGTAATCTCATAAATAAATTACTCTTGAAACTGAAACACATAACCCAAAGAGTCCTAATCAACGAGAGTAAATGTTAACATCTGATTCTATGATATCTTCATGTAAAAGCATTGGGAAAGAAACTTACTATAGCATTGACACAGTTTCTAGAATACTACAATTCTGCTCTGACAACTACAGTAAAAGACAATCATACTTTTAATGTTCGTAGGAGATGTTCCTTTAATGCTAATTAGGATCTAGTCTCAAGCAAATATGAGAGAAATGTTTCATTACTTTTGCAACTCTAAAAAAGGGTTCAAATGAGTGTCACATATTTTCACAGGAATAGCTCCTTCTATTTTTTTATAAGGCTGGAATAGTTCCTACCATATTAATTAAAAATCAAAACAACAGATGGTAAGTAATATCAAAGGCAAAATACATAGTCTACTCATTGACCTTGTACTCAAATCCCTCTTACACACCTGTTAAACTCGGGAATAGTATTACACACCAAAACTTTTAAAAGTGTGTCAATTACACACCTCTTTTGCTATGTGTCACACGCGTGTATTACACATAAAAGGGGCGCGTGAAAACTACAAAATTCATTTGAAATTAACTTTTTTAATTATTTTTCCCTTTTTTAAACTTTTTCTTTCCAAATTAAAGAAAAAATTAACCTATGTCTTCTTCCCCAACCCACACTCCAGTGTTCTCCCCCCCCACCCACCCCCACCCACACAAAATTCAGTCTTCTTCCCCAACCTCCATCCTAGTTTTATCTACCCCTCATGTTTTGTCTCTCCAACCCCATGACTAAGAATAAAAAGAAAAAGAAAAAGACGAGGAACTATTGGGTCTTGTAAAAGTCACCATTAGTGACCTTTTGAAAAACTTGAAATTAAATTTGATCGGGTCTTGTTGATTTTGGTGTTCCATGACCTAGAAAATTAGTTTGAATTCGTGATTATTGTTGAATAAAAATTTACTTACGTGATTCATTTGGATAAAATTCAAAAAACACCATTAACAAGTTTGAAGCTTTGGGTTTGAGCTTGAATTTGAAATTTGTATAAGGATTTGTGATGGATATTGTTAAACTTGTTAAAAATCGGGTAAAGAGTTAAATCTATAATTAGGAAAGAAGGTGCTTGTAGTGGAAGGGGTGGTGGTAGTATGGTGGTGGAGGAGAAGATGATGGGGTAGGGGAGATGAGGAGGGGTGGGGTTTTTTCTTTTCCGTATTTTCTTCTTTGGGAAGATGAGGAGAGGGGGTGAGTGGGGGTGGGGCGGGGGGGCAGCAAAGGTTTTTTTTTCAATTTTTCTTTTCTTTTTTTGATTTATGACACGTGTAAGATGTTGATTGGCGCGTGTAATAGCAATCTTTAAGTAGATGTGGTCAAACATCGAAGTGACGTGTAATTGACACGCCTTTAAAAGCTTTGGTGTGTAATAGCAATCTTTAAGTAGATGTGGTCAAACATCGAAGTGGTGCGTAATTGACATGCCTTTAAAAGTTTTGGTGTGTAATATGATTCCCATCTTTAACAGGTGTGTAAGAGGAATTTGGAGACAAGGTCAATGAGTAAAGTATGTATTTTGCCTAATCTCAAATAGATATGGTAACACAACTTTTCATTACACAATTATCAAAGAAGAACCACAAGTCTTGATAGTTGCATAGAGAAATCTTCTGCTAAAGTGACCATAACCACAAGACAAAACCATTGCATCAACCATAAAAATAAGAAACTAGACAATGCATGCTTTCTTGCATCCAAATGAAAAGGAAAGAAACTCTCTGAAAAGCCAAATGGAAAGAGAAGTTTCAAAAAATTGATCCAAACGATAGTCACAGAAGTTTAATTTGTTTCAGCAGGGAAGCTCCATAAATTTATACCATCCTAGATTAGAATCCCAAAAACAAGGGACAAGTGAAATTCAAGTCCCACATATAACCAGCAAAAGATGCTCATGGTACCATCTAGTTTCCCGAATTAAAAAATACCTGAACAGCACTCCTTTTAACTAAAAGATATTCCTAAAACATTCTCCATCCTATCAGATGCCACACGTTGCCAAATTCCAATTACCTCCTACAGAAAGCTAGCCAGAAAACTACCTACTCTCTCTAATAGGCATCAATGCAGAAGATTAAGAATATGTGCATGCAAATCTCAAAGAAAAGGGGGTTTACGAAAAGGACTTACTTCTGCCTGAATGTACTGGACCTCCTTGACGTGAAATTCAGCATTTTCATTTTTCTCCTCTTTCTCTAGCATATCACGAACCTGATGAGCCCATGTATCTTTTAAAGTTTGGTTATTACTGAAGGCAGTTAAATCAATGTCCCCATCAGGAAGATAAGTCTTCAAGGGTACTGAGCCGAATGTAAAAACCTGGAAAACCAGAAGTGGTTAAAAGAAATTTACAAGCAAAACGCCAAAAGATGAGACAAAACATAAACAAGGCTGGAACATTTTTTGTGGTCAGATGAGCAGGTAAAACAAAGTCCTATATGGCAACTCCAAGTAACCACTTGCATTGTGAAGGAAGACTTACAACTGGATCAAAAAAATAGAATAGTAAAATGTAGAAGTCATGCACGCTTATCTTGAAGACTCATTTCACCCAGTAAATTCATTATCTTTACTGGTATCGACATAGAACAATGTTTTTTGACATACCAAACGCTATGCGCCTATGAGAGTGACGTCTCACTCTTTAAGGAAAGATTGATTGCGAGGCAATAGTTGGAACTACCAAAGAATATCACCAGTCCACCTTGTACTCTCTTCACCCACCTCCACCACATACCCACACTCTACATTCTCTTCCATTTTCCCACTTCAGAACTCACTGGCCTTCATAATATCCTCAACTATTGTATCTAATCCGCTCCCTTTACTTCTGGAAATAAAAGAAAATAGAAATCTGTACTTCATAGTAATATTACCTATTACACGAAAATCCAAACATTTAACCAAATCACTAACTTATTCTGCTATTTCATATTCAATAACGAGCTCCAGAATGCAGAATAAAGATCACTAATTTCAATAAGATGTACATCATTTTAGAAGTTTACAATGCAAACTAACATTTCTAATGCATTTAGAACAAGCAAATTCATTGGTCCTTCTTCATAGAAGTAAGCAACTCATATCACAGGGGAGTAGCAAAACTTCACATACAATAACAACAAATAAATCTAACAATGTTGCAATAACTAAAATTCAAGACAACCTGACATGGGAAACATTTCATGATGAGGCGCTGAACGTAATCAGCAACAGCATTTCTGCGCTCCTCAGATGGTTGGTTAGGCTGAATGCAGGCAATGAGCTCAGCAGTTCTTTCCTCAGCCTTTGACCATCTCTCAGAGTCAAGGACTCCGATCACCGGTCCTGCATCAGGCACTAGCCCATTCGGCAATAGCCCACTTGGCTCTGCCCATTCCTCATGTTCTCCCATACAAGAACTACTTGTTTAACCTCACTACAAATTGTTCAACAAAAATCCAACCTTTTCTCCCCACAAAGCTAAACTAGCAACCCCTTTATCAAGTATCTCATACAAAAGCTAAATCAGAATTACAAATAAAAACCCCAAGAAAGCAGTAATATGGTTAATAGATTAATAAAAGCAAGGCCAATTCTTCAATTGCACAACCATAAAATGACCAAAAAGGGTGTTAATAGCACTTGGTAGTTCTTATATACTCCTATATATCTACCCCAAAAAACACACCTTTCCTCAACAATTTAAAAAAAAAATTAAAACAAAAAGAACCCTAAAGGGAAGGTCTGAGAGGAATAATTGATCAAGGGATTAAACTGGAAAAGGAAACCCTAAAATAGAAAATCAAATAAGCCCTGAAATACAACAAAAATGACGAATCCACAACTTTTCTTGATTTTCTAACAGATACAGATGGAATTTTTCATTCCCAAAATAAAAAATAGAAAAGAAAAGAAAATAGGGAAAAAAGGAAAATGTGTTTTTCTGGAAAGGAGAAAAGGAAGCGTAGAGAGGTGTGTGTGAGAGAATGGTAAGCACAGATTAAAGTGTGTGTCTGTGTGAGAGAGAGAAAATTGGAATTCAGGAAAGAGAAAGGAATTGGTTTTGACGCATTTGAGTTTTGAGGATGTTGGCCTCCTAGAAAAATATTGGGTAAAGGAGGAAGAGAGATTTTGTTTTTCTTTTTGGCCCCTTTTTATCCTTCTTCTCTATTATTTGTGGGATCTTCTAATTCTAATAATCAAATGAAAGGGATGGGTCCTTAACTTTTGGCAAATGATGGAATTTGATTATTTTAAAAATTACAAAAAAAATAATTATTGGTATAATTAAACCCTCTTATAAGTTTTCGATGATGAAAATTGCTATTTTAAAATTCTTAAAATATATTTATTGGTATTTAAGTTCTTCTTATACGTTTTCGATCGAAAGAACTTAACAAATAAAATCTTAGCTTCGTTGACATTATAAAATAATATTGGCTCTTTTTGTGAGAAAAAAAAAAAAAAGAATGAGGTATGGGGGTAGATAGAATTTTATTAATTTACTACCTTTTCAATTTCAATGATTTATCACAATTTGAATCTAGTGAATCCTCTCTTTTTGGTATCTTATTAATAATTCATACTACTTATTATTGTGGGAAGGAAATAGCAAAAGTGCATGTACACGTTATGCATTTTGGGCCAACAATCTAAGCAGTGTGCCCTAGCTGTTGGTCTTGGCGTTGGGCCTTAGGCCTAAGTCCTAACCAAAAACCCTGATCAATTTCAATTTTTATTGTTTTCTGTTTTTTAAACTATTTAAATTTAATAATATTACTTTATTTTATGAGGGAGCAGTTTGTTCTATTTTCTTGACTTTATCGCTCCTCTTCGCATACCACTGCCTTGTATTAGTGCTAAGTTTTCTAATGTACACTTTCATGATAGTATGTCTTTTGCCTTAATATCTTTGCATATTTCCTTTCTATTCATAAAATATATTCGTCAATTTCAGTTTATTGCAAATGATATTAATGTGTGTTCGTTGATGCATCTGGTGTTAATTTTCACCTCTCCTTATCGCTAGTTTCTAATGTACATTTTCATTTTGAGGTGCGGATCTATATAAAATTTATGGGTGCTAATGCACCCATTAATCTCGATACTGAGTATGTATAATTATACCAAAAATATGACGAAGTCAATAAATTTAATAAGAAAGGACCCATGAGATGTAATTTCATATGGTTACTCTGGTAAGAGCATATCCAATGCTACTCTATTTCTTGTAAATTTAAATTTGGTGCAAGAAATAGTGCATTCTTGGTCCAATGCCACTCTATTTCTTGCTCTGTTATAGAGCACCAAATTTGATGCAACACTATTCATTACTCTATATTTGGTTTGATATTATTTTATTTACTTTTTTTATTTTTGGACTTTTAATTTATCATATATTGTGTATAGTATTAACTTTTATATTAAGATCTTTATAATTTGAATTTATATCCTATATTTTCATATATTAATTTTTGTATATATTATATTTATATAAAATTATAAGTTAATTTTATTATTATTATTGTATAAAAAGAAATATAACCATAATTTTGTAATAAATGATTATATAAGTGGTGAATGTGAATTATATATAATGAATATGAAAAAAAGAAAAGATAGTATTAGTTAGAAGGAAATAAAAAATGAAAAGTAAATAGAAGATAATAATATAATATTAAAGAGAGAGAAGATTTGGTGTAAAAAATAATGTAATGCTTGAAGTAAATTTGATGTTGTATTATTTTAAAGTTAAATTTGGTGCAAAAAATAGAGCAAAAAATGGAGTCTAAGGGACGGGTGCTGAAAGCTTGTGTTGATGTGGGGTGGCTAGGGTTCGATCTTGTCAATCTACACTAATTTTATGTTCATTTACTTTTTACAACTTATTGTTGTTGCTTTTCAGCATACGACATTATTTTTTGCCCCAAAGTAGATCTTTTTTATTTCTTTTCTTTATAGACTTTATTGTTGGCTTCTTGATTTAGTTTTATTTGCTTTTCCTTTTTCCTTTTTCCTTTATCTGATTGATTATAGTAAATAATGAAAAATAATAGTTTCCAAAAGACTCCAAGCCCTTCTTGAAATTTTATATGATTGTCAATTTGATATATAGAGCGTAAGATATTTGCATGTGTAAGCAATAATACTTTTATATTATCTTTTTTATAATATAAAAAAGTCTGGTATAGCAGTGGCTTGTGACCATATATTTTTTTAATGATAATATTAAGTGTAATTTTCTTACTTGGCGCTTTTATTGTCGTATTCAAATAGTTGATCATTGATAATATGTGTTCTATATATAGTAACTTTTCGTTAAAAAAATTAAAGTATTCATAACATTAAAATCCTAGATCCGCCACTATCTTTTTCCCTACATGTCGTATTGTGTTAACCCCTTTTCTCTTTTATCACGTATTTCATTATGTTTAAATTAATGGATATCCAAATTGTCAAGTGCTTCACTTAATTAATACGTCAATTTTACATTAAAACGTGTGAATGTATTTTGAAAAGAAGTAGCCTTGAGAATTAAGTGAATATAAAAAGTTTAGAATCGATTCTAGCGGTGGAAATCTATTAAAATGGTCCTTGGTGGTGATATGCATTGTTGTGCTGTTCTACTACCATTGAATCATTACGTGTTCCACTTGTTTTGATCAATGTGTGTAGGCTAGCTAGGTTACCAATGCTTGGGAACACAGAGTTGACATATGACACGAAAAGAGAAAAAGGAGTTATTATCATTAATGGACGATGGTTAATAGGATAAATGCTACTAGCATGTTTAACGCCAAATTGTTTTCTTGTAGTTGTTTAAAAAAATTAATTTTCATTTCAGGATTATCAACATTAGAAGAAAGGGACTATATATAGAGGTGGGTGGTAAACGACAAGTCATCAGAGATGGAGGTAGCTTATCGGCTACGATTCGTTTGAACTCATAACTTTCGATATGTGATCACGCTCAACTCTAATACTAAAAAGAATAAGCGATCGCTGCAAATATAATCTGGTCTAAAAGTCCGGAGTCGAATCCAACAGATAACTAAGGTTTAGCTACAACTATTCATTATCACCAAGAAAACAAGTTCGAACAATTTCTAAGGTATAAATATAAAGATTCTTATGTCTAACTAATTAACTAACAAATTAAAAGAGTGAATTAACAACTAAAGATTTTAAGGATTTGAGACAAGATTAAGGAGGTCTAGAGTTATAATTTTTTCAATTGTCAGAATCCTTCCCGCTACGTCTCCAATAATTTCGCCTAATTATTCTCTACTGATCGTGAGCACTTTACGTGTCATAATTCTCTTCTGAGCAACTACAATAATTTACTGGACATATTCTCCTGAATCACACTAGCTCGCACAATCTTACCCCTCACTATGACCATGTCAAGACTTTGTTATTTCTAAACCCACATTTAAACATGTTGTATTGATTTCCTTATATACACTAGGAGCGACGTTATTCAACAATTACCTAAATATATATCATTTCTCAAGCAATACATAATAAATAGGCACTGTCAATTGATAGTCATTCAATCAACAAAAATAAGCAAATAATTGAACAAGTAAAAAAGTTCAAAGGCTAAATTATATTCAAACTTAACAAGAATACTCCAAAAGGTTCCATCAAAACCCTAAATAAAAAATTGGCTACTCATAGTAGTATGTGAAAATACAATACTAAAATTCTTAACCAACAATAGAAAATAAGAAGAAGAAGAAGAAAGGAAAAACTTGTGGTTGAATCTTCCTCCTTGCTCCTCGTGTATTCTTGCCTCCAAAGGTGTTATGTAACCCTAAAGTAGTGTCTCCTCCTCCAAAGTTTTATAAATTCATGTTTAGATTGTATTTATATGACCTAGGTAGGGTGGAGGTTCTCCAATGCAATCCAAAATCGGGTAAGAATATTAAAGGTCGTCAACTTCCATGTAGCATGCGACCATGGACGCGGACACAGATTTTGCAATTTTTTAGCTCACGAAGTGATTCGTGCTTTCGCTTCGTTTTGTTGTTTTGGGCCTTCATTTTTCTTCTTTTTCGTATCCGTTTTCATGCCACACATGAAATTGGACGAGCTCCCAGTTGTTTCCATCTCTTCTTTTTGTGTTGAATTGTCATCTTTTGATCATTTATCATTCAAAATTCATTCATACACATAAGAAACTGAAAGAAATTAAAGGTCCACCAAACTATATAGAGAACCGAGTTCTCTATTAGTTCCCACAGAACACACGCACATTGTAGTAAGTAAATGACATAATGAGTTTTATGTGGAAAACTCCCAACTCACGGATCAAAAGCCACAACCTACGCTTTTAGGATTTCTACTTCACTACTGAGCAAACTTTAGATTACAAACTATAGTAACATAAGAATTAACTCTTTAATCCCTTACTAACTTGTAATAACACTATTACAAGCCACTTTGTAATAACTCTATTACAAAGAATTTATAACTCGACTAACTCTAGCCAAGATATAAACACAAGGGTTTATTATTTACAAAGATTTAATAGATGTACAACACAACTAAGGACATGCAATTATTCAAAACAGAGAACTGGTCCGTTGTTATATTGTTCTTTAATCGTAATGCCTTTGGGAGTCACTTTCAAGATTGATGGATCACTTGGGAGAATTCTTGGTCAATTATTAAATGTGCAAGTATTTTGTTTTACCTTTGTTTGATGTTAATAATTCATTTGTGACATTACTTGAATGATGCAAGCAAGTTAGGTAAAGGGCGTTCCCCAAAAAATTGACTGTTGTACTATTGCGTGTGCATGCATCAACTTTACAATTGGGGGAGTTGACTTGTACAGTCACCACGGAAACTGGTAGCTATCTGTTCCTGCTGATGTTCCTTTAACTCTGAAGAGTTGAACGGTGTCTCCAACTGGAGACTTGTTGATCTTTAAGTTCTTGAGGATGTGTAACAAGTTCCTTATCTGGTTCTTAATAGTAAGTTTGTTAGATCATCAATACATAACAAAGATACACATATAACCTATCAATTTTTCCATTTTTTATGGTGACAAACTTATAATTCAAGTTCCCCCTAAGAGCCAGAATGACATTCGCATTTCATGTATTCCCCTTAAATATGTTCCCCATTATGTTCCCCCTTGATTATTTTCCCCATTTTGGCATTGTAGAAAAATCAGTGGCGAGCCTTAATAAAAAGAAGTCTAGATTTAGTTGACTCATGCCACATGTGTGCACACAGTCATTGTGAGCACATGATTTTTGCACCGGACAAATAATTCCAAAATTAAAATAAATATATATTTTGAGTGCAATTACTTGCTTTGTTTGAAATTAGCTATACTTTGTGTGTTTGAATAAATAGAAATTAGAAAAAAATCAAAAAAATTAGGCTAGGTAATTACTTTGTTTTAATTAATTTAGTTTTAAGAAGAAAATCATCAAAAAATAGTTTAAATAGCGGAAATTAAGGAAAAATAGTAGAAAAATTGCAAAAAATATTAAATAATTAGAGTAAGTAGAAAATTAGATTTTTCTTAATATTCCATAAAATAAAAGAAAAAAATATAAAGGAAAATGCATAAAAAATAATTAAAACGTCAAAAATACAAAAAAAAATACAAGTGGTACAATAAGGTGGGCTGATTTAATTTAAAGTGAGCAGGCCCAGGTTTATTGGCCCAAGGAAATTCGGTCCAGGCCTTTAGTGGATTTGATCTTAGCCGTCCAACCTCGTTAATCTAACGGCAGGGATATTTAGTTGAATTTAGGCTTTTAATTAATTTGAGAGATTGAATCTGGGCCGTCCGTTTGGATTAATCTAACGGGTGATGGCTTAAGGTCTCATGTGCTACCAAACGACGGCGTTTTAGTAACGCCTGTCCCTGGACATTGATCTTTATCCATTGGACGGCCAGGATCACCTTATCCTCATCGGCTATATAAGGCTCGTGTCTGAACGAGCCGACCATTTTGTCAAAATCTTAACCCCAGCCGCCCCCTTTCTCTCATCTTCTCCCTGACTTCTTCTTCTTCAAACTTCGACAGCCATGGAGGCCACCACCTCCACGGTGGTCTCCGGCCACCCCCCTTCATCTCCTTTACCTTCTTCTTTCTTCTTCTTCTTTTTTAACACAAAAAAACCTTGAAAACCTTCCTATTCTTCAAGTCCCGGTCACCGGAACTCACCGCCGGTGACCATCAAAAAATGAATCTCACCTCCAAACCAACGCCAAAAAGACCGTCTTGGTCTGATCTACACAACCACACCACTCGCCTCCTTCGAATCTCTTCGGAGCTCTTCGAATATCCAAAAAGGTGTCGCCGGAAACCTAACTCCGGCGACTTCAAAACCCAAACCTGTTAAAGACCCATTCTTTTACCCACCCAAACACCCCCACAAACTCAAAACCCCAAAAGGTTTCATCTTGAAGCCGAACAACAGAAAACAGAAAAGAAAAATGAGAAAAAGAAGAATAAAAAAAACAAGGAAAAGAGAATAAAGAAGAGTTTGTTGGATTGAAAAGAAAGAGTGAAAAAGAGAGGAAAATAGGAAGCTCAGGGGACAGGCCCTGCAAGCTAAGTGCTCCCTTCCCTCTCTGTGTCTAGTTTCCTGTTATTTTTTGTTTACTTCATGTTTCTCTTTGGTTTTATCATGTCTTGTTTAGTCTGATGCATGTATTAGGGTTATTTTGTGTTTTTGTTTGTTTCTCGTGTTTAAAGATTCGATCTTGATATCCATGTTCTTCTTTCTCTTCTGTTTCTATTAGGGTTTTTATCTTGTTGGTTTTTCGATATCTCTTTTGTTTTTCTGCATGTTTAAGTTTAGTGTTAGTTGTTTGACATTCATCCTTCTTCATCTTTAAATCAGATTTTTTCTTTTGTTAGATTTACTGTTCTGCTCATCTGATAATCACATGAATTAGTTCTGGTTCTCCTTAAGTTTAGCTGTGTGATTCCCATTCTCCTTCATCTGTTATATTCGGGTTTCTGGTGGTGGTTTATAGTATCTCTTTTGTTTACTTATATGCTGGATGACATGTTTAAAGATTGGGGTTTGATCTTCTGAAATTTGAGTCAGTGACCTTGCCTCTCTTTTTTGTTACTGTTTCTCCATGTTTTTCTGTTCTTCACCTTTATTATCTGTTTACCTGCATGTGTTAGATTAGGGTTAGTTTTTGGAAAGTTTAGGTCTAGTGGTGCTGATTATTATCATTCTTGTTTATTCTGTTAAAGCCATATCATGTTAGTTTGTTTGTTCTTTTGTCTGGGTAGACCATGTCTCAATTCCCTTTACTGTTGTGTGGTATTTAGCCCTAATGTGTCTATGTCAAATGAACTTTGAGTATGTTTTGAGTCTTTCAGTGAGTCATTCAACATAAGATGTTTCTAACTAGGTCTGTTCAATGTTAATTGACATCTTTGCTACATGAACTTGAGTAATGTGAGTTGATTAGTTGAGATTCAACATTATCAAACCCCTTTTCTGAGTTTTAATTGATTGATGAACAATATTTGGCTTCATGTGGTTATGTGTGCAATTGTATGTTGAAATGGCTAAGTTTGCAATAATTTTATGTTAGTATGAACACTGTTAATATCTATCATGCTTAGGTGAATTGGTTATAGCTGTTAGTGTTAGGTTTCATAGAGTGGCTAGTTTTGAAATAGGTTAAAACTGAAAATCACAAAAATAGGTCACAGATTGAATAAGTGATCAGAGTGGTCAATTTTGCAATTGACCAGCTCTGTTAGGTCTCTCACACTGACCGACACTTAAAAGTTGGCTAGTTGTGTAATAACTGGCTAAGTCTGCAAAGGCAGACTTGCCCAGGCTCTGTTTGAGCCCTGAACTTTAGGTGGCTAAGTCTGCAAAGACCTTAGTCCAGCTTATGTTTAGTAATTGGGCTTCAATTGCCCAGGCCAAGTCTCAACTTGAGACTGGCCATTAGTTTAATAGCTCAATTAAGCAGGCTAGTCCTGCAATTAGTTTAATTAGTCTTAAATGAACAAAAATAGGTTATTAAGCAATAATTGGCCTAAGAGTGGTCAACCTTGCAAAAGGTTGACCAATTCTAGAAGGCCCTAACACACAGTCCACCTTAAAAAGGGGCTGGTTGTGCAAAATAGCCAAGTTTGCAAATGCAGACTTGCCCAGGCTCTATATTGAGCCCTGAACATCAAAAGGGCCAAACCTGCAAAGGTTTTGGGCTTAATTGTTCAGTAATTGGGTTTAAGTACCCAAGCTAAGTCTCAACTTGAGAGACTGGCTAGTTTTTAAATAGTCTTATATAATAATAAAGTAGTCTAGTCCTGCAATTAGTTTAAAATTGAATTAAATTGGTCCTAATTAACTGGAACTAATTAAAAGAGGCTAGAATTAAAATAGTTCTTAATAGTAGGATTGGCCAGCCCTTAAATACCAATGCAAGAGCTGGCTATTAGTTAAATAAGTTCCAAAGGAGCTGAAATTTAACCTAGGCAGTCAGGTAAATCAGCAGTGACCTTGAGGGCATATAGGGAACTTGAAATAGTATTTTTGGTAAATAGTTTGGAACCTAATAGGGTAAGGGAGTCATTTGTACCCCTGATTTCTGCAATTTCGCAGAGATTTAAGGGTATAATGGTCTCCCTAAAATGGGAGATCTGTAAAAATCTCTATCCCTTAGGGTTACATTAGTAAATATCCCATAAAAAAGGAATCTTTGGAACCTTCCAGCACATGCTGGAAGGGTTTCTGGTAACAGAATTAAGGACTAAAGTGTGCATTGGGTAATTTTAAGAGAGGGAGAAGTGGGATTTAATCCCAGACTTTCTCCCCAAGTTTCAGCCATTTTGCCCAACTATATATACCCCTAAAAAGGGACTGAGAAAGGGGTTCCAATTTGATCTGAAATTCATATAGGCTGGCCTTTGAATATAAAGTTTCAGAGTTAAAATATAGCAAGAGAACAGTAGGATTTCTTGGATTTTTCGAGTAGGAACTTGTTGATTTCTTCTGGTTTCGAAGTTCTTTGTTCGAATTTGGTCTGGATTTCTATTTGAATTCTGCTGGGTTTCCTGCTTGCTGATTGCTGTGTTGTTCGATTCATTTGGCATCCATTCCACTGTTGCATCGTTGCTGAATCCTTGCTGAATCCTTGCTTCGTTTTCCCCTAGAACTTATTGGTTTTTCTCTACTTTGATTCAGGTACACTTCTCTACAAACTAAAGATGTACTGTGATTTGGATGCAATATCATGAAGATTTCAATCTAATTTTATATTGCCATGTATCAAGTAGTTCAATACTGTTATTATCTTAGAGTTATAGTGTTTATGTAGTGTAGTGCATGGCAGAGAAAAACCAAACAAACAATATAATAGCTTAGTAATAGAGTAGATAGTATAATAGTAGTAGCATAGTAGCAATAGCATATCACTTAGTTTAATTAGGTAAAACTCCTAAAACATAAGTTTGCTTAACAGTTTTCAAACCAGGATAACGGGTCCGCATTTAAACATGTGATAAGCTTCAGAATAACTTAGAATGAATCGTCTAGGTAATAATATTGCAATGGGTTAAAACCATAATAAAATCAGTAGTTTAATAATACTTGAGTCATATGGCAACTCGAATTTAGATACAGGTATTTTTAATTTAAAACTGGTCCATAAAGACGCGGCTAATATAATTGGTTAATTTTGAGGATTCAAGTTCAGATTTAGGTAATGTTAAAAAAGGAAGCTGATAAGAGGTATAGCTTACCATGAAACCAATAATATAGTAAATGCCTGTGAATAATCATTTAGTTTCTCTTTCTATACTATAAACAATTAGACAATTCACTTTAATTTAATCTGATTTCCTAGGCAAGTAGTTTTTCTTCCAGAATATCTCATTAGTAAATGATTAGATTTAGAATAGATTCTTAGTTACAAGCACGTAGTGATAACAATTGATTGAGTTTTCATGTACATAGATCATTGGCTTAAGATTACCGTTCTTTTATGTATTGATTTCCTTATTAATAAATAAAAGTGATTTGATTTCATTTCTAATCTTGAGTATTTGTTTCTTTATGAATTCTGCGTTATACTTTCGTTATTGCAATTTGGTTTGGGCCTTATGTGTAACGTTGGGCCTGAACTGCCTTACGAAATTGATTGGTCTGCTGATTGAAAGCCTGAAGACTGTCTGGGCTTTAAGGCCTGGGCTGGCCCTTTGCGGATCTGTTTAAGCGATTGAAGAATCCAGGCCCAATAATAATAGAAATCATGTGGGTTTGGAATACTTAGTGTTAAAATACGATTAAGGGAAAAACACAATTAGAGAAACGTAGTATGCACTTCTTAGGATTAAACGTATAAATTGAATTGGGACGAGCCTCGCCTAACGTTAAACAAGCGGGGCCCCCATTTAGTAATGGTGTAATACAAATAGACTCGGGAGAGCTAATAACGAATCCCATAGCTTCTGCCAAAAGATTGAAAAGCCGATAGACATACTTAGGGCATGATTTAATATACTTTCTTTAATACGAGTGTGCACTTGGTGCGACTCAAATCCAAATCCCAGCAAAGCTGAAATACACTGAAAGTCACAAGCGTACTGATTGCGGTGTGACTCGAGGCGTGTTTTCGCGATGCCGCAAATTCCATAAAAATAATATTTAAGTAAAAAGCACTATACGTTGTTAAAATCTATGTTGAGTCAAGCAAGAGTCGGGAATGACAATTGAGCGACCGTGCTAAAACCACGGAACTCGGGAATGCCTAACACCTTCTCCCGGGTTAACAGAGTTTCTTATCCGGATCTTTGCTTCGCAGACATTTTTAAGAGTAAAATTCCTCGGATTCGGGATTAACCGGTGATTTGGGACACCATCATCTTTCCCAAGTGGCGGCTCTGATTAATCTCAATAAAATCCCGAACCGGTTGTCCTTTAATTGGAAAAACTCTTTCCCTTACGTTATTTCATCCGTTTCGGATATCTGAGCGTCGGGGTATACCCTACGAGCGTATTTATATGCTTATTTCCCAAAGCGGGGTAGTAAAAAGGAGGTGTGACAGCTCTAGCGACTCTGTTGGGGACCCCAACCCCGAACTTCGGTTTCAGGGTTTAAGAACTCGAGCTCTTTAGAATTGCCGTTCGCGATATTGTTTGACTTCATTATATGATTTGAACAACATGCTATGTGCTTTATCGTTTTGATATTATGTGGATTGTATATAAAATTGTGCCGAAAACCTTTCTCTCTTCACCCCCGGGGATGTGCTTACTGGTTGAGACTCCCCTTTCTGTTAAAGTCACCTTAAATTAAGAAAATAGAGGCCGGATAAGTTACAAAGCCGATTGACTCCGCGGGTCACCGGTACGTAGCCCCCTCCTCGATTCGAGTTGTCCGCTCGGGTACACGGTCTAGCACTCTATGAAACCGTAAGATTTTGAACATAGGTCTAGGACGATTATTTGCATCATATTTGACTTAGGGGACTTAACACAGGGGTTGAGTCCGTCAAGAACAGGTGACCCGGTATTGGAAAAGACCGAGCATGTTACGTGTTGCATTTTTATTGTCCTTGATCGTTATGCGGACCGGCGAAAATCCCGAGGATAGAAAAATTGTTTAAAAAAAAGAAGAAAAAAGAGAGAGAGAGGAAAATAAGATTTATAGAAAATAGGTATCCGGAAAATTTGAAAATTTGAAAAAATAGGTGGAACATTTTTGAAATAATTGGTCAAGTAATTTGACCGAACTACGCAGGTTTGATTCTCGCCATTAGGTGGGATACGTAGGCAAACCTTAAACGGGTCCAACCACACTTTTAGAAAAAGACCAAAAAGATTTTTCCTTTCAAATAATCGAGGTGATCGCTATTTTTGGAAACGGCCGAATGTTCCGAAAGGACGCCGGAAGGCTGTTTTGGCAAAAATGGCCACTTCGAAAGTCATTTTCTTTTCTTTCCTTCAAAAATGAAAACTTGCATTAAAAAAGATTTTCCTTTTTTCTTTTTTCTAAATAAAATCGCCTTAATAAATGTGCAGGACGAGCACAATGATGAATGAACATTTCTCCTTAAATAAAATCCCTTTGGAGTTAAAACTGTGGTGGCAAGACATGGGATCAGATGGTCAAGACTGGGTCAAAGGTTACTTGAAAGATTTTACGGGGTTATTAGACATAATCCCCCGAGGCGACGTGATTAGAGCGTTGGTCACATTTTGGGATCCGGCACACAATGTATTGCATTTCCCGGATTTTGAACTCACCCCTACTCTAGAGGAAATTGCTTTCTATATCGGGAAGACTGAGGTCCCGTTAAAAGGAAAATACCCGGTATCTCCGAGGACGGTAACAGTGCATCGTTTTTTGGATTCTTTGAAAATTGCCAGGAATGTTCACAACGAAGATCTAGCCAACGGGTTTTGTTCCTTAAACTTCATCTATAGTAGGTTTGGACACATTGGGAGTTTCAACGACCTCACGAACAAGTTATGCTGCAAGTCCAACCGAGCAAAATGTGAGGAACACCGGAGGTTTGCATTCTTAGTGGCATTTCTCCGAATTGTCATATTTCCGAGAAAAGATGGACATATCAACATAAAGGTTGCCGGGGTAGCTAGCACACTGATAGTACAAGACAATTGTACTCTAGCCCCAATGATTGTAGCTGACATCTACCGTGCTCTGACTGCGTGCAAAGCGGGAGCCAACTTCTTTGAAGGGTGTAATTTGATCTTGAAAATATGGCTAATTGAACATCTATGCTATCATCCTTCGTTCTCAAGTTATGGTTCGGCTGAACGAACATGTTTGGAAGAATTCTGCACGAGAACAAAAGAAGTAAAATTGCCGGAGGGAGTCAAAGGTTGGATTGTGTATCTTCGATCACTAACTTATGGCCATATCGATTGGACGTATGATTGGCTACCTCTTGATGAGGTAATGTATATGCCGACGGAAGGATCGCCATTTTTTATCATGGGTTTGAAAAGCATACAACCTTATGCCCCATACAGGGCCCTGCGACAGTTGGGTAGATGTCAAATTATTCCGAGAGACGGGGACCTCAGTTTGCAAGCTGTAGAGATTGGTCCGGATGGGCAATTCCCGGAAGCAAAGATCCGGCAAATCTGGAATGAGTGCCAAAACTTGAAAATTGATACTTGTGTGCCGAATAGAGCAAGGGGAGAAATGTCGTCTGGATACTCCACATGGTACCGACGAGGTGTTAAGCACGAACGTCTTTCAAAAAGACCTCACTTGCAAGATTTGATAGAGCAATCCAAGGAGAATCAGAATTGGGCGGCCAAAGAAAAAGAATACAAGGCCAAAATCAGCTTGTTGGAAGATAAATTGAGAAATCTCCATTTTGAAAGTGGTTTACAGGCAGCATCTGATGAAGGGGAGAAGAAACAGCTGAAGAAAGAAAACGAAATGTTGAAGGCTCAAATTGCTCAAATGAAAATTGCATCCGAGACCCCGGTTCGCTTATCCCGGGATGAGAAATTAATTGAGATTCTCCGGTGCAAAGTAAATGACTACAACTTTGACTTGGACAAGGCTGAAAAGGAATTAGTCAGGGCTCGAAAGCAAATAGATAGAGATGCTGAGGAAAGAGCCAAGTTGGTTCGGCAATTACAAGATAAGCACGAATTTGAGGTAGCTCAGCTTAGAAAGAAAATAATTTCAGCCACGGTTAAAAGTAACAAGATTATCAAGGATCTTGAAGAAGAGAGAGAGCATTGTTACACAGCTATGGCTAGATTAGAATTGGAGCTGCAACAAGTGCAAAGAGATAACCAACATACTTTGGATGCTCGCATTGAACAAATAAGCCGATTGTTGCAAGAAAAAGGGGTCATTCGAGAGAAGATTGTTCGCATTGCCCAGTACATCACCCGAAAGAGTCAACTGTGTAAAGATATGTCTCGAGGAACCTTTGTATCAGAAGTGAAGTTCTTCGTGCAACAAGTCATGTCTAACCTAGATAGGCTCTAAAGGGGATTAACATATAGGCCCGCGGCAAGACCGAACGATGTCTCGCGGGCACTAGGAGCATTAATGTATTCATAGGGCATGCATCATCTTTTTATATTTTTTCTCTTACAACATCACCTTGTAATCAATGTTTTGAATTATCAATGGAAATCAAGTGTTGTTATCAATTCTTTTGCTTTAAGTCATTTCTTTTAAATTCGATAGGCAAATAAATAGGAACGTAATTATGAAAATAACAACAAAAAAAGAGAGAAAGAAAAAAAAAGAGAGAAGAAAAGAAAGAAAAAGAAGAAAAAGAAGAAGAAGAAAGAAAGAAAAGAAAAGAAAAAAAAAGAGAAAGAAAAAAAAGGAAAAAGAGAGAAAAAGAATTGATTGGCTAAAATGAGCAGCGGCCGGGATGATGCATGACGACTCGAGGAAAATATATTTGTTTTAAAGTCGTTGCATTTTATTCATGTGCTAACAACTAATGGGTGTTGATTGTGAGTCCAGATTTTCTTGGCAACTGGCATTCTGGCTACCCACCCCTACAACACAAGATACAAGAAGATGACGAAAGTTGTGTCCCAAGAAATTGAGGCAACTATCGTAGATCCTGCTCATGAAGAGGAGATTGTAGACGTAGCAGGAATGAAGGAGGAAATGTACAAATTGAGGCAACAGATGGCCGAAATGTACCAGGCCTGGTCTAGAGGTCAACCCCTGCCAGCTTACCCTGCCAACCCCACATACATCCCTCCAGCCAACCCCAATCCTGAACCACCTACAATGAATTCATCCTCCACATACCCTGATTACCCTCACTGTTATGCATCCACCTCCCAAGTACCACCACCTCCAGTAAAACAAGCACCACCTCACATATCCCAAGTTGCCCCAGTGTATGTGGCACCTCCGCCCGCTGCTATGCACAAATCCTCTAGTGAACCGATGTTCCACATACAGGATCCTCATTACTACCCTCCAGAACCAACTTTCCGACAACATGAGTCTCATGCTCCGCTGATAGAAACAAGTGAAGAGAGAATTGCCAAGAATGCAGGGCAAGAAGAGATGGCCAGAAAAGTGAAAAGTCTGGAGAATGCCTTCCGCACTATGCAGGGATTAGGAGGGCAGGTGAGTGTGGCCTACAAGGACTTATGTCTATTCCCTGAAGTGCAACTTCCCGTGGGATTCAAGTTGCCAAAATTCGATATGTATAGTGGACACGGAGATCCGGTGGCCCACCTCAGGGGATACTATAGCAAAATGAGAGGTGCAGGAGGCAAATATGAGCTATTGATGGCGTATTTCAGCCAGAGTCTGAGTGGTTTAGCTTTAGAGTGGTATACCCGACAAGATCATACAAGGTGGTTCGTCTGGGATGATCTTGCGCAAGCCTTTGCAAATCACTTTCAATACAACCTAGAAATCATACCTGATAGACTATCCCTTACAAAAATGGAGAAAAAGCCAGGGGAAAGCTTCAGGGAGTTCGGTTTCAGATGGAGGGAGCAGGCTGCAAGAGTAGATCCACCCATGAAGGAAGGAGAGATGGTGGATTGTTTCCTACAGGCTTTGGAGCCTACATATTACGGTCATTTAGTGTCGGCGATTGGGAAAAGTTTCAATGAAGTCGTGAAGATGGGAAGCTTTGTGGAGGAAGGTTTGAAAACAAATAAAATCATGAGTTTTTCGGCCATTAAGGCCACCAATCAAGCAATACAGACTGGAAACGAAGGAGCAATGGGAAAGAAGAAAATGGAAGAGGTAGCAACTGTAGAGAGCAGGCCATGGAACCGTAACCCGCATCACCACCCACCAAGACCCTACCACCAACACCCATCAAACCCATCAACCCCGTATAACCCACCACCACCATCTTACCCGCCAAACCCATACAACATACCAACCCCATATAACCCACTGCCACCATCATACCCACCAACAGTCCCACACTACCACCACCCACAAACCCAAGCCTACTCACCACCACCACCACATGTGTGGAGAGCCCAAACCCCACACAATGTTTACCACACCCAAAACACATACCCAACCTCTAAACCCTACATAAACCAAAATAGACCCAGGCCTAACTCGGAATGGAGAAATAAGGCAAGGAAAACATTCACCCCATTGGGGGAATCAGATACCAGCCTTTATCATAGATTGAAAGAGTTGGGGATGCTGAGCCCGGTTGCACCTAAAGTTCCAAACCCACCCCCGAAAAACCTTGATCCATCTGTTAGGTGTGAGTATTGTTCGGGAACACTGGGCCATGATACTGAAAAATGTTGGCAATTGAAGAATGCCATTCAGGATCTTATTGACGATCGGAGAATTGAAGTTCAGGCTCCAGAAGCTCCAAACATCACCCAAAATCCACTGCCAACTCACCATAAAACACACATGATAGAATTGGTGCAGGGTGATAACAGTCGGAAGCCATCTCAGTTTGTGATGATGATAAAGGCAAGTGGCAGGACAGAAAAGGAAGCCGTGAAAGAAAAAATGATTGTTGAAGAACCAGCAGGAAAGCCAGTAGTGGTGGAGGGTTTGAAAGTTATAGTACCAGGCATAAAGCCGATTTTGACTGTGAAAGGCGTGAGTGTGGAGCCAGTAATCATAAGACCGGTGGTGCAGATGCCGGTAGTGAGCACAAAGACTGTACCTTGGAATTACAACAAGGTAGCAGTGGTTTATAACGGAAAAGGGGTGTATGGGGAAATTAATGAAACCCACGGTCTCACCCGGTCTGGGAGGTGCTTTGCTCCAAAAGAATTGAGAAAAATGAAAACAGTGAAAGAGAACCAGTTAAAGAAGCCAGTGTCAGAAGAAGAGGCAGAGGAATTCCTCAAAAAGATGAAGTCACAGGATTATTCTCTAGTTGAGCAGTTGAGGAAGACCCCTGCGCAGATCTCTTTGCTATCTTTGTTAATACACTCAGAAGAACACAGGAAGGCTCTGATGAAGATACTGAACGAGGCTCATGTTCCAGAAAAGATCTCAGTTTGCCACCTGGAAAAGATTACCAGCAAGATCTTCGAGTCTAATAGGATCACATTCTCAGATAGGGAATTTCCTGTTGAGGGAACCGAGCATAATAAGGCGCTGTACCTTACGGTAAAAAGCGAAGAGTCGGTAGTAACCAGAGTGTTGATAGACAACGGATCAAGCGCTAACATTTGCCCGCTTTCGACTTTGGGAAAGCTGAACATCAGTCCGGACAGAATCCGGAAGAACAGTATAAACGTGAGAGGATTTGATGGTGGGGGTAAAAACACATTGGGAGACATTATTCTGGAGGTGACCATCGGTCCTGTGGATTTTACTATGGAATTCCAGGTGCTCGACATTGCTGTGTCATATAATTTGTTGTTAGGCCGACCCTGGATCCACGCGGCCAAGGCAGTACCATCGTCTTTACATCAGATGGTCAAATTCGAGTGGGAGCAACAGGAGATTATGGTACATGGGGAAGAAAATGCTTGCAATATGGTGACACCGTTTGATGATACCGACGGAGATAGAGGTCCTTGGGTCTACCAAGTAACGGATGCTATTGTGGTAAATAGAATTGCTGAAGGGGAGAAGTTGCCAATCCCTATGGTGGCACCAACTGCTGTGATGGTGGCCAAAGAGATGCTTAGAAATGGGATTGCACCAGGGAAGGGATTGGGCAAAGCATTACAGGGAGTTATTCAACCGGTTCAGCTTCCAGAAAACAAAGGTAATGTCACACCTCCTTTTTCCGCACCCGCGAGGGCGCGAGGGAGTTTTTCCAATTAAAGGACAATCGAAACGGGATCAACTAATTATTCAAAGTCGCCACTTGGGAAAATAATGGTGTCCCAAGTCACCGGTTTAATCCCAAACCGAGGAAATTTATGACTCGGTAATACAGTCTGCGAAACTAGAAACCTGGATAAGGAATTCTGTTAACCCGGGAGAAGGTGTTAGGCACTCCCGGATTCCGTGGTTTTAACACGGTCGCTCAACTGCAATTTTTGTTTCTATCTGATTTCTTTGTATATTTTATTTGTGTGTTCTTATATTCCGCTTTAATTTTAAGAAGAATTGCGACGTCACGAAAACACATTTCGAGCCACACCGCAACCAGTACGCCTACGACTTTAATGTATTTCAGTTTCGCCGAGAGTAAGATTTGGGTCACATAAATGCACACCCGTATTTAGGAAAGTAATTTTATTTCAAATCGCGCCTAAAGAGTCTATCGTCTGTTTAACTTTGGGAAAGGACCGTGAAATTCACTAAACGGTCCTTCCAAGTCTAAGTTTTCATGACAATTATTCGAGGGCCCCGCAATTATATATTTTGTGCGGCGAGGCTCGTCTCATTTTTTATTTAAGGTCGAACCTAACATGACTATGATTTTTATTTAAGCGGTCTCTACAAATGAACGAAGGTCCTAATTTATTTTGAAGGGAGGCTGTTTCAATTTGTATTTAAATGAGATTCAAGCTTTGGACTTCAAATGAGCCCAATATAAAAGAGGTCGAACGAACTTGACTTAAAGCCCACACGTGTACCAGCCTTTCGTGCGTTTGAGCATGTTGCTCTACAAACTCCAATTTTCAGAACATGATCAGGTAGATATTTACGGATCCTAAGTAGTAATTAATTTGTCCTTTTCTGAATGTAAATCTGCCTAAGTATTAATGACATTCGCTTCTATTTAACGTGAATTTCCATCGCATAAACTGCTTCTTATCTTATCAACATTAATTTAAACAACACATTAATTATCTTATAAAAGGTATTGAGACAGAGTTGTTAGTTTGTAAATTCATTCCTAAGTGTGACTCTATAATCAACCTCAATGGCATAGGCAGAAACTAAAATTAACACTATAACTACTAAACATTAAACAACTAAATTTACTGTACGGTTAAGCAATAACATAAAGCTTCTACTATTAACTACTCATTACCCAATTTTCAACGTGACAATTTACACCTGAAACAGTATTATTCATAGTCTAGTATTAATAAGCGTTGAGTTTGAACTATCTTATCTAATATCAAATGCAAGTTCATTCATGATGAGTCTATCTCTTCAACATTACAAATATCAAATGAAAAACAAAGGCATTCTATTGTAAAAATAGCATCACACTTGATTCTGCAAAACAGTATAGGTGCAATTGTCGAACTTCCTATTGCCAGGGGGTAGAGTATACCTGGAAAATTTGAAAAAAAACAGTGAAGCGAGGACAGAGTCAGCAGTAGCAATGAACAACAGCAACAACAATGCAAGCGTGCACCAACAACACAATCCAAATGCAGTTTAAAACAGTCGATAACCCAGGGCCAATTGTAGCAGAACCAACAATCACACCAAGTAAGAACCACTAAAAAGAACCACGACCAGCAGAACAATCGACCCAGAAATAGATGCAAGAAATCCGTGTAAACTCCAAACAAAAACCCAATGAAACAGTAACCAAAATTCTAATGGCAACCCAAGAAGAATCGATTGAAATCCCAGTAAAACCAAAGCAAACACAGGTATAAGAGAGCCCTGGTTTTTTCTGATCTTCTAATGTGTTCGAACTTAAACACTTATAATTCTCACTCTGTTTTCTATCAAAGAATGTATCCTTGTTCTCTGTCTCTTTTCAATCTGTCCTATCCCTAAGGTCTGTGTACTCAACCTACTTATAACCAAAAAACAGACCCCTTAAGATGCCTCAAACCAACCAGAAAGACCTAGCCCATCATCTTCTCTGCCCAAGCCCATTATCTCCTCTGTTTTCCCACTTAAACTTGTCTAAGCATGGGGTTTTTATATTAAAATGATAAGTGTAGGCCTGGTGGGGTGCCCTGCTGTAACAGCAGGTTCCACTAGTTTAACTCATGGGCAAGGTAGTTTTAAAACCTAAGAAATGTTAATTCTGTTAATTCCTAATTTAAAGTTAACAACTCCAGATTTTGATCCCATTACAGTCCTAACGTGTACTACACTTCATTAGTTACACCCTTCAATCCTTAACTAACAACAACCATATCCAATTCACCACTTAATTAAACAGACAGTTCAAAAGGAAGGAATCTCGATCCAATAGTGATTTATAGTGTCCATTTCTGCCCTAAAATGCTAATAAACAAGACCTACGAAACTCATTGACAATATTCGTATAACTCACATAAGGAATAACAGTCAATCGAATGACTTAATGATTCAAAATGCTCAGGCAAACGAAACACAAAAAATGCAGAATTTACTACTTGACCGTATAGTTTACAGCTAATTCGTGTTTCTATATCGTAATCTACTCCGACATGAAACAAGAATGACCAAATAAAGGTCTTATGGGGTAGAAGCAGAACAGATTAAAATCAAACACAAACAGGTAGAAACGAACAACTAAGTCAATATAATGAATACAATCAACAAAACAGAAAGAAAAGAATGAGAAATGGGATACCTCAAGAAATTGGATGGACTCGGCTCCAAAGACTTCGAATCGCACTCTTTTGAAGTAAACGGACTTCAATTGAAGTGTTTTTCCAACGAAAAACACTCCAATTAAGGTCTATTGCCTTCAAATACCATTGACTCGACGAAATCCCTAATTTTTGGGTTTTTAGGGTTCTTGAGGTTCGACTTTAGGGCTTTAACATTTCTAGTAAGATTCGAGCTAAGCCGGGGTTAGTAGGGGTGTGAGGGAGGTGTGAGGAGTCACTGGTGTGAATTTGGGGTAGTTTGGCGTGGTTTGGGTTTTAACTCGAATCTTCGATTGAAGATTCGAGACGTTTGGGGATGATTCGAGGTTAACGGACCACGGATTCGTGTAGAGGGGGTTTAGGGGGAGCTATGGTGTTGATTGGGTGGCCATTGGTGACTGACCGCCGCCGTAAGGCGATTTCCGGCGGTGGTGCACGGCGGGGGACGGTGGGGGAGAGAGGCCCGGTCTCTGAAGAGACGATGGAGGCAGGGGTTTGGCTAGAGGGGGCTGGGTATGATATTGAACTTATATATGAAATAGGAGATTCAATCCTGATCGTTGGATCATTTACGATCAACGACCAGGATCTCTTCACTTAAACGAAACGACGTCGTGTAGTGTTATTTTAGAGACTGGGCCGGTCCAGGCGTAGATCGGGTTATCCGGAATGGGTAATGGTTTTGGGCTGGTTGTTTTATTTGGGTTCCGGATTTAGGGGCCCAAGTCCTTTTTCTTTTCCTTCTTTATAATCAACACAAAATTCTAATTAATTTGTAATCATTAAAATAAAACTATAGGGATATTAATACTTAACAACAATCAATACACAATTAACAAATAAACATAAAATCATATAATGACAACAAAAATAGAATGAAAATATGTATATTATTATATATTTTTGATTTTTCCATTTCGTAAAATAAGTAACTTACCGATTAACTCAAAGATTTTATAATTAAGTTTTAAATGCTATTACATATATTTTTTGTATTTTTATTAATTTAATCACATAAGCATGCACACCCAAATACAAATAATAGGAAAATTAATATCAAAATCCACAAATATTGCAAACAACGCAAAAACTCTTTTATTTTTGAATCTTTTAGGAGTAATTCGTGTGAGGCAAAAATCGCGTGCTCACAGCTGCCCCTCTTTGCGCGGAAACATGAAGAGTTTTCGTGCAAAGATAGTGAGCAAATACGAGCGATTTTTTTTGCCCGTTTGAGCACTCCGTGTGAAGAATTTTTTTAAAAAGATCTTTGACCGAGCCTTTACTTTAGGAGGCCTCCTACATATCCTGGGCTAAACAGGAATCAGGTCTATGTAGTTCGGGAAGTTTTGGTAGCTGGGACTACCATGACTGCTGTGATCTTGCTGTTACTGCTGTTGTTGCTGTTGCCACTGCTTAACTGATCTCCTTTTTACACCGTGCTAAACAAAAATAAGAAGCTAGACTAAGTTACAGTGTTGCAAATTCTTATCTATCCTTTCCACTTGATCTTGTCATGTTCCTTGCCGTCCTGTTGTTTCTTCGCATGCTTCTTCTCTTCTGACAATTGTTATTTCGGCCTGTCTTGATTGCCGAACTCCGACCATTGGTCGCTTCTTTGTAATCTTTGAACTATTCTCTTTCGAATTTTGAACCTATCTTTCTGATCCTTGTTGCCTTCCTTTTGATTATGAACTTGGATTCACGCTGGGGATTTCCGTTGCACTCAACCGCTTTCCTTAACCAAATTTAAAAATAAGTCGCCACTCCATTCTTCAGGCGGGCTTCCCGACTTCAACTATAACTTAAAAATAAAATCGCCACTCCATTCTCCGGCGGGCTCCCCGACTTCAACTACAACTTCAAAATAAAATCGCCACTCCATTCTTCAGGAGCGGGCTCCCCGACTTCAACTATAACTTCAAAATAAAATCGCCACTCCATTCTTCAGGGGCGGGCTCCCCGACTTCAACTACAACTTCAAAATAAAATCGCCACTCCATTCTTCAGAGGCGGGCTCCCCGACTTCAACTACAACTTCAAAATAAAATCGCCACTCCATTCTTCAGGCGGGCTCCCCGACTTCAACTATAACTTCAAAATAAAATCGCCACTCCATTCTTCAGGGGCTCCCCGACTTCAACTACAACTTCAAAACTAAATCGCCACTCCATTCTTCAGGGCGGGCTCCCTGACTTCAACTACAACTTCAAAATACGCCACTCCATTCTTCAGGCGGTCTCCCTGACTTCAACTATAATTTTGAAATAAAATCGCCACTCCATTCTTCAGGCGGGCTCCCTGACTTCACCTACAACTTCAAAATAAAATCGCCACTCCATTCTTCAGGCGGGCTCCCTGACTTCAACTGCAACTTCAAAATAAATCGCCATTCTATTCTTCACGCCGGACCATGACACCACATCTACTAGGTTTTATGCACAAAAATTTTACAGGGCCTTACACTTCAACTACAACTCCAGAATAAAATCGCCACTCCATTCTTCAAGCGGGCTCCCCGACTTCAACTATAACTTCAAAATAAAATCGCCACTCCATTCTTCAGGCGGGCTCTCTGACTTCAACTACAACTTTAAAAATGAAATCGCCACTCCATTCTTCAGGCGGGCTCCCTGACTTCAACTACAACTTCAAAATAGAATCGCCACTCTGTTCTTCAGGCGGGCTTCCTAACTTCAACTACAACTTCAAAACTAAATCGCCACTCCATTCTTCAGGCGGGCTCCCTGACTTCAACTACGACTTCAAAATAGAATCGCCACTCCGTTCTTCAGGTGGGCTCCCTGACTTCAACTACAACTTCAAAACTAAATCGCCACTCCATTCTTCAGGCGGGCTCCCTGACTTCAACTACGACTTCAAAATAGAATCGCCACTCCGTTCTTCAGGCGGGCTTCCTGACTTCAACTACAACTTCAAAAAGAAAATCGCCACTCCATTCTTTAGGCGGGCTCCCTGCTTCAATTACAACTTCAAAACTAAATCGCCAATCCATTCTTCAGGCGGGCTCCCTGACTTCAACTACGACTTCAAAATAGAATCGCCACTCCGTTCTTCAGGCGGGCTCCCTGACTTCAACTACAACTTCAAAATAAAATCGCCACTCCATTCTTCAGGCGGGCTCCCTGACTTCAGCTACAACTTCAAAATAGAATCGCCACTCCATTCTTCAGGCGGGCTCCCTGACTCCAACTACGACTCACTAATTTCATTCCATCCTTATCGCCTTCCTTTGTTTCCTGTACCATTTTCTTCTTCCTGCATCGTCTCTTGGGCTGCCTTTTTTTCTGAATTATCTTGTCTTGGATTTGCTTTCCCCCTGAGTCGTGTTACTTTTCCTTTGGCTGCTGGAGATATCTTCGGAACTGTTCACTCACCTACTGGCGATGATGCTGCAGGGGGAAGTATTCTTTATTTCCCCCTTTTCTATTTCCTTTGCCCTTCATTATCTCTCGGGCTCGCTGGGGATTGAAATGTCATTAACTGAGGATTACCCTGGCGGGGGACCCCTTTTCCTTTTCCTCCTTTCCAGGCCTCCTTCGGGACTCACGCTTTTGCTTCCTTGAAGGACTTATGGGATATAATGCTGCTGGGGGAATCTCGGAGTTAGTGTTTCATTTTCCCACGACTGCTGGGGATGATACCAGGCTCAAAGATCACCCCTCATGTTGTCTGGCCTCTCTCAACACTATTCTGCTCGGAACGGGCATTTCCCGAAATCTTGTGTTGTTTTCTATCCTTATCCACCGGGTATTTTGCTTTCAAGAAAATTTTCGTAATCGGAGAAAATTTTCTGCCCCAGTTTGATAAACTTCTGGACGGTATGCTTTTCTGCCGACGAACCCTCTTTTCCTGCTTTTAAATCAAAGAAAAATTGTTAGTTTCAAAATGCGGTGAGCGGTCGTGCCACTTTTGTTGGGGCCATTTTCTTTTCTCTTTCAGCTACTTGGCCTCTCTCGAACTTTTGGGGGCGCCGTTGACACTTGCTGGGGATGATGCTCTTTCCACAGATGGTCTCTCATCTCTCCTTTTATTCCCACCTTCGGTTTGGTCCGAACCTTTTAGTCGATGATCTGTTGTGAGAAATCATCTTATGGATGTGTAATATGTGTCCATCGTACTCCATAATTCCCGTGAACCTTTCAATGAACCTGTCGTTCCACCCTTAATATCGGAACGACTTTTGCTTTATTGCCTCGTTCCATGCCTATTCATCTTCATTATACCGCTTTGGGAGACTTGGTAATAAGCTTTGAAAAGTCAATTTTTGAAAACAAACGAAAAGAAAAATGATAGATAAAGAATGTTGACCGCGAATGACAAAAGAAAGGGAAAACTTTTCTGAACTCAAAACTGGGAAAAACTTATCTGAATGTGTAACTGATCCAATGGTTATGCCGCGCCTTTGAGATTAATCTACCCAGTTTATTTATGTCAATCACTTTCTGATGGTCGCGTTTTGCTAGAAGCAAACGAATGTCATAACCTTGTCTCATGCAGACACCTTGTAACCATCTCGCCTTGTCACCTCATAGTGCCCGCGAGGGTTTTAACCGTTAAGGCTCTCTCATTTTGCTTTCTTTCCAGGCTGAGGTATCATCCGCGAGATTCCCTCTAAAGCATTATCCCTTTTCGGTTTGTGCATCCTGGATTCAATCGAGGATCGGAGTATCGCTTTTGGCTTTCATTCGCATGACTTGGCATTTCTCAAATAATGATCGAGAGGTCTTTTTCGGTCATTAATGTGGCTTTTGTGCGTGAGGCTAAACAAAAGAGGTTTCACCTCAATGGTTAACTCATTACAACTTTCGGAATCCATACCATCTTTTCAAACGAAACAATGACTTCTGCCCCAGTTTTGTTGCTTGGGGAATCTTTGATTTTTATTTTATTACGACCGAGCCGTGTGGCGCCTACGTATCCTTCTTGAGGAATCAGGTCGAACGTAGTTCACTTTTTTTTGTGTCTTTTCTTCGTTTCTTTTCTATTATGTTACACATCTTCCTTGATGATTCCGAAAGAGGGTACATGAAAGAATAGTTAAGGCTCAAAGGGGAAAACAAGGTTGAAGTGTTTGGGTGGTAGAAAAATTGCCTCTATCATTTCATTCTCCGAGAAATGCCAAATACACACAAACGAACCCAAACGTGGACAAATACATTAAAGAATTACACGTAATATCTTTTGACTTGCATCGGAATTGATAGCCATATCGGTGCACCTTCCTTCGATATCAGTTAGACATATAGCGCCGTTGGATAATACTCTAGTCACAACAAATGGTCCCTGCCAATTTGGAGCGAACTTGCCTTTCGCTTCGGCCTGATGTGGTAGAACTCTCTTCAGCACATGCTGTCCCACTTCAAATTTCCTGGGACGTACCTTCTTGTTATATGCTCTCGCCATTCTCTTTTGATACAATTGGCCATGACATACTGCTGTCAATCTCTTTTCATCGATCAAGTTCAATTGCTCTAATCGGGTTTTGACCCACCCATCATCGTCAATCTCAGCTTCAGCGATAATTCGGAGGGATGGAATTTCAACTTCTGCGGGTATTACTGCTTCAGTCCCGTACACCAACAAGTAAGGAGTTGCACCTACCGAAGTCCGGACGGTAGTGCGATAACCCAACAGTGCAAATGGTAACTTTTCATGCCATTGCCTAGACCCTTCTACCATCTTCCTCAATATCTTCTTTATATTTTTGTTTGTTGCTTCAACCGCACCATTTGCTTTGGGACGATATGGTGTGGAATTTCGGTGTGTAATCTTGAACTGTTGACATACCTCTTTCATCAATCCGCTGTTAAGATTTGCACCGTTATCTGTGATGATTATCTTTGGAATTCCAAACCTGCAGATGATGTGGGAATGTACGAAGTCCACCACCGCCTTCTTGGTCACTGATTTGAATGTTTTGGCCTCCACCCACTTGGTAAAATAATCGATCGTTACCAGAATGAACCTGTGACCATTGGAAGCCGCAGGCTCAATAGGTCCAATAACATCCATACCCCATGCGACAAACGGCCATGGTGCCGACATTGTATGCAATTCAGTCGGCGGAGAATGAATCAAATCTCCGTGTATCTGACATTGATGGCATCTTCGCACGAAACTTATACAATCACGCTCCATAGTGAGCCAGTAATATCCTGCTCGAAGAATCTTCTTTGCCAATACATATCCGCTCATGTGTGGTCCACAAACTCCGGAGTGTATATCTGTCATCACTGTTGTGGCTTGACTCGCATCTATACATCTCAACAATCCCAAATCTGGGGTTCTTTTGTACAGCACCCCTCCACTAAGGAAAAATCCGTTCGCCAATCGCCGAATAGCTCTCTTTTGATCTCCAGTTGCCTGCTCTGGGTATATTCCTAACCCGAGGTACTCTTTGACATCATGAAACCATGGCTCACCATCCATCTCTTCTTCTATCATATTGCAATAAGCATGTTGATTCCGAACCTGAATGTGTAACGGATCGACACGAACCTTGTCCGGGTGATGTAGCATTGACGCCAAAGTAGCTAAAGCGTCGGCAACCTCATTATGCATCCTTGGGATATGTCTGAATTCTACCGATCGGAAACGCTTAGTCAGATCATGTAAACACTGACGATACGGGATAAGCTTTAAATCTCTGGTTTCCCATTCTCCCTGAATCTGATGTACCAGAAGGTCCGAGTCCCCCAAGACCAAGACGTCCCGTACATCCATGTCCACCGCTAATCGCAACCCCAAGATACATGCCTCGTATTCAGCCATATTATTTGTATAATGAAAACGCAGTTGAGCAGTAACAGGATAATGATGTCATGTTTCAGAGATGAGCACGGTCCCTACTCCGACTCCTTTTGCGTTCGCCGCTCCGTCGAAGAAAAGCTTCCACCCCGGATCCTCAGTTAATTCCAACCCATCAATTTGCAATACTTCTTCGTCTGGAAAATACGTCCTCAAAGGTTCGTATCCGTCATCGACAGGATTCTCAGCTAAGTGATCGGCTAGGGCTTAGGCTTTCATAGCCGTCCTTGTCACATATATGATGTTGTACTCTGTAAGTAATATTTGCCATTTTGCTAACCTCCATGTAGGCATAGGTTTCTGGAAAATATACTTCAACGGATCCAAGTGCGAAATGAGGTAAGTGGTATAAGAAGACAAATAATGTTTTAGCTTTTGGGCTACCCAAGTCAAAGCGCAACATGTCTTTTCCGGATGAGTGTACTTGACCTCGTGGACCGTGAATTTCTTACTGAGGTAGTAAATGGCCCGTTCCTTCCTGCCAGTAAGATCATGCTGCCCCAGTACGCAGTCGAACGAATTCTCCAAAACCATCAGATAAAGAATCAGGGGTCTACCCGGTTCAGGCGAAACCAGTACGGGTGGGTTTGACAGATACCCTTTGATTTGGTCAAACACTTCCTGACATTCTGTCATCTATTCTATCACAGCGTCTTTCTTCAACAGACGGAATATGGGCTCACAGGTTGTTGTAAGCTGAGCAATAAACCTACTGATGTAATTTAACCTTCCCAACAAACTCATTACCTCTGTTTTATTCTTTGGCGGGGGTAGCTCCTGAATGGACTTGATTTTGGATGGGTCCAACTCAATGCCCCGTCGGCTGACGATGAATCCTAGCAACTTTCCTGATGGAACTCCGAACGCGCATTTGGCCGGATTGAGCTTGATATCATATCTTCGAAGTCTTTGAAAGAACTTCCTGAGGTCGGCAACGTGGTCTTCTCGACGTCTAGATTTTATGATCACATCATCCACGTACACTTCTATTTCCTTGTGTATCATGTCATGGAATACCGTAGTCATCGCCCTCATGTATGTTGCCCTCGCATTCTTCAAACCGAACAGCATCACTCGGTAGCAATAAGTTCCCCACGGTGTGATAAAAGCCGTCTCTTCTCTGCGTCTTCTTCATCCATCAAGATCTGATGATATCCCGCGTAGCAATCCACAAAGGATCCGATTTCACGTCCGGCGCAATTATCAATCAGGGATATGGATATCGGGAAGCGGGAAATTATCCTTAGGACTCGCCTTGTTGAGATTGCGGTAGTCCACGCATACTCTGATCTTTCCGTCTTTCTTTGGCACCGGTACTACGTTAGCCAACCATTCAGGGTATCGAGTGACACGAATGACTTTCGCCTGCAACTGCTTGGTCACTTCCTCCTTGATCTTTACACTCATCTCTGTCTTAAATTTCCGCAGTTTTTGCTTGACGGGAGGACATGTCGGATCAGTGGGTAATTTATGAACCACTAGATCAGTGCTGAGTCCTGGCATGTCGTCGTACGACCATGCGAAAATATCTTTAAACTCCATGAGTGTTTTGATCAATTCCTCCCTCAGGTTGGGTTCAATATGGATACTTATTCTGGTTTCTTTGACGTCATCTGTGTTCCCCAGATTAACAACCTCAGTATCATTTAAATTTGGTTTGGGTTTTTCCTCGAAGTGACTTAATTCTTCACCGATTTCTTCTACGGCTTCATTATCGCCGTATTCCGATTCACTTTCGTCACTTCTTATTTCATGCGTGATTATTTCCAAACCCGATTGACTTTCTAGACTGGGTTGATTAATCTTTAAGCACGCCATATCATTAAGATCAGTTGAAAAAAAGCTGTTCAGAAAAGTAAAAGAAGAAAAATAAACAAAATTAGACACGAAGGGAACAAAATTTCATTAATGGGAACAATACAAGGAAAACAAACTTGCAAACTCAAATCAAAATGAACTAAAACAAACGGATTTTACTCCGGGGACAACCCCAACACAAAATTTCGAAAGAAAACACCACAGAATCCTATATTACTTAGCGAAATTTTCTGGGGCCTTACATAGCCTTCCAATTATTCAATTTTGCTTTCGATCCCACAAACCGTATCTCGGCATGGATGGATCCTTCACCATCCTCGAGCATGCATACATCTGCGAATAGGTCCTTGAACTTTCTTAAGAACTCTTCGTCTGGCCTAACCATAGGACCGGGAATCTTTGTCGTCGGATGTCCTTTTACTCCCGACCTGACAAAAGATCGGGAAAGGCGTGGAACAGGCTTCGGGAGCACCCATGTCTTCTGCTTGTTCTTCCTGGCTTGCTGGATGTCCTCTGATGTCGGCTTGAATCCCAAACCGAAGGTTCCCACGTTTTCGACCACCGATACCGGTTGTATGATTCCTTGCAGAGATGCACCTAGACCTTTGCCGGGTATGAAACCATGTCTCAACATTTCACGAGCCACCATGACGTCTGCAGTAATTATTCTGTCATTGGGAATGCATTCCCCTTCTGGAACTCGGTTGGTGGATACCACATCGCAGATCTGGTATACCCATGGCCCAACATCTTCTTCCGTCTCAACAAAGGGGACGATGGTGCCTGGTTGTAGATCATTCTCTCCATGGACGACGATCTCCTGTTGGTCCCACTCAAACTTGACGAGTTGGTGTAGGCTGGATGGAACTGCTCTTGCGGCGTGGATTCACGGTCGCCCTATCAGAAGGTTATATGACACTACCATGTCCAGCACCTGGAATTCCATGGTGAACTCCACTGGTCCAATTGTCAAGATTAACACTATGTCCCCGACCGACGCCTTGCCTCCCCCATCAAACCCTCGAAAACATATACTGTTCTTGCGTATCCTGCCGATGTCCACTTTCAACTTGTTCAGTGTAGAGAGAGGATAGATGTTAGCACTAGACCCATTATCGACAAGGACTTTGGTAACCACCGACTCCTCACACTTTACCGTAAGATATAAAGCCTTGTTGTGCTCGGTGCCTTCCTCAGGCAACTCATCATCGGTGAAGGTGATCCGATTCGCTTCGAAGATCCTATTGGTGATCTTTTCCAAATGACTCACTGAGATTTTATCAGGTACGTGGGCCTTATTAAGAACTTTCATCAAAGCTTGCCGATGTTCTTCAGAATGTATCAGCAAAGACAGTAATGAGATTTGCGTAGGAGTCTTCTTCAACTGTTCTAGGACAGAAAAATCATGCATCTTCATCTTTTTCAGGAATTCTTCTGCCTCTTCGTCAGTTACCGGCTTTTTCAGTGTTGCCGGAGCAGTCTTCCTCAATTCCGCAGGGGCAAAACATCTCCCTGAGCGGGTCAACCCTTGCGCTTCGCAGACTTCCTCTTTAACTTCTTTTCCTTTGTAGGTCATCGTGACCCGATCATAATTCCATGGGATGGCTTTGCTATCAACTATTGGCAACTGTATTGCTGGCTTGATGATGAAAGGATCCATTCGAACACCCGCTACCGTCAAGACGGGTTTGGTTGCTACCCCTGGTACAGTTATTTTTACTTCCCCCGACTTTACCGGCACTTTGTTCACGCTTCCCTTTTCTGTTTCCGACCCCTTTTGTACGTCCTTCTTGCACATGAGTGACCCATCAAGGTTTGGCCCTTTTCTCGTTCCTACCCCGCTAGACTTGATCATCATTACAGTCTGAGAGGTTCTCTCCTTTACCTCCTCTACCCGTACCAACTCGATCATGTTGGTCTCATGATGAGTTGGAAGTGGATTTTGGTTGATGTTGGGCTCCGCTGGAGTCTGGACCTCAATTCGGCGAGTGTCGACGAGTTCCTGGATGGCTGTTTTCAACCGCCAACACTTTTCTGTGTCGTGCCCCGGACATCCTGAGCAGTATGCACAATTTATTGAATGATCCAGATTCTTTGGAAGAGGATTTGGTAGCTTAGCCTCGACCGGATTTAGCAACCCTACTTGCTTCAAATGGTGGAACAGACTGGTGTAAGACTCCCCCAAGGGAGTGAAAGTCTTTGGTCTTGGCGCCCTGTCGCTCTTGAATGCTTGGTTCGGACGAAAGCCCGCACCCGTGGGATTTCTATAGGCTCTTGGGGGTGGGTAATTATTCTGTGGATTCGGCGCACGCCATGGTGCCTGGACGGGAGGTGTGGCATATGACTGTGCGTGATGGACAGTAAAATGGGGATCGGGTGCTGGATAGTAGTGTTGCGGGCGGTTATATGGATTGTGGAAGTAATTTTGGTGGTGAGGTTGTGGCGGGTTATACTGGGGTGCGGGGCCTTTGTTTCTGAACCATGTTCCGGACTCGACTGCCGTGACTTCTTCTTTCCTCTTTTTCCCAAGCACTCCTCCGGTACCACTTTGAATAGCTTGGGTGGTGGCTTTCAACGCTGAATAGCTCATAATCTTGTTGGCTTTCAAGCCTTCCTCGATCATAGCCCCCATCTTTATCACCTCAGTGAATGACTTTCCCACGGACGTCACCGGATGTCCGAAATAGGTTGGCTCCAGTGTCTGCAAGAAGTAATCCACCATCTCGTTCTCTCTCATAGGCGGATCTACCCTTGTTGCTTGTTCCCTCCAGCGGAAACCAAATTCTCTGAAACTTTCGGCGGGTTTCTTTTCTAACTTTAGCAATGATAAGCGGTCCGGGACTATTTCAAGATTGTACTGGAACTGGCCAATGAATGCTTGAGCCAAATCATCCCACGTAAACCATCTGCTGGGATCCTGCCTAGTGTACCACTCTAGTGCAGATCCCCCCAAACTCTGACCGAAGTAAGCTATCAGAATCTCGTCTCGTCCTCCGGCTCCTCGCATTTTACTACAAAACCCTCGAAGATGGGCTACTGGATCACCATGCCCCTCGTATAGGTCAAACTTGGGCATTTTGAACCCGGCCGGCAACTGGACATCTGGGAATGGACACAGATCCTTGTAAGCGACACTGACTTGGTTGCCCAAACCGTGCATATTCCTGAAGGACTGCTCCAGGCTTTTAACTTTTCTAATAACTTCCTCATGTTTCGAACTTTGGAAGTGCTTTTCCGGTTCTGCCGGGTTATCCCAATGAGGGGTGTGTGGATGTGGTTCAGGAGCCCTAAAGGTAGGCTCGGGAGGATAGTAAGAATTGTCATGGATTTGAACACGCGGCTCACCGGACGACTTTTGTAGAGCAGCAGGTGGGGGTGCCACAAAAACAGGGGTGACCGGAGAAGGATTTTGTTTGGCTGGTGGAATTTGGGTGGCATAAGGGTTTTCCCCTTGATAGTATGGATAGAGTGGGGCGCTTGTCGAAGGGTCAAGAGGTGGATGTTCTGGAGCCGATGCGAGAGTAGGGAGGTTTGGTGAAGACTGTCCCCTATCCCAGGCTAGGTGCATCTCTGTTATCTGTTGTTTCAACCGATCTACCTCTTCTTTCATGATCTGTATCTCTGATTTCTCTTCCTCGAGACTTTTACCGGAGCTGGACATACTTGCTGGAATTGGCCCTTTAGATCTAGTACGGTAATGGTGGTCGGCCAGTATATTCTGTCAAACCAACTGCTAAACTTTTCTGGATTGCAACAAACTTTGTTAGTTTACTGAATTTAACAGGCATGTTATCGCACGTTGGGATGCAATGCACCTAATCAATTAACCCTTTCTATATGTTCTTATCGCATGCGTCGTTCCATTTTCTTTTTTTTTTTTTTTCTTTTTTTTGTCTTTTTCCCTTTTTCAATTATCCTTGAAAGCCTTATTGTTATTAATCTTCGTGTTCTTTTCCTTTCTTTCTAGTGGTGGTCGAATCTTATGTGGATTGCCTACGTATCACGTCCCCGCATGAATCAGACCGAGCGTAGTTCTGGTAACAAGATTGTGGCAAAATTCAGTAACTTTTATATCAAATAAAACCTTAAAGTTACAAAACATGTCTTACAATAATCAACAAAATAAGAGAAATGCTTGACTCGAAAAAGGAAAATAAAATGCCAACCAGGTTGACCCAATATTTCAAAGTACATTTTTTAATCAAAAGTCTAATGCTCTAAAATTCCTGGGGGCCCGCGAGGCATCATTCGGCCTTGCCGCGGGCCTGGGTGTGAGGTCCTTGTGTAGTCCCCTTAACTCTCTCATGATCTGATGAACATAGCCCATAACTGAAGCAAAAAGGACGGTGCGATTCACAAGCTAAGCATTTCATGGTGACATAATGCTCGACTTCTCCAATTCTGTCCTTGATCATGTCCCTTTCTCTGAGTAGGTGTTCTATCTGCTGGTTTTTCGCCCCCAATCTTCGAGCATTGTTGGTGACTTGGTCTAGGAGCCTATTCACTTGTTCTTGCAGTCGGGCCATCAAATTGTGGCAACGGTCGAGGTCTGCTCTGGCATCTCGGGCTTGCTTGAAAACCCGCTCCCTGAGGATAACATTTGCTTCCCTTAGACTAGTGATGATCTCAGTGTAATCTTCTTCCACCCGTTGCAGGTGAAGTGCATGTTGATGTGCCTCCTTTCTCCAGCTAGCACGAATCCTCATTGTTTGGGTCTTCGACTCTTCCAATTCTCTTTGTACATCGGCAACTTGGTTTCTCAAACCCTTTATCAATTTTTCGTCTGCTCGACTCCTCAACTGTCTGTCAGCATCCCTTTTCATTTGCTGGATTTGAGATCTCAAAAAGTCATTTTCTTGTGCCAACTTCTTTTTATCTCCTTCGTTGGCGGCAGCTTGCACATCCATTTCAAATTGGAGCTCTTGGGTCCGTTGCTCTATCCTGCTAATCTTTGTTCTATAGGCTTCTTCTCCGGCCAACCAGTCCCATTGTTCTTGTGACGCTCCAGCAAACTCCCTGAGGTGGGGCCTTTTTGTGGGCCTTTGATGCTCCAGATCTCTGCTATACCATGCAGGGTATTCTGGCGATACTTCCCCCCGGGCTCGGTCTCGCACCCGAGTGTCTATCTTCAATGTTTGACATTCACTCCACATCTTTCGGACCAACGCTTCAGGGAACTGTCCTCCCGGTCCAATTTCAACCACATGTGGGCTGAGGTCTTCTTCTTTTGGGATTATTTGGCATTATCCCAACTGTCTCAATACTCGACCTGGCGCGTAGGGCTGGATGCTGTTTAGGCCCATTAGTAACAAATATGATTCCGTGGCCGATGCATATATGACTTCTTCCACGGGTAGCCAGCCAAATGCCCATTCTATCTTGCTGGTTGGAATCAAACGCAAAAGTCGTATCCATCCGCTAATCCCCTCTGGCAAATCATGTCCCTCGACCCTCGTAGGAATTCTTCTATACAGGTTTTCTCCGATAAACTATACCTCATAAACTGCGGGCGACGACATAAGTGATCGATCATCCACATTTGGAGCAATACATTGCAAGCTTCAAAGAAAGTCCCTCCAGCTTTGCAGATAGTGAGTGCACGAGAGATATCCGATATTATCATGGGAGCCAAAGTACTGTTGTTTTGTTTCATCAAAGTGCTGACGACCCCTGCCACATGTATGTTGATATTCCCGTCCTTTCGGGGAAATATCAATGAACCTAGGAAAGCTATCATGAAGGCGATGCGTCTATGCTCTTCCCATTTTAACTGGTTTTCTCCACTGCAGATTTTGCTTTTGTGTTTGTTGAAGCCCCCATAATGACCATATTTGTCATATAGAAATGCTAAAGTGCAGAACCCTTCTGATAAGTCTGGGTTGTGTACAGTTCTGCGGATTTTCACAGTATCCAAAAACCTATGTACTGTCACTACCCTTGGCGCAATGAGATATTGTTCCCTCATAGGGACTTTTGGCCTTCCGATATATCCGGCCAATTCTTCCAATGTTGGTGTGAGTTCAAAGTCTGAAAAGTGGAACACATTGTGTGCTGGATCCCAGAACGAGATCAAGGCTCGTATGATGTCTCCTCTCGGGGAATATTTAGTAGCCCCACTAGATCTCCCAGGTACAGCTTAACTGCGTCTTGTCCTTGCTCGCCCAAGTCACTCCACCACCTATGCAAACTTAAAGGGACCTTGTTTATGATAGCTTCGGTTGTATTCTGGCTCGTGCTCATTCTGCACATTTATTAAGGTAGTTTTTAGAAGAAAGAAAAATCTTTATTTGACCCAAACAAAACTATCTTTTTCTTTTTTTTTAAAAAAAACGAAGCGGGCCACAGGAATTGACTGGTCAAAATATTAAGACTGATGAAAAGGTGGTCGTTGAGGCAAAGTTGAATATCCTGGCATTCCGTCATTATTTCTTCTTTTTAAAACTTATTTTGAAAATATAGGGAAGTTGGACCCATTAGAGGCTGCCTACGTATCTCACACCCGGTGAGAATCAAACCCGCGTAGTTCAGTCCGTCAAAACAACTATTTTTCTTCTATTGACCGACAAAGAAAACACATTTTGTCAAGAAAACCATTTTGTTGGTAAAGTCAACCTTCTGTCGTCTTTTATTAGCAAACTAAATTTATTGACTTGTTGGTAAAACACATTTTTGTATTTTCTGAAAAATATTTATTTCCCCATACTATTTCCTTTTGTTTTTCGTTTTTCTTCAGTATTTAAAAGCCAGTCAGCATGCCAGTCTAAATAAATGCTTTACGACAAACATGATATAGCAAGATGGTCTTTTCATTTCAGGTTGCCTGTCCTAGACGGACCCAACCCCTGTGTTGAGTCCCCTAAGTCAAATGCAACGTGATGCAAATAAACGTTTCCTACTAGGGATCCGGTATGCAGTTATGTTATTCTAAGCTCGAAACCTCGGTACATGGTCTAGACTGTGTACCCAAGCGGACAACTCGGATTGAGGAGGGGGCTACGTACCGGGGACCCGCGGGATCGTCCGGCTTTGTAACTTATCCTGCCTCTTTTCTTATTTTGGGTATTGACACTACCAGAAAAAAAAAGGGAGTCTCAACCAGTAAGCACATCCCCCGGAGGTAAGAAGAGACGGGTTTTCGGCACAATTTTATATACAGTTCACGCAATATCAAAGCGGTAAACATATAGCAGTTTTTATATACAGTGCAACTTGTATCAAAGCGGTAGACATGTAGCACATTAATTAAACATATAATAAAATCAAATATATGCAAAAACAACAATTTAACTGAGCTCGAATTCTTAAACCCTGAACCGAAGTTCTGGGTTAATTGTCCCCAGCAGAGTCGCCGAAGCTGTCACACCTCCTTTTTCCGCACCCGCGAGGGCGCGAGGGAGTTTTTCCAATTAAAGGACAATCGAAACGGGATCAACTTATTCATTTCAGAGTCGCCACTTGGAAAAATAATGGTGTCCCAAGTCACCGATTTAATCCCGAACCGAGGAAATTTATGACTCTATAATATAGTCCGCGAAACTAGAAACCTGGATAAGGAATTCTGTTAACCCGGGAGAAGGTGTTAGGCACTCCCGGATTCCGTGGTTTTAACACGGTCGCTCAACTGCAATTATTGTTTCTATCTGATTTCTTTGTATATTTTATTTGTGTGTTCTTATATTCCGCTTTAATTTTTAGAAGAATTGCGACGTCACGAAAACACATTTCGAGCCATACCGCAACCAGTACGCCTGCGACTTTAATGTATTTCAGTTCCGCCGAGAGTAGGATTTGGGTCACATAAATGCACACCCGTATTTAGGAAAGTAATTTTATTTCAAATCACGCCTAAAGAGTCTATCGTCTGTTTAACTTTGGGAAAGGACCGTGAAATTCACTAAACGGTCCTTCCAAGTCTAAGTTTTCATGACAATTATTCGAGGGCCCCGCAATTATATATTTTGTGCGGCGAGGCTCGTCTCATTTTTTATTTAAGGTCGAACCTAACATGACTATGATTTTTATTTAAGCGGTCTCTACAAATGAACGAAGGTCCTAATTTATTTTGAAGGGAGGCTGTTTCAATTTGTATTTAAATGAGATTCAAGCTTTGGACTTCAAATGAGCCCAATATAAAAGAGGTCGAACGAACTTGACTTAAAGCCCACACGTGTACCAGCCTTTCGTGCGTTTGAGCATGTTGCTCTACAAACTCCAATTTTCAGAACATGATCAGGTAGATATTTACGGATCCTAAGTAGTAATTAATTTGTCCTTTTCTGAATGTAAATCTGCCTAAGTATTAATGACATTCGCTTCTATTTAACGTGAATTTCCATCGCATAAACTGCTTCTTATCTTATCAACATTAATTTAAACAACACATTAATTATCTTATAAAAGGTATTGAGACAGAGTTGTTAGTTTGTAAATTCATTCCTAAGTGTGACTCTATAATCAACCTCAATGGCATAGGCAGAAACTAAAATTAACACTATAACTACTAAACATTAAACAACTAAATTTACTGTACGGTTAAGCAATAACATAAAGCTTCTACTATTAACTACTCATTACCCAATTTTCAACGTGACAATTTACACCTGAAACAGTATTATTCATAGTCCAGTATTAATAAGCGTTGAGTTTGAACTATCTTATCTAATATCAAATGCAAGTTCATTCATGATGAGTCTATCTCTTCAACATTACAAATATCAAATGAAAAACAAAGGCATTCTATTGTAAAAATAGCATCACACTTGATTCTGCAAAACAGTATAGGTGCAATTGTCGAACTTCCTATTGCCAGGGGGTAGAGTATACCTGGAAAATTTGAAAAACAACAGTGAAGCGAGGACAGAGTCAGCAATAGCAATGAACAACAGCAACAGCAATGCAAGCGTGACCAACAACACAATCCAAATGCAGTTTAAAACAGTCGATAACCCAGGGCCAATTGTAGCAGAACCAACAGTCACACCAAGTAAGAACCACTAAAAAGAACCACGACCAGCAGAACAATCGACCCAGAAATAGATGCAAGAAATCCGTGTAAACTCCAAACAAAAACCCAATGAAACAGTAACCAAAAGTCTAATGGCAACCCAAGAAGAATCGATTGAAATCCCAGTAAAACCAAAGCAAACACAGGTATAAGAGAGCCCTGGTTTTTTTCTGATCTTCCAATGTGTTCGAACTTAAACACTTATAATTCTCACTCTGTTTTCTATCAAAGAATGTATCCTTGTTCTCTGTCTCTTTTCAATCTGTCCTATCCCTAAGGTCTGTGTACTCAACCTACTTATAACCAAAAAACAGACCCCTTAAGATGCCTCAAACCAACCAGAAAGACCTAGCCCATCATCTTCTCTGCCCAAGCCCATTATCTCCTCCGTTTTCCCACTTAAACTTGTCTAAGCATGGGGTTTTTATATTAAAATGATAAGTGCAGGCCTGGTGGGGTGCCCTGCTGTAACAGCAGGTTCCACTAGTTTAACTCATGGGTAAGGTAGTTTTAAAACCTAAGAAATGCTAATTCTGTTAATTCCAAATTTAAAGTTAACAACTCCAGATTTTGATCCCATTACAGTCCTAACGTGTACTACACTTCATTAGTTACACCCTTCAATCCTTAACTAACAACAACCATATCCAATTCACCACTTAATTAAACAGACAGTTCAAAAGGAAGGAATCTCGATCCAACAGTGATTTATAGTGTCCATTTCTGCCCTAAAATGCTAATAAACAAGACCTACGAAACTCATTGACAATATTCGTATAACTCACATAAGGAATAACAGTCAATCGAATGACTTAATGATTCAAAATGCTCAGGCAAACGAAACACAAAAAATGCAGAATTTACTACTTGACCGTATAGTTTACAGCTAATTCGTGTTTCTATATCGTAATCTACTCCGGCATAAAATAAGAATGACCAAATAAAGGTCTTATAGGGTAGAAGAAGAACAGATTAAAATCAAACACAAACAGGTAGAAACGAACAACTAAGTCAATATAATGAATACAATCAACAAAACAGAAGGAAAATAATGAGAAATGGGATACCTCAAGAAATTGGACGGACTCGGCTCCAAAGACTTCGAATCGCACTCTTTTGAAGTAAACGGACTTCAATTAAAGTGTTTTTCCAACGAAAAACACTCCAATTAAGGTCTATTGCCTTCAAATACCGTTGACTCGCCAAAATCCCTAATTTTTGGGTTTTTAGGGTTCTTGAGGTTCGACTTTAGGGCTTTAACATTTCTAGTAAGATTCGAGCTAAGCCGGGGTTGGTAGGGGTGTGAGGGAGGTGTGAGGAGTCACTGGTGTGAATTTGGGGTGGTTTGGCATGGTTTGGGTTTTAAATCGAATCTTTAATTGAAGATTCGAGACGTTTGGGGATGATTCGAGGTTAACGGACCGTGGATTTGGAATGGGGGAGTCGAGATAGTCTTAGGGTGTAAAAATGGGGGGGCTTTGGTGACTGACCACCGCCGTAAGGCGATTTCCGGCGGTGGTGCACGGCGGGGGACGGTGGGGGAGAGAGGCCCGGTCTCTGAAGAGACGATGGAGGCAGGGGTTTGGCTAAGGGAGGGCTGGGTATGATATTGAACTTATATATGAAATAGGAGATTCAATCCTGATCGTTGGATCATTTACGATCAACGACCAGGATCTCTTCACTTAAACGAAATGACGTCGTGTAGTGTTATTTTAGAGACTGGGCCGGTCCAGGCGTAGATCGGGTTATCCGGAATGTGTAATGGTTTTGGGCTGGTTGTTTTATTTGGGTTCCGGATTTAGGGGCCCAAGTCCTTTTTCTTTTCCTTCTTTATATTCAACACAAAATTCTAATTAATTTGTAATCATTACAATAAAACTATAGGGATATTAATACTTAACAACAATCAATACACAATTAACAAATAAACATAAAATCATATAATGACAACAAAAATAGAATAAAAATATGTATATTATTATATATTTTTAATTTTTCCATTTCGTAAAATAAGTAACTTACCGATTAACTCAAAGATTTTATAATTAAGTTTTAAATGCTATTACATATATTTTTTGTATTTTTATTAATTTAATCACATAAGCATGCACACCCAAATACAAATAATAGGAAAATTAATATCAAAATCCACAAATATTGCAAACAACGCAAAAACTCTTTTATTTTTGAATCTTTTAGGAGTAATTCGCGTGAGGCAAAAATCACGTGCTCACAGGTACTTTCGGCTTAGGGTTCAAACCCACCTTTGCCGACATCCAGAGAGCCTCAAAAGCCAAAAAGAACTGGACCTTGCCTAAGCCTATACCCAAACTATCCGACACCTTCGTCAAGCCTGGTACAAAATATCGGACATCTGCTGCGACAAAGTACATCGAGACCCGACCTGATGAAGAAATGCCGAGTTTTGAGAAGATGTTTGGGGATGTGAATATGGTTGAAGTGGGGGAAGGCACAAGCAAAATGGATGTGCAGTTTGTGGGACCTGGAATCATGTTGAACAATTAGGAAGCCACTCCTTTCCCTATGAGGAAGGAATCTTGGTAGTTAGCTCCGAAATTTCATCATTGCTTTCCCAAAATTATTATTTTTTATAGTTCTCCCATCCCCCTCATGAAAAGAAAATCAAAATGTATCCCGAACTTTGTTCATTCTTTTTATCAATGAAATGCAGCTTTCCTTTTCTTCACTTTTTGCCTTATTTTTCTTTATTTTTCCTTTTGTACAGTTCTGCATGTGTTGATTCTGATGCCATGTCATGCGTGAAGGATTCTAGACCCAGTTCTGACAATCACATTACCATACAAGAAATTGAGGAAGATAGTGAAATAGAATGTGAGGATGAGGAAGCCCTGGAGGAAATAAGCAAGGACATGAAACAATATGAGGAAAAACCCAAACCGAATCTGAGTGATACAGAATCTGTAAATTTAGGGAGCGAAGATGATGTCCGAGAAACAAAGATTAGTGTACATTTGGAGGCACCCCTCAGGGATGAATTAATAAGGTTGTTGCATGAGTTTAAGGACATTTTTGCCTGGTCCTATGATGACATGCCCGGACTTAGCACTGATTTGGTGGTACACAAGTTGCCTATCTACTCTGAATGCCGGCCAGTAAAGCAAAAATTGCATAAATTCAAAACGGATATTAGTGTGAAGATAAAAGAAGATGTGAATAAGCAGTTTGAGGCAAAGGTCATACGAGTTACCAAATACCCCACCTGGTTGGCGAATGTCGTGCCGGTCCCAAAGAAAGATGGAAAAACCAGAGTGTGTGTGGACTACAGAGACCTCAACAAAGCCGGTCCGAAGGATGACTTCCCATTGCCAAACATTCACATATTGATCGACAATTGCGCCAAGCATAAAATCGGTTCATTTGTGGACTGTTATGCCGGTTATCACCAGATCCTGATGGACGAAGAAGACACTGAGAAAACTGCTTTCATTACACCTTGGGGAACGTATTGTTACAGAGTAATGCCGTTTGGATTGAAGAATGCCGGGGCAACTTATATGAGGGCAATGACCATAATGTTCCACGATATGATGCATCAAGAAATTGAAGTGTATGTGGATGATGTCATCATAAAGTCCAAAAAGCAACCTGATCATGTGAGAGATTTGAGAAAGTTTTTCCAAAGACTCCGGAGGTACAATTTAAAGCTAAATCCTTGCGAAGTGCGCCTTTGGAGTACTTTCAGGGAAATTACTGGGGTTTATAGTGAGTCGGCGAGGTATTGAGCTTGATCCATCAAAGATCAAGTCTATCCAAAGTCTACCTCCGCCGAAGAACAAGAAGGAGGTAATGAGTTTACTAGGAAGGTTGAATTACATTAGTCGATTCATTGCTCAATTGACATCAACGTGTGAGCCGATCTTCAAGTTGTTGAAGAAAGATGCAACAGTGAAATGGACCGACGAGTGTCAGGAAGCCTTTGACAAGATCAAGGAATATTTGGCCAATCCTCCGGTGTTAGTCCCTCCAGAACCAGGGCGTCCTCTGATTTTGTATTTGACGGTGCTAGATAACTCTTTCGGTTGTGTACTGGGTCAACACGACGAGACAGGCAAGAAAGAACAAGCCATATATTACCTCAGCAAGAAGTTTACATCCTACGAGGTGAAATATACTCAACTTGAAAGAACTTGTTGTGCGTTGATTTGGGTAGCTCAAAAGTTGAAGCATTATTTGTCAGCATATACCACATACTTGATATCACGACTGGATCCTCTGAAGTACATATTTCAGAAGCCTATGCCTACAGGAAGACTTACTAAATGGCAGATTCTGCTCACAGAATTTGACATTATCTATGTGACTCGTGCGGCAATGAAAGCACAAGCTATTGCAGACCACTTAGCTGAGAATCCGGTGGATGATAAGTATGAACCATTGAAGACGTACTTTCCGGATGAGGAGGCAATGAATGTCGAGGAGATGGAGCAAGATGAGAGACCAGGATGGAAAATGTACTTCGACGGAGCCGTCAACAGCAAGGGCGTTGGTATCGGAGCGATACTCATTTCAGGTACGGGTCAACACTATCCCGTCACAGCTCAGCTCCGATTTTTTTGTACCGACAACATGCCCGAATATAAGGCGTGCATCTTGGGATTAAGGATGGCAATTGACATGGGTATTCAAGAGATTTTGGTCATGGGTGACTCGGATCTCTTGGTACATCAAATCCAAGGGGAATGGGAGACACGAGATTTGAAATTGATACCTTATCGGTATTGTTTGCACGAGTTGTCTCAAAGATTCCAGTCTATAGAGTTCAAGCACATCCCAAGAATGCACAATGAGATCGCAGATGCTTTGGCCACACTGTCCTCTATGTTGCATCATCCTGACAAGACATATATAGATCCACTCCAGATCCAAGTCCGTGATCAAAATGCTTATTGCTTTGCTATGGAAGAAGAATCGGATGGAGAACCGTGGTATCATGATATCAGGGAATACCTGAAAGCTGGAAAATACCCGGAACAGGCCACCGGAGACCAGAAGAGAACCATCAGGCGTTTAGATAATGGATTTTTCCTCAGTGGAGGAGTTATATACAAAAGAACACAAGATCTGGGTTTATTGAGGTGTGTGGATGCACAACAAGCGGATGAAATCATGATTGAAGTACATGCCGGAGTATGTGGACCCCACATGAGCGGATATGTTTTAGCAAAGAAGATTTTGAGAGCTAGGTATTACTGGCTCACTATGGAGCGTGATTGTATCAAGTATGTAAAGAAATGTCATCAATGCCAGGTACATGGGGATCCGATCCACTCCCCGCCTTATGAGTTACATACAATGTCAGCACCTTGGCCCTTTGTTGCTTGGGGCATGGATGTTATCGGCCCAATAGATCCAGCCGCTTCCAATGGGCATAGGTTCATTCTGGTTGCAATTGATTATTTTACCAAGTGGGTTGAAGCGAAAACGTTCAAGGCAGTAACGAAGAAAGCGGTGGTGGATTTTGTGCATGAGAATATTATATGCCGATTTGGAATTCCCAAGGTGATCATCACGGATAATGGAGCCAATCTAAACAGTCATCTCATGGCGGAAGTTTGCGAGAGATTTAAGATCACACACCGCAATTCCACACCTTACAGGCCAAAGGCGAATGGTGCAGTAGAGGCGGCGAATAAGAATATCAAGAAGATTCTCCGAAAAATAGTGGAGGGATCCAGGAAATGGCATGAAAAGTTACCCTTTGCTCTCATGGGTTACCCCACGACAATGCGTACTTCTATCGGAACCACACCTTACACACTGGTGTATGGAATGGAGGCTGTTATACCCGCAGAAGTAGAAATACCGTCATTACGGATCGTAGCCGAAGCTGAGATAGATGACGATGAATGGATAAAAGCCCGGTTGGAACAATTGAGTTTGATTGATGAGAAGAGGTTGGCCGCAGTTTGCCATGGGCAATTGTATCAACGAAGAATGGCCAGAGCATACAATAAGAAGGTACGGCCTCGAAAGTTTGAAGTCGGAAAACTTGTATTGAGGCGTAGCTTACCGCATTGGGCCGAGGCGAAAGGCAAATTTGCGCCAAATTGGCAAGGACCGTTTGTGGTATCACGGGTGTTGTCTAATGGGGCATTATATTTAACAGATGTTGAAGGAAAGTGCGTAGAGACTGCCATCAATTCAGATGCAGTCAAAAGATACTATGTATGATTCCTTTTAAATTATGTGTTTTGTATTTTGTTGTGATTTTGGAATTGAAATGACGAAGGCATTTTATTCTCTATCCAAACACTTTATCCATTGACAACCCCTTGAGCCTTAATGAATATATTCTTTCATATCCCTCTCTCGGAATCACTTATAATGAAATGAAAAAAAAAATGAATGAAAAAAAAATGAAGAAAAAGAGAAAAAGACAAAGAAATCGGGAAAAAGTCAAAAAGAAATCCATCTAACTAATGAAGTTGGATGAACTACGTCCGACTTGATCCCGAAAGGGTACGTAGGCAGCCTCTCTGAGGTTCAGTCACAATAAAGAAAAATCCAAAATTTCCCCACATATTGAAACTGGGGCAGAAGTTATGTTTAATAATTCCGAGAGTTGTAAATATCTTTGAACCCTCGTGAGATTTTGAGCCTTTATACCTTTCTTTCTCAACTCATCCAAAAGCCACGTTACAGTCCAAAGAAAGACCTTCTGATCAATTCCGAAATGATAACGAATGCAATGAAGGAGGAGCGAAACATCGGATAATACCCGTGGTACAGGAAAACAAAATACAAAAAGGAAAAATGAAAAATGAAAAAAAAAATGAGAGAGTCTCATAGGTGAAAACCTTAACCGGCACTGTGAGGCGATTGTGAGTTTGAGAGAAATAAAATGAGAGAGTCTCATCAGTGAAAACCTTAATCGGCACCGTGAGACGATTGTGAGGTTGAGAGAATAAATGAGAGAGTCTTATTGGTGAAAACCTTTCGAGGCACCGTAGGGCGATTGTGATGATTACCAGAAAAGAGAAAAGCAACAAAAAATAGTATCGGTTTGGGTTGGAAACAACTCGGAGACAGAATAATGATTGGAACGAACTGGGTCAGAGTTTAAATACATGGCATCGTCAGCGGAATCAGCTAGCAAATACCCAGATAAGTTCTATCATCTCTCCAAAACGCCCTTACCTTTCTTTTATTTTTCTGCATTTCATTGTTTACCTTTTGAGAGCTAACTACCAGCTTCTGATAACGAAAGCTGAAACAACACTGGGTCAGAAAGAAGGAAGAGTTGGGAAGTAAATAAGGAAGCTTGGCAAATATGGCCAAAAGAAAAGAAAATAAAACAAAAATGGAAAAAATGAGAAAATACAAAAAGAGTCTGCAAGGGATAAGTAGTTGAAAGTTACACAGCATGAGAAAAGCAAAAAGAAGAAAGCAATAAGAAGCAGGGATGGCAAATGCCAGTTGCCAGCAAGTTATATCTAATAAATTTTGTTTCATGCAGGAACAAATTGTCACATATCACTTTAAAGTGAATGTGACCAATGTGGAAAATAGAAAACACAAAAAAGAGAAAGTTCGCCAAATAAGTGGAGAAATTCACAGGCAAGAGATAATTGGTAAAAGAAAATACCAAAAAGAGGAAGGTAGCATCCTTTAAAATCCACTCCCCAGTCCTCAGGCTGCGGGAATACTTTTCTGCATCGCATTGCACGTTTAATTTCTGTTAGGTGCCCACCTTCGAATACGGGAATACTTTTCTGCATCGCATTGCACGTTTAATTTCTGTCAGGTGCCCACCTTCGAATACGGGAATATTTTTCTGCATCGCATTGCACGTTTAATTTCTGTTAGGTGCCCACCTTCGAATACGGGAATATTTTTCTGCATCGCATTGCACGTTTAATTTCCGTTAGGTGCCCACCTTCGAATACGGGAATACTTTTCTGCATCGCATTGCACGTTTAATTTCGTTAGGTGCCCACCTTCGAATACGGGAATATTTTTCTGAATCGCATTACACGTTTAATTTCTGTTAGGTGCCCACCTTCGAATACGAGAATATTTTTTGCATCGCATTGCACGTTTAATTTCTGTTAGGTGCCTGCCTTCGAATACGGGAATATTTTTATGCATCGCATTGCACGTTTAATTTCTGTTAGGTGCCCACCTTCAAATACGGGAATATTTTTATGCATCGCATTGCACGTTTAATTTCTGTTAGGTGCCCACCTTCGAATACGGGAATATTTTTCTGCATCGCATTGCACGTTTAATTTCTGTTAGGTGCCCACCTTCAAATACGGGAATACTTTTCTGCATCGCATTGCACGTTTAATTTCTGTTAGGTGCCCACCTTCGAATACGGGAATATTTTTCTGCATCGCATTGCACGTTTAATTTCTGTTAGGTGCCCACCTTCGAATACGGGAATACTTTTCTGCATCGCATTGCACGTTTAATTTCTGTTAGGTGCCCACCTTCGAATACGGGAATACTTTTCTGCATCGCATTGCACGTTTAATTTCTATTAGGTGCCCACCTTCGAATACGGGAATATTTTTCTGCATCGCATTGCACGTTTAATTTCTTTTAGGTGCCCACCTTTGAATACGGGAATATTTTTCCGCATCGCATTGCACGTTTAATTTCTGTTAGGTGCCCACCTTCGAATACGGGAATATTTTTCTCCATCGCATTGCACGTTTAATTTCTGTTAGGTGCCCACCTTCGAATACGGGAATACTTTTCTGCATCGCATTGCACGTTTAATTTCTGTTAGGTGCCCACCTTCGAATACGGGAATATTTTTCCGCATCGCATTGCACGTTTAATTTCTGTTAGGTGCCCACCTTCGATTACGAGAATACTTTTTTGCATCGCATTGCACGTTTAATTTCGTTAGGTGCCCACGCTTCGAATACGGAATTCTTTTCTCGCATCGCATTGCACGTTTAATTTCGTTAGGTGCCCACCTTCGAATACGGGAATATTTTTCCGCATCGCATTGCACGTTTAATTTCGTTAGGTGCCCACCTTCGAATACGGGAATATTTTTCCGCATCGCATTGCACGTTTAATTTCCGTTAGGTGCCCACCTTCGAATACGGGAATACTTTTCTGCGCATCGCATTGCACGTTTAATTTCCGTTAGGTGCCCACCTTCGAATACGGGAATATTTTTTGCATCGCATTGCACGTTTAATTTCTCTTAGGTGCCCACCTTCGAATACGGGAATATTTTTCCGCATCGCATTGCACGTTTAATTTCCGTTAGGTGCCCACCTTCGAATACGGGAATATTTTTCCGCATCGCATTGCACGTTTAATTTTCCGTTAGGTGCCCACCTTCAAATACGGGAATACTTTTCTGCATCGCATTGCACGTTTAATTTTTGTTAGGTGCCCACCTTCGAATACGGGAATATTTTTTTCTCCATCGCATTGCACGTTTAATTTCTGTTAGGCGCCCACCTTCAAACACGGAAATACATTTCTGCAAGTTATGGTGTATGTAGCTAAAAGCCCATACTGGGGCAGAAAAGAAAAAAAGAAGAAGAAAAGTTTATTGTTTTGTTTTGAGCAGGTTTCAGCTCGAGGACAAGAAGTACCCTAGAAAATCAAAAAAGAGAGGGGGAAATCAAGAAAAGCAAATCAACAAAAAAAAGATAGTCAGCATCAAAGAAAATCAACAAAAAAAAAAAAAAGAGTCGGCATCACCGGAAATCAAGGAAAAGGAAGAAGAGCAAAAGCTAGATTAGGAACAATTATAATTGTAGGATCATAGCTTAGAATAGCTTCTTCATTTTACATTTCTCCCCCCGGTGTAATAAGGACTAAGTCAGCAGGTCTCAACAGTGTCAATGCAACAAAGAGTCTGGTAGTTTTAAAAACTGCCAGACCTTTCCGAACTACACTGACCTGATTCCTATTTAGCCCAGGATATGTAGGCAACCTCTAAAGCAGGGTGCGGTCAAAAGGTTTTCACAAATGCTTTTACGAAATGTGTCAATGTGCAAAAATCTCTCATTTCCGCTCACTTGTCTTTGCACTGAAACTCTTCGTGTTCCCGAGCAAAGAGGGGCAGCTGTGAGCACATGATTTTTGCACCGGGCAAATATTTCCAAAATTAAAATAAATATATTTTTGAGTGCAATTACTTGCTTTATTTGAAATTAGCTATACTTTGTGTGTTTGAATAAATAGAAATTAGAAAAAAATAAAAAAAATTAGGCTAGGTAATTACTTTGTTTTAATTAATTTAGTTTTAAGAAGAAAATCATCAAAAAATAGTTTAAATAGTGGAAATTAAGGAAAAATAGTAGAAAAATTGCAAAAAATATTAAATAATTAGAGTAAGTATAAAATTAGATTTTTCTTAATATTCCATAAAAGAAAAAAAAATATAAAGGAAAATGCATAAAAAATAATTAAAACGTCAAAAATACAAAAAAATACAAGTGGTACAATAAGGTGGGCTGATTTAATTTGAAGTGAGCAGGCCCAGTTTATTGGCCGAAGGAAATCCGGTCCAGGCCTTTAGTGGATTTGATCTTAGCCGTCCAACCTCGTTAATCTAACGGCAGGGATATTTAGCTGAATTTAGGCTTTTAATTAATTTGAGAGATTGAATCTGGGCCGTCCGTTTGGATTAATCTAACGGGTGATGCTTAAGGTCTCATGTGCTACCAAACGATGGCGTTTTAGTAACGCCTGTCCCTGGCCGTTGATCTTTATCCATTGGACGGCCAGGATCACCTTAGCCTCATCGGCTATATAAGGCTCGTGTCTGAACGAGCCGACCATTTTGTCAAAATCTTAACCCCAGCCGCCCCCTTTCTCTCATCTTCTCCCTGACTTCTTCTTCTTCAAACTTCGACAGTCATGGAGGCCACCACCTCCACGGTGGTCTCCGGCCACCCCCTTCATCTCTTTTACCTTCTTCTTTCTTCTTCTTCTTCTTTTTTAACACAAAAAAACCCTGAAACCCTTCCTGTTCTTCAAGTCCCGGTCACCGGAACTCACCATTGGTGACCATCAAAGAATGAATCTCACCTCCAAACCAATGCCAAAAAGACAGTCTTGGTCTGATCTACACACCCATACCACTCGCCTCCTTCGAATCTCTTCGGAGCTCTTCGAATATCCAAAAAGGTGTCACCGGAAACCTAACTCCGGCGACTTCAAAACCCAAACCTATTCAAGACCCATTCTTTTACCCACCCAAACACCCCCACAAACTCAAAACCCCAAAAGGTTTCATCTTGAAGCCGAACAACAGAAAACAGAAAAGAAAAACGAGAAAAAGAAGAATAAAAAAAAGAAACACGGAAAAGAGAATAAAGAAGAGTCTGTTGGATTGAAAAGAAAGAGTGAAAAAGAGAGGAAAATAGGAAGCTCAGGGGACAGGCCCTGCAAGCTAAGTGCTCCATTCCCTCTCTGTGTCTAGTTTCCTGTTATTTTTTGTTTACTTCATGTTTCTCTTTGGTTTTATCATGTCTTGTTTAGTGTGATGCATGTATTAGGTTATTTTGTGTTTTTGTTTGTTTCTCGTGTTTAAAGATTCGATCTTGATATCCATGTTCTTCTTTCTCTTCTGTTTCTATTAGGGTTTTTATCTTGTTGGTTTTTTGATATCTCTTTTGTTTTTCTGCATGTTTAAGTTTAGTGTTAGTTGTTTGACATTCATCCTTCTTCATCTTTAAATCAGATTTTTCTTCTGTTAGATTTACTGTTCTGCTCATCTGATAATCACATGAATTAGTTCTGGTTCTCCTTAAGTTTAGCTGTGTGATTCCCATTCTCCTTCATCTGTTATATTCGGGTTTCTGGTGGTGGTTTATAGTATCTCTTTTGTTTACTTATATGCTGGATGACATGTTTAAAGATTGGGGTTTGATCTTCTGAAATTTGAGTCAGTGACCTTGCCTCTCTTTTTTGTTACTGTTTCTCCATGTTTTTCTGTTCCTCACCTTTATTATCTGTTCACCTGCATGTGTTAGATTAGGGTTAGTTTTTGGAAAGTTTAGGTCTAGTGGTGCTGATTATTATCATTCTTGTTTATTCTGTTAAAGCCATATCATGTTAGTTTGTTTGTTCTTTTGTCTGGGTAGACCATGTCTCAATTCCCTTTACTGTTGTGTGGTATTTAGCCCTAATGTGTCTATGTCAAATGAACTTTGAGTATGTTTTGAGTCTTTCAGTGAGTCATTCAACATAAGATGTTTCTAACTAGGCCTGTTCAATGTTAATTAACATCTTTGCTACATGAACTTGAGTAATGTGAGTTGATTAGTTGAGATTCAACATTATCAAACCCCTTTTCTGAGTTTTAATTGATTGATGAACAATATTTGGCTTCATGTGGTTATGTGTGCAATTGTATGTTGAAATGGCTAAGTTTGCAATAATTTTATGTTAGTATGAACACTGTTAATACCTATCATGCTTAGGTGAATTGGTTATAGCTGTTAGTGTTAGGTTTCATAGAGTGGCTAGTTTTGAAATAGGTTAAAACTGAAAATCACAAAAATAGGTCACAGATTGAATAAGTGATCAAAGTGGTCAATTTTGCAATTGACCAGCTCTGTTAGGTCCCTCACACTGACCAACACTTAAAAGTTGGCTAGTTGTGTAATAATTGGCTAAGTCTGCAAAGGCAGACTTGCCCAGGCTCTATTTGAGCCTTGAACTTTAGGTGGCCAAGTCTGCAAAGACTTTAGTCCAGCCTATGTTCAGTAATTGGGCTTTAATTGCCCAGGCTAAGTCTCAACTTGAGACTGGCCATTAGTTAAATAGCTCAATTAAGCAGGTTAGTCCTGCAATTAGTTTAATTGACCTTAAAGTCACAAAAGTAGGTTATTAAGCAATAATCGGCCTAAGAGTGGTCAACCTTGCAAAAGGTTGATCAATTCTATAAGGCCCTAACACACAGTCCACCTTAAAAAGGGGCTGGTTGTGCAAAGTGGCTAAGTATGCAAATGCAGACTTGCCCAGGCTCTATATTGAGCCCTGAACATCAAAAGGGCCAAACCTGCAAAGGTTTTGGGCTTAATTGTTCAGTAATTGGGTTTAAGTACCCAAGCTAAGTCTCAACTTGAGACTGGCTAGTTTTTAAATAGTCTTATATAATAATAAAGCAGTCTAGTCCTACAATTAGTTTAAAATTGAAATAAATTGGTCCTAATTAACTGGAACTAATTAAAAGAGGCTAGAATTGAAATAGTTCTTAATAGTAGGATTGGCCAGCCCTTAAATACCAATGCAAGGACTGGCTATTAGTTAAATAAGTTCCAAAGGAGCTGAAATTTAACCTAGGCAGTCAGGTAAATCAGCAGTGACCTTGAGGGCATATAGGGAACTTGAAATAGTATTTTTGGTAAATAGTTTGGAACCTAATAGGGTAATGGAGTCATTTGTACCCCTGATTTCTGCAATTTCGCAAAGATTTAAGGGTATAATGGTCTCCCTAAAATGGGAGATCTGTAAAAATCTCTATCCCTTAGGGTTACATTAGTAAATACCCCATAAAAGGAATCTTTGGAGCCTTCCAACACATGCTAGAAGGGTTTCTGGTAACAGAATTAGGGACTAAAGTGTGCATTGGGTAATTTTAAGAGGGGGAGAAGTGGGATTTAATCCCAGACTTTCTCCCCAAGTTTCAGCCCTTTTGCCCAACTATATATACCCCTAAAAAGGGGCTGAGAAAGGGGTTCCAATTTGATCTGAAATTCATATAGGCCGGCCTTTGAATATAAAGTTTCAGAGTTAAAATATAGCAAGAGAACAGTAGGATTTCTGGGATTTTTCGAGTAGGAACTTGTTGATTTCTTCTGGTTTCGAAGTTCTTTGTTCGAATTTGGTCTGGATTTCTATTTGAATTCTGCTGGGTTTCCTGCTTGCTGATTACTGTGTTGTTCGATTCATTTGGCATCCATTCCACTGTTGCATCGTTGCTGAATCCTTGCTGATTACTTGCTTCGTTTTCCCCTGGAACTCATTGGTTTTTCTCTACTTTGATTCATGTACACTTCTCTACAAACTAAAGATGTACTGTGATTTGGATGCAATATCATGAAGATTTCAATCTAATTTTATATTGCCATGTATCAAGTAGTTCAATACTGTTATTTTCTTAGAGTTATAGTGTTTATGTAGTGTAGTGCATGGCAGAGAAAAACCAAACAAACAATGTAATAGCTTAGTGATAGAGTAGATAGTATAATAGTAGTAGCATAGTAGCAATAGCATATCACTTAGTTTAATTAGGTAAAACTCCTAAAACATAAGTTTGCTTAACAGTTTTCAAACCAGGATAACGGGTCCGCATTTAAACATGTGATAAGCTTCAGAATAACTTAGAATGAATCGTCTAGGTAATAATATTGCAATGGGTTAAAACCATAATAAAATCAGTAGTTTAATAATACTTGAGTCATATGGCAACTCGAATTTAGATACAGGTATTTTTAATTTAAAACTGGTCCATAAAGACGCGGCTCATATAATTGGTTAATTTTGAGGATTCAAGTTCAGATTTAGGTAATGTTAAAAAAGGAAGCTGATAAGAGGTATAGCTTACCATGAAACCAATAATATAGTAAATTCCTGTGAATAATCATTTAGTTTCTCTTTCTATAGTATAAACAATTAGACAATTCGCTTTAATTTAATCTGATTTCCTAGGCAAGTAGTTTGTCTTCCAGAATATCTCATTAGTAAATGATTAGATTTAGAATAGATTCTTAGTTACAAGCACGTAGTGATAACAATTGATTGAGTTTTCATGTACATAGATCATTGGCTTAAGATTACCGTTCTTTTATGTATTGATTTCCTTATTAATAAATAAAAGTGATTTGATTTCATTTCTAATCTTGAGTATTTGTTTCTTTATGAATTCTGCGTTATACTTTCGTTATTGCAATTTGGTTTGGGCCTTATGTGTAACGTTGGGCCTGAACTGCCTTACGAAATTGATTGGTCTGCTGATTGAAAGCCTGAAGACTGTCTGGGCTTTAAGGCCTGGGCTGGCCCTTTGCGGATCTGTTTAAGCGATTGAAGAATCCCAGCCCAATAATAATAGAAATCATGTGGGTTTAGAATACTTAGTGTTAAAATACGATTAAGGGAAAAACACAATTAGAGAAACGTAGTATGCACTTCTTAGGATTAAACGTATAAATTGAATTGGGACGAGCCTCCCCTAACGTTAAACAAACGGGGCCCCCATTTAGTAATGGTGTAATACTAATAGACTCGGGAGAGCTAATAACGAATCCCATAGCTTCTCCGTCAAATATTGAAAAGCCGATAAACATACTTTGGGCACGATTTAATATACTTTCTTTAATACGAGTGTGCACTTGGTGCGACTCAAATCCAAATCCCGGCAAAGCTGAAATACACCGAAAGTCACAGGCGTACTGGTTGCGGTGTGACTCGAGGCGTGTTTTCGCGATGCCGCAAATTCCATAAAAATAATATTTAAGTAAAAAACACTATACGTTGTTAAAATCTATGTTGAGTCAAGCAAGAGTCGGGAATGACAATTGAGCGACCGTGCTAAAACCACGGAACTCGGGAATGCCTAACACCTTCTCCCGGGTTAACAGAGTTCCTTATCCGGATCTTTGCTTCGCAGACATTTTTAAGAGTCAAATTCCTCGAATTCGGGATTAACCGATGACTTGGGACACCATCATCTTTCCCAAGTGGCGACTCTGATTAATCTCAATAAAATCCCGAACCGGTTGTCCTTTAATTGGAAAAACTCCTTCTCTTACGTTATTTCATCCGTTTCGGATATCTGAGCATCGGGGTATACCTTACGAGCATATTTATATGCTTATTTCCCAAAGTGCGGTAGTAAAAAGGGAGGTGTGATAGTCATGACTAAAATAAAGAAAAAGAATGAGTCATAAATAGCAAAAATATGAGACTTTCATTAATTTTGGATCAATAAGCGGGGAGCACATTGTTTCCAAACACATTCACAAAATAAGAACAGCAAAAACAAAAGTACCAGTCATAAACATCCTCACACAAAAACAAAATACGGACACTAAGGACTTGACACTTGGGAAGGACACTATTTAAGGAGAACTATAAGGGGAAGACCCGAATGAAGAGCCAAGAGTGCAAAGGAGGATGTCCATTCGAGCATTAGCTGACACCTGCTCGTTGAGGAGTCTCGTCTTCACGTCCTCAACCTGTTTTCTAAGGTCGGCATTTTCCTTGGTCAGACGGGCAACCTCTGTGCTTTGAGAGCTACAAGAACCATGTGCCTCTAAAGCTGACTTAGCTAACCCTCAAGGAATGGAATTTCTTGCCTTCAGCTTCCTAATATCAGCGGTGGCACTATTTTGAGGGTTGATCAACTGGGAGATAGTAGAAGTGTTGCCAATCCCTTCAACCTTTTTAATACATTCACATTCCTCAAGGGTAGTATTGGAAAAGGTTTGCTTACAGGCACCCATTTAGCTTGTCCCAAAAGGACTTTGAAAAACTCAAACATTTTAGTAAGAAGGAACTCGTAAGGCAGCTCATGATTACCATCCTAGAAATCTGCTACCTTCTACATGTGTTCTATAATGATGCCAGGCACGTTGATAGTTGTGTAGTTTTCTAGTGCTTCCATAAGAACCAGTTCTGCTTAAGATGTAATGTACTATCACTTAGTACAAGGGAGCATCATGTTCACCATTTCAGACAATAATTGATACATTGGAAGGAGGACTTTCTTTTGTACCTGTTCCTCGTGCTGAACTGCCGCATCTTTCAAGATAGCATTTCAAAAGTTCGAAGAGCATGTTCCCTTAACAGAAGACAAACCCTAAGTAGCCACACCCGAAATAGTTCCCAGCACAACAGAGTTCATTACAAATCAACACCATTCACTATCATACAAATATGATTGTCTTCAACTTTAAAGAAGTCAGCATAAAAACTCTGCACTTCTTCCTCATACACTTTGGGACTATCACCTGTAAACAGGTGTGTCCACTGTTGAAATTCATAGATTTCAACCAATTGACGCGTGCCAGCCATTCTCATAGTATTAAGGGAAAATGTACGGCCCCACAACACCTTTTTATTTTTCAATTTTTCCTTCTCAGGACCCTGGGTTACATCAACCTTCACCGTTTTGAGGAACCAGATTTCTCAGTTGTACCAGCCTTCCTTTTTACTAATTTCCGTGCACTCTTCCATTCTCAGCATATGACACCTTATTAATGGACTTCCCAACCATTCGCTCACCAGACTCTTCAACCAGATTTTCACTCAATTTTTCACCCTCGACATTGTTGACACTCAACACATTTTTCTCAACAGATTTTCACCCTCAACCCTTCTGGTCTTTAGAACAGGAGGATACTTCATGGACTTACGAACCAATGAACCAAGTTCATCTTCGACCTCATCATCAATATTCACAACTTGTGTAGGAGTCACTACCTTTTAATTGACAACATTTTCGCCTTTCACCAGTCTCCTCTTCTTCTTTTCCTTTTTACTTTTCCTTAAAATAGACTCAATTTCTTCCTTCTTTTGCAACCTCATGATAGGTCTTTTAGACGATAACCCTTGGGGAGGTTCCTTTCTATTCCTAGTACTGACAAATATCGCTAGAGCAACATTATCATTATCTTCTTCTTCTTCACTATCCTCCTTTTCTTCCCAGACACATATCACATCTCAGGGGCAACTATGAACAAATGCTCAGCACAAAAGTGAGATGAACCAGGGGTTGGCGTCTCTTGAGTCGAGGGACCAGGTCCCTTAGTAGGTGTCCCAGTATCACTGTCCGGTGTTGATGTTTCAACACGCATCAATTCACTACTCTCCGCTAGTGTAATATTTTCTTCCCCAAGACTTGTTGATACCCAATTTTTCCTTATCTATTTTTATACTCAAAATGTTCTCAAAATAGTATATACTTGCATATATAAGGATGCCCAAGAGTTTTGGTATTTTTTCCCCATTCTTAGAGATCTTAAAATAAATTTGTTGTTTATTTTAATAGTACAAAATTAAATAATTATTCTCAGACTATTATTTTGGTGAATAATTTATTTTTTATTCTCATATTTATGCCAAAATATAATTAAGATAATTTTTTTATTTTTTATAAATCTATTTGATATTTTTAAGCTAAAATTGCATAAAATTGCAATTATAGCTTATATTGCGATTAATAGTATCTTACAATTATAAAATTATGCCCAATATTTTTAGATTAACATTTATATATTATTAATCAATTCAGTGCTTTTAATTTGTTTTAAAGTTATTTTAACTATTTTAATCAAATTAAAAGGAAAAACTAGTTATTTAACGTATAGCCCATTTGCATTTCAATTGTAGCCAAATTAAACCCCCTACTTGACCCAATTCCAGGCCCAATTCTGAACCAGTTCAACCAACCCTAACATGTTTAAACCAGCCCCACCCAAGCCCCTTTGATCTGAACTGTTGATCTCAAAGATCAACGGCCTCAATTCACCCTTCCTTAATTAAACCTAATGACTATGTCCAATTCCTTAATTTTCATTTCAGTAGATTCCCTGAACACCCTCCCCCTCTCAAACTCTCTCGAGTGTTCTTGAAATCCTAATTACCTTCCCCCAATTTTTGAGCTCTAACTCACAAGAATCTACAACCTTTCAAGCCATGGATGATCTATGCTCACCTCATATCGCTCATATATGCTTGGTACTTAAAGGATCGAGGCTATACCTCAAATGTCTCTACCCAGACCTCCGCCGACTTGAGGTTTCCGGCCATCTTCGGCCTGGCTCCGGCACATCTTAGCCTCCTAAGCCTGTTTCTAGTCTCATCCAACTTAGATCGGACGTTTTCGAATTTCTCATTCTAGGGTTCATCTGAAAATCCTAACTATCAAGGTGCTTTTCCGATTATCTTCAGATCTGTGTGTATTCATGATTTATCTTGAGTTTTTAAGAGGTTTTTCCAACTTTTCTTTAAAGAGTTTTTACTTTCTAAGTCGATTCTTTCTGATCTAGGGTTTCTAAAAAAATGTTTATAGGTTCTCCGACTTTTCTTCTCCCTTTCTTGTGTATGTTTTATGTTCTTATGTTTTCTTTTCTACCATGTTTTCAGACCATGTTTTCTGTATCTTGTTCTTTTTCTTTTTTACCATGTTTCCAGGCTATGTTTTCACATGTTATGTTTCTATGCTATGTTTTTATGTTGTGTTTCATATGTTATGTTCTACTACTTGCCTTCCACTATGATTTGGTATACTTCGCCTACTGTATTTTCCAACCACGTTCATTAAGTGCTTTTACTATGCCTGTTTAAGAATATTCTTATCACGACCCGAATTTTCCCCCAACATCGGGGTCGTGATGGCGCCTACTCGTGGTAGCTAGGCAAGCCACTATATTCATACTATCCTGTTTTTAACACAATTGTAATTAAATAATTGCGGCATACTTTATCGAAATAGAAATAACTAAATACAAAGTAAAAATCATACTGAAATCCTATACCCAAGACGTGGAGTCACCAACTCACGAACTACTATGGAATACTACACATAAAAGTCCGAAAGAAATATAACATAATTCTGTTTGTCTCGGAACAAAGAGACTCCAGCTAATAACATAAATAAAGAGAGAGACGTCGGGCCTGCGGACGTCTGCAAGCTACCTCGGTCTCAACTATGATCAACTCCCACGCGATCTATTTACTGCTGCTGCTGCTCCTGATCGTAACCTGGACCTGTGCAAAAACACACAGAAGTGTAGCATCAGCACAACCGACCCCATGTTCTGGTAAGTGCCCGGCCTATCCCGGCGAAGTAGTGACAAGCCTAGGACCAGACACTCACATAAACCTGTGCAATTCAATATATATGTATACCACAGAATAACAAGAAATAACCAGGTAATAACACAATAAGAAATAGCTCAAAGAATTCAACAATTAACAACAGTTAATAATTTCACAAGGAAAAACAAAGTATAATGTAAACACAAGTAATATCAATTTAAGAAATAGCAAGCAGTTGCACGGCATCACCCTTCGTGCTTTTACTCTCATCCTCACCAAATAGACAAATAAAGTGCACGGCATCACCCTTCGTGCTTTTACTCTCATCCTCACCAAATAAACAAATAAAGTACACGGCATCACCCTTCGTGCTTTTACTCTCATCCTCACATCCATAGTACGGCACGATCCTTCGTACATGGTTCAATAACAGGGCACGACATGATCCTTCGTGCATAATCAATAAATAAACATGGCACGGCATTAACCTTCGTGCATAAATAAATAAACATGGCACGGCATCACCCTTCGTGTATTATCACTCTTCCTCACCCAAATAACAATCACGGTTAAGGGCAAAGAAAGAAACAGTAATTCATAAACCGTCCCATCAAGGGCAATCAATAATTATCTTCACAACAAGTCCCAACAAGGGAAAACAATAACAATTCATCTGTAATATATCTCAAAATAATCATTTTTCAACGACTCACGGTCATACTAGACGCCAGTGTATGGATGCTCGTCACCACAGCCCATACATCGCACTCGATCACATAACACATAACACATAATCCTATTCCCTCAAGCTAGGATAGAACAAACACTTACCTCGAATGCTTATGAACAATTCAATCCGTGGAAATGTCTTTTCTTTCAATTTGGCTCCAATCCAACCGTATCTATACACAATTGATTTAATATCATCAATTCTACTCAACAAACTAATTCTTAAGACCAAATACAACTTTTACAACATTCCGCCCGAAATAGTGAATTTCAACCCCGGGCCCACATGGTCGGAACTCGGGGTTAGGACCAAAATCCGGTTACCCATCCCCCCACGAGTTCATGTATATAATTTGTTTCAAAATCGGACCTCAATTCGAGGTCCAATTCCCCAATTTATGAAAAACCCTATTTTCTAACAAAAACAAGAATTCTACCATGAAAATCTTTGATTTCTTATGAAAAACATGTTTAATGATGTTAGGAATTGAAAGAATTAAGTAAAAAGTGACTTACAATCGTTTTGATGAAGAAATCCTTGAAGAATCGCAAATGGGTGTTTTGGTTTTGTAAAAAGTGAAGAAATGACCGAAAATCGTGTTTTTCAGGTCTCTGTGTTCGCATTTGCGAACATGGGTTCGCAATTGCGAACCCCGACCAATTTCTGGAGTTTGAAAAATAAGCTATGACTGGGAAGTTCGCATTTGCGAACATTTGTTCGCATTTGCGAACACTGGCAATCAAAGGGATGTTCGCATTTGCGAACAAATGTTCGCATTTGCGAACACATGCTGTATAAGGCAGTGTTCGCATTTGCGAACAATGGTTCGCATTTGCGAACCAAGGCAGTATGGGGAATGTTCGCATTTGCGAACTTTTGTTCGCATTTGCGAACATAGGCAGGCACTGGGGACCTTCGCAAATGCGAACAATTGTTCGCATTTGCGAACAAGGCTGGCTTCGCATTTGCGATCAAGGTTCGCATTTGCGAGCCTTGCCTTACACCGTCCCCTTCGCAATTGCGAGAAATTCTTCGCAATTGCGAAGCCAACAGCTGGGTGAAAAACCAGCAGTTCAAAAAATCAGATTTTTATCCAACGGCCTATCAAATCTTTACCCGAGCCTCCCGGGCTCCAAACCAAACATGTACATAACCTCAAAAACACATTATGGACTTGTTCGTGCGATCACATCGCCAATATCACTTCGTTTTAATCAAATCAAGCCTCAAACTCATGATTTTCATACTTTTGATTTTCAAAACTTCTTAACTTGGAACTCAAGGTCCAAAACATCTCAAACGACATCCAATTGTCACCAAACTTTACAGAAATCACATATATAATATTTAAGACTTGTACCGGGCGTCGTAACCAAAATACGAGCCCGATACCAAGGTCAATTAATTTATTTCCTTTAATAATTACATCAAAAACAATTTCACATAAAAATTCATAACTTGGGCTCTAGGCCTCAGAATTCGACTCCGGACGCATGTCCAAGTCCCATATTTTTCTACGGACCTCTCGGGACCATCCAATCTCGGGTCCGTATCCGTTTACCAAAAATGTTGATCGAAGTCAACCATATCAATATTAATATCATTTTTATCCAAATTTATCATAAAATTCATATTTTCTATCACAAAATCTTTCCGGCTACATGCTCGGATCGTGCACGTAAATCGAGGCAATATAGAATGAGGTTTTTGTCACGACCCGGATTTTTCCCCCAATATCGGGATCGTGATGGCGCCTACTCGTGGTAGCTAGGCAAGCCACTGAATTCGTACGATCCTGTTTCTGACATAATTTTAATTAAATAAATGCGGAATACTTTATCGAAATGAAAATGATAAATCACACTGTAAAAATCATACTGAAATCCTCTACCCAAGACTTGGAGTCACCAACTCACAAACTACTATGGAATACTACACATAAAAGTCTGAAGAAAATATAACATAATTCCGTTCGTCTCGGAATAATGAGACTACAGCTATAAACATAAATAGAGAAAGAGACGCCGGGCCTGCGAACGTCTGCAAGCTACCTCGGTCTCAAATGTGATCAACTCCCGCGCAATCTATTTACCGCTGCCGCTGCTCCTGATCGTAACCTGGACCTGTGCAAAAACGCACAGAAGTGTAGCATCAGCACAACCGACCCCATGTGCTGGTAAGTGCCCGGCCTATCCCGCGAAGTAGTGACAAGCCTAGGACCAGACACCCACATAAACCTGTAGAATTCAATATACATATGTGTACCACAATATAACAAGGAAATACTCTGCTCTGAAATAATATTCAATAACTCACGATATCTAAAATAATCTAATCAACATAATAAATCTGACTTTCATGTCTCAATTCCTCTCTCATTTCATATCTCGTGGTAGGCGTACCACCCGCTCCCAACTATCACAGTAATTATACTTGTGGTAGGCGTACCACCCGCTCCCAAATATATCAATAATCATATCTTGTGGTAGGCGTACCACCCGCTCCCAAATATATCAATAATCATATCTTGTGGTAGGCGTACCACCCGCTCCCAAATATATCAATAATCATATCTTGTGGTAGGCGTACCACCCGCTCCCAATTATATCAATAATCATATCTTGTGGTAGGCGTACCACCCGCTCCCAAATATTTCAATAATCATATCTTGTGGTAGGCGTACCACCCGCTCCCAATTATTTCAATAATCATATTACCACAATTAACAAGAATTAACCAAGTAATAACACAATAAGGAATATCTCAAAGAACTCAACAATTAACAACAGTTAATAAGTTCACAAGGAAAACAAGGTATAATGGAAACACAAGTAATATCAAGTCAAGGAATGGCAAATAGTTGCACGTCATCACCCAAATAAAATATAATGGAAAAACAAGTAATATCAAGTCAAGGAATAGCAAATAGTTGCACGGCATCACCCTTCGTGCTTTTACTCTCATCCTCACATCCATAGTACGGCATGATCCTTCGTACATGGTTCAATAATAGGGCACGGCATGATCCTTCATGCATAATCAATAATAAACATGGCACGGCATGATCCTTCGTGCATAATCAATAATAAACATGGCACGGCATGATCCTTCGTGCATAATCAATAATAAACATGGCACGGCATGATCCTTCGTGCATAATCAATAATAAACATGGCACGGCATTAACCTTCGTGCATAAATAAATAAACATGGCACGGCATCACCCTTCGTGCATTATCACTCTTCCTCACCCAAATAACAATCACAGTTAAGGGCAGAGAAAGAAACAACAATTCATAAATCGTCCCATCAAGGGCAATCAATAATTATCTTCACAACAACTCCCAACAAGGGAGAACAATAACGATTCACATGTAATATATCTCAAAATATCATTTTTCAACGACTCACGGTCATACTAGACGCCAATGTATGGATGCTCGTCACCACAGCCCATACACCGCACTCGATCACAAAACACATAACACATAATCCTATTCCCTCAAGCTAGGATAGAACAAACACTTACCTCGAATGCTTATGAACAATCCAATCCGTGGAAATGTCTTTTCTTTCAATTTGGCTCCAATCCAACCGTATCTATACACAATTGATTTAATATCATCAATTCTACTCAACAAACTAATTCTTAATACCAATTACCACTTTTACAACATTCTGCCATGAATAGTAAATTTCAACCCCGGCCCACATGGTCGGAATTCGGGGTTAGGACCAAAATCCGGTTACCCATCCCCCCACGAGTTCATATATATAATTTGTTTCAAAATCGGACCTCAATTCGAGGTCCAATTCCCCAATTTATGAAAAACCCTATTTTCTAACAAAAACAAGAATTTTACAATGAAAACATTTGATTTCTTAATGAAAAACATGTTTAATGATGTTAGGAATTGAAAGAATTAAGTAAAAAGTGACTTACAATCGATTTGATGAAGAAGAAATCCTTGAAGAATCGCAAATGGGTGTTTTGGTTTTGTAAAAATGTGAAGAAATGATTGAAATCCGTGTTTTTCAGGTCTCTGTGTTCGCATTTGCGAACATGGGTTCGCAATTGCGAACCCCGACCAATTTCTGGAGTTTGAAAAATAAGCTAAGGGTGGGAAGTTCGCATTTGCGAACATTTCTTCGCATTTGCGAACAGCTCGCATTTGCGAACTAATGTTCGCATTTGCGAACACATGCTGCACAAGGCATTGTTCGCATTTGCGAACAATGGTTCGCATTTGCGAACCAAGGCAATCACTGAGACGTTCGCATTTGCGAACAATGGTTCGCATTTGCGAACCAAGGCAGCACTGGGGACATTCGCAAATGCGAACAATTGTTCGCATTTGCGAACAAGGCTGGCTTCGCATTTGCGATCAATTGTTCGCATTTGCGAGCCTTGCCTTACACTGTCCCCTTCGCAATTGCGAGAAATTCTTCGCAATTGCGAAGCCAACAGCTGGGTGAAAAAACCAGCAGTTCAAAATTCAGAATTTCATCCAACGACCTATCAAATCTTTACCCGAGCCCCCCGGGCTCCAAACCAAACATGTACACAACCTCAAAAACACATTATGGACTTGTTCGTGCGATCATATCGCCAATATCACTTCGTTTTAATCAAATCGAGCCTCAAACACATGATTTTCATACTTTTGATTTTCAAAACTTCTTAACTTGGAACTCAAGGTCCAAAACATCTCAAACGACATCCAAATGTCACCAAACTTTACAGAAATCACATATATAATATTTAAGACTTGTACCGGGCGTCGGAACCAAAATACGAGCCCGATACCAATGTCTATCAATTTATTTCCTTTAATAATTGCATCAAAAACAATTTCACATAAAAATTCATAACTTGGGCTCTAGGCCTCAGAATTCGACTCCGGACACATGTCCAAGTCCCATATTTTCCTACGGACCTCTCGGGACCATCCAATCTCGAGTCCGGATCCGTTTACCAAAAATGTTGACCGAAGTCAACCATATCAATATTAATATCATTTTTATCCAAATTTCTCATAGAATTCATATTTTCTATCACAAAATCTTTCCGGCTACATGCTCGGATCGTGCACGTAAATCGAGGCAACATATAATGAGGTTTTCAAGGCCTCGGAAGCTCGAAATTATTAATAAAATAAGTGATGACCCTTTGGGTCGTCACAATCTCCACCTCTAAAACAACCGTTCGTCCTCGAACGGACAAAAGAAAGAAGTACCCGAGTCAGGAAACAAGTGTGGGTAACGGCTCCGCATATCAGACTCGGACTCCCAGGTCGATGCCTCAGGAGGCTGACCTCTCCACTGAACACGCACAGAAGGATAACTCTTCGACCTCAACTGTCGAACCTGCGGGTCTAGAATGGCCACCGTCTCCTCCTCGTAAGATAGATCATTGTCCAATTGGACAATACTGAAGTCTAACACATGCGTGGGATCGCCGTGGTATCTCCGAAGCATAGATACGTGAAAAACTAGATGTACCGCTGATAAGCTAGGCGGCAAAGCTAATCTGTAAGCCACCCCTCCCACTCTGTCTAGAATCTCAAATGGACCAATATACCTAGGGCCGAGCTTGCCCTTCTTCCCAAACCTCATCACGCCCTTCATAGGCGACACCGGAGCAATACTCGTTCACCAACCATGAAATCTACATCTCGAACCTTACGATCCGCACAAGTCTTTTGCCTAGACTGAGCTGAACGCAATCTCTCCTGAATAGTCTTGACCTTATCCAAGGCCTCCTGAACTAAGTCCGTACCTAACAACCGAGCCTCTCCCGGTTCAAACCATCCAACTGGGTGATCGACATCGCCTACCATACAATGCCTCATACGGAGCCATCCGGATGCTAGATTGGTAACTGGTTATTGTAGGCGAACTGCGCTAATGGCGAAACCGGTCCCATGAGCCTCCGAAATCAATAACACGAGGCTCGAAGCATGTCCTCTAGGATCCGAATAGTCCTCTCGGACCGGCCATCCGTCCGAGGATGAAACGCCGTACTCAACTCGAACCCGGGTACCTAACTCCCCGCCGGACCGCTCTCCGGAACCGCGAGGTAAACCGCGTACCCCGATCGGAGATAATAGATACCGGCACCCCATGGAGACGAACAATCTCCCTAATGTAAACCTCCGCTAACCTCTCCGACGAGTAGGGGACAGATACTGGAATAAAGTGTGCCGACTTGGTCAACCTATCAACAATGACCCAAATAGCATCAAATTTCCTCCGAGTCAAAGGAAGTCCAGTAACGAAGTCCATAGTGATCCGCTCCCATTTCCACTCGGGAATTTCAATCCTATGGAATACACCGCCAAGCTTCTGGTGCTCATATTTCACCTGCTGACAATTTAGACACCGAGCGACATACGCAACAATATCTTTCTTCATTCTGCGTCACCAATATTTCTGCCGTAAGTCCTGGTACATCTTCGCGGCGCCCGGGTGAATAGAATACCGCGAACCGTGGGCCTCTGCTAAGATCAACTCTCGAATCCCTTCGACATTGGGCACACAAACTCGACCCTGCAATTTCAATACCCCATCATCATCTAGATTTACCCGTGTGGCACCTCCCCGCTGTACTGTATCTCTCAACTCACGCAAATGAGGATCATCAAATTGCCTCTCACGGATACGCTCTAATAAGGAAGAACGAGCGACCGTGCAGGCTAACACTCTGCTAGGCTCAGAAATGTCTAATCTCACGAACCGGTTGGCTAAGGCCTGGACATCTAGAGCTAATGGTCTCTGATTGACCGGAATATATGCAAGACTGCCCATACTGGCTGACTTCCTACTCAAAGCGTCAGTCACCACGTTTGCTTTTTCCCCGATGATATAAAAAGGTAACATCATAATCTTTCTGCAATACCAGCCACCTTCTCTGCCTCAAATTCAACTCTTTTGTTTAAACAAATACTGAAGACTCTTATGATCGGTGTATACTTCACATACTACACCATACAAATAATGCCTCCGGATCTTCAATGCGTGAATAATCGCCGCAAATTCTAGATCATGCACTGGGTAATTCTTTTCATGCATCTTCAACTGCCTCGAAGCATAGGCAATAACCTTGCCATCCTGCATTAACACTGCACCAAGCCCAATACGGAAAGCATCACAATAATCAGTATAAGGTCCCGCACTTATGGGTAAAATCAATACCGGTGCTGTAGTCATGGCTGTCTTGAGCTTTTGAAAGCTCGTCTCAAAGGCTAAGCTCAAAGGTTTCAAAATAGAAATGGCTAATATGAATAGAAACTATACAAGAATTGTCAAATAGTCCTAACGGGCATGACTCTTATTTACGAATGCAATACGAAAATATTAATTTCATAAAAGAAGAATTTTAAACACATAAACTCTTACTACCAGGACCCGGTCCTCATATGATATCCACCGCAGCTTGAAGCTCGGCTTAGAAATATTTCACATTATGCCAAAAATTGGAGGATCTCATCCTCAACTCTGAATCACAGTGCTTGCACATCATATAATCTGAAATTTTTCATTTCATTTCTTTCTTCCTTTCAATAATTGTCCGTCAAAGATAATCATGACACAAAATGAACCCCCATACTGATAGGGCACACAATTAACGATTAAAATTAGTTATCCCGAAAATTATATCAAAACCCACTGTAATAAGTAATATAAAGTCACTCTTAGCCTCATGGATATTTTAGTGACTAACACCTAATAATAGGGATGTCTATCCTCATGTAATATCTCAACGTGAGTATTTCCCTAAGTAGGTTTGATGATTACGATGCTCGCTCATGAATGGAGCATGTTAAAAGGACTCGCCTAAATTTTCTTTCAAAAACCAAATTAAATTAAGGGAAAAATTATTCTGTCTATAACAATCTGAATTATACGTGTGATGACCACATTTGGTGTAGTGACCTCCCTCATATCATAAAAATTATATCAATGGTCGGGTCTCCACCTCTAGGATTTTCACCTCCACCTCTAACATCATAACCTCTACATCTGGCTGGCCAGGTAGGATAATTATTAACTGCAATGGAGCGTGTAGCCTGAGTGCTTTCCTAAAATTGTATTTCTCCAATATTCCACATTCACAGCAATTCCTTTAAGGATCGGTTAACTTATTGCTCATGGCAATATATATTCGGACACAGTCATTGTGACCTGGTACAACCGTTCAGATCGCACATACCACATATTGCAGAGAATCTCGGGGTGACGTCTTCATAACATTTTCTAAAAAATAGAGTTTAGTAGATAGCGTTGCATTGGCCGGCTTGCCCTCTTGGTAATCTTGTCACAAACATTGATGGCCAATTTCCTCTTTTGCTATGTTGGCTTAACACTGTTGAGCTACCCCGTTTACTCACAAACTCTTCGTTATTCTTCTGGGGCGATTTCTTACCCCATGAAATGAACCAACCTTAAATATGTATAAATTATTTAGAGGACCTTTCTATACCATATATATATATAGTCCAATAACTCACCATATTTGTCCTTCACAACTCCAACACATCGACCGGACGTCAAGGTCCGTTGAAACCCAACACGATTTATTAGGTGATCTCCTGATATAATTGCATCTTCCGTTGGGACCATAACTGGTGTGGTAAATACATTATCTTCCCACTACTTCTGTGTGCCTTCCGTAGCACAGTAAAATGAACTCCTCGCATTCGACTATTCCCACGTTCTGTAATTCCTCATAAGAACTGTCAAGCACAATCTCGTGGGTTCTCAAAAGATGCACCGCCGAAGGTGGCAGCGAAGACTTTGGTGAAACCTATCCGTCCTCCGTAAAACTTTTGAAGGCATAGTTGATCTATCACCAGCCTGTGCCATTGTTCGGCTGGATAAGCGGGACGTGACTACGCCATTCGTGGGAAGACAAGAGTGGAAATTTAACTTAACACTTTGAAGAACAAATTCGCACGATAAGAAAGAACAAATAAGAGACTCTTTCCTAACTCAATAGACTCTGGAGGACAAGTACAGACGTCTCCGTACCTACCTCTCAAACTCTACTAAGCTTGTTCGTGAGTGGTGAGACCTATGTAACCTAGAGCTCTGATACCAACTTGTCACGACCCGGATTTTTCCCCCAATATCGGGATCGTGATGGCGCCTACTCGTGGTAGCTAGGCAAGCCACTGAATTCGTACGATCCTGTTTCTGACATAATTTTAATTAAATAAATGCGGAATACTTTATCGAAATGAAAATGATAAATCACACTGTAAAAATCATACTGAAATCCTCTACCCAAGACTTGGAGTCACCAACTCACAAACTACTATGGAATACTACACATAAAAGTCTGAAGAAAATATAACATAATTCCGTTCGTCTCGGAATAATGAGACTACAGCTATAAACATAAATAGAGAAAGAGACGCCGGGCCTGCGAACGTCTGCAAGCTACCTCGGTCTCAAATGTAATCAACTCCCACGCAATCTATTTACTGCTGCTGCTGCTGCTGCTCCTGATCGTAACCTGGACCTGTGCAAAAACGCACAGAAGTGTAGCATCAGCACAACCGACCCCATGTGCCGGTAAGTGCCTGGCCTATCCCGGCGAAGTAGTGACAAGCCTAGGACCAGACACCCACATAAACCTGTGCAGTTGCAATATATATATATATATATATAACACATTTATAAGGAAATACTCTGCTCTGAAATAATATTCAATAACTCACGATATCTAAAATAATCTAATCAACATAATAAATCTGACTTTCATGTCTCAATTCCTCTCTCATTTCATATCTCGTGGTAGGCGTACCACCCGCTCCCAACTATCACAGTAATTATATCTCGTGGTAGGCGTACCACCCGCTCCCAAATATATCAATAATCATATCTTGTGGTAGGCGTACCACCCGCTCCCAAATATATCAATAATCATATCTTGTGGTAGGCGTACCACCCGCTCCCAAATATATCAATAATCATATCTTGTGGTAGGCGTACCACCCGCTCCCAATTATATCAATAATCATATCTTGTGGTAGGCGTACCACCCGCTCCCAAATATTTCAATAATCATATCTTGTGGTAGGCGTACCACCCGCTCCCAATTATTTCAATAATCATATTACCACAATTAACAAGAATTAACCAAGTAATAACACAATAAGGAATATCTCAAAGAACTCAACAATTAACAACAGTTAATAAGTTCACAAGGAAAACAAGGTATAATGGAAACACAAGTAATATCAAGTCAAGGAATGGCAAATAGTTGCACGTCATCACCCAAATAAAATATAATGGAAAAACAAGTAATATCAAGTCAAGGAATAGCAAATAGTTGCACGGCATCACCCTTCGTGCTTTTACTCTCATCCTCACATCCATAGTACGGCATGATCCTTCGTACATGGTTCAATAATAGGGCACGACATGATCCTTCGTGCATAATCAATAATAAACATGGCACGGCATGATCCTTCGTGCATAATCAATAATAAACATGGCACGGCATGATCCTTCGTGCATAATCAATAATAAACATGGCACGGCATGATCCTTCGTGCATAATCAATAATAAACATGGCACGGCATGATCCTTCGTGCATAATCAATAATAAACATGGCACGGCATTAACCTTCGTGCATAAATAAATAAACATGGCACGGCATCACCCTTCGTGCATTATCACTCTTCCTCACCCAAATAACAATCACAGTTAAGGGCAGAGAAAGAAACAACAATTCATAAATCGTCCCATCAAGGGCAATCAATAATTATCTTCACAACAAGTCCCAACAAGGGAGAACAATAACGATTCACATGTAATATATCTCAAAATATCATTTTTCAACGACTCACGGTCATACTAGACGCCAATGTATGGATGCTCGTCACCACAGCCCATACACCGCACTCGATCACAAAACACATAACACATAATCCTATTCCCTCAAGCTAGGATAGAACAAACACTTACCTCGAATGCTTATGAACAATCCAATCCGTGGAAATGTCTTTTCTTTCAATTTGGCTCCAATCCAACCGTATCTATACACAATTGATTTAATATCATCAATTCTACTCAACAAACTAATTCTTAATACCAATTACCACTTTTACAACATTCTGCCATGAAGAGTAAATTTCAACCCCGGGCCCACATGGTCGGAATTCGGGGTTAGGACCAAAATCCGGTTACCCATCCCCCCACGAGTTCATATATATAATTTGTTTCAAAATCGGACCTCAATTCGAGGTCCAATTCCCCAATTTATGAAAAACCCTATTTTCTAACAAAAACAAGAATTTTACAATGAAAACATTTGATTTCTTAATGAAAAACATGTTTAATGATGTTAGGAATTGAAAGAATTAAGTAAAAAGTGACTTACAATCGATTTGATGAAGAAGAAATCCTTGAAGAATCGCAAATGGGTGTTTTGGTTTTGTAAAAATGTGAAGAAATGACCGAAATCCGTGTTTTTCAGGTCTCTGTGTTCGCATTTGCGAACATGGGTTCGCAATTGCGAACCCCGACCAATTTCTGGAGTTTGAAAAATAAGCTAAGGGTGTAAAGTTCGCATTTGCGAACATTTGTTTGCATTTGCGAACAGTTCGCATTTGCGAACTAATGTTCGCATTTGCGAACACATGCTGCACAAGGCATTGTTCGCATTTGCGAACAATGGTTCGCATTTGCGAACCAAGGCAATCACTGAGACGTTCGCATTTGCGAACAATGGTTCGCATTTGCGAACCAAGGCAGCACTGGGGACATTCGCAAATGCGAACAATTGTTCGCATTTGCGAACAAGGCTGGCTTCGCATTTGCGATCAATTGTTCGCATTTGCGAGCCTTGCCCTATACTGTCCCCTTCGCAATTGCGAGAAATTCTTCGCAATTGCGAAGCCAACAGCTGGGTGAAAAAACCAGCAGTTCAAAATTCAGAATTTCATCCAACGACCTATCAAATCTTTACCCGAGCCCTCCGGGCTCCAAACCAAACATGTACACAACCTCAAAAACACATTATGGACTTGTTCGTGCGATCATATCGCCAATATCACTTCGTTTTAATCAAATCGAGCCTCAAACACATGATTTTCATACTTTTGATTTTCAAAACTTCTTAACTTGGAACTCAAGGTCCAAAACATCTCAAACGACATCCAAATGTCACCAAACTTTACGAAATCACATATATAATATTTAAGACTTGTACCGGGCGTCGGAACCAAAATACGAGCCCGATACCAATGTCTATCAATTTATTTCCTTTAATAATTGCATCAAAAACAATTTCACATAAAAATTCATAACTTGGGCTCTAGGCCTCAGAATTCGACTCCGGACACATGTCCAAGTCCCATATTTTTCTACGGACCTCTCGGGACCATCCAATCTCGGTCCGGATCCGTTTACCAAAAATGTTGACCGAAGTCAACCATATCAATATTAATATCATTTTTATCCAAATTTCTCATAGAATTCATATTTTCTATCACAAAATCTTTCCGGCTACATGCTCGGATCGTGCACGTAAATCGAGGCAACATATAATGAGGTTTTCAAGGCCTCAGAAGCTCGAAATTATTAATAAAATAAGTGATGACCCTTTGGGTCGTCACAGGCCTCAGAAGCTCGAAATTATTAATAAAATAAGTGATGACCCTTTGGGTCGTCACAATCTCCACCTCTAAAACAACCGTTCATCCTCGAACGGACAAAAGAAAGAAGTACTTGAGTCAGGAAACAAGTGTGGGTAACGGCTCCGCATATCAGACTCGGACTCCCAGGTCGATGCCTCAGGAGGCTGACCTCTCCACTGAACACGCACAGAAGGATAACTCTTCGACCTCAACTGTCGAACCTGCCGGTCTAGAATGGCTACCGGCTCCTCCTTGTAAGATAGATCATTGTCCAATTGGACAGTACTGAAGTCTAACACATGTGTGGGATCACCGTGGTATCTCCGAAGCATAGATACATGAAAAACTGGATGCACGGCTGATAAGCTAGGCGGCAAAGCTAATCCGTAAGCCACCCCTCCCACTCTATCTAGAATCTCAAATGGACCAATATACCTACGGCCGAGCTTGCCCTTCTTCCCAAACCTCATCACACCCTTCATAGGCGACACTCGGAGCAATACTCGTTCGCCAACCATGAAATCTACATCTCGAACCTTACGATCCGCATAAGTCTTCTGTCTGGACTGAGCTGAACGCAATCTCTCCTGAATAGTCTTGACCTTATCCAAGGCCTCCTGAACTAAGTCTGTACCTAACAACCGAGCCTCTCCCGGTTCAAACCATCCAACTGGTGATCGACATCGCCTACCATACAACGCCTCATACTGAGCCATCTGGATGCTAGATTGGTAACTGTTATTGTAGGCGAACTCTGCTAATGGTAGAAACCGATCCCACGAGCCTCCGAAATCAATAACACAGGCTCGAAGCATGTCCTCAAGAATCTGAATAGTCCTCTCGGACTGGCCATCCGTCTGAGGATGAAATGTTGTACTCAACTGAACCTGGGCGCCTAACTCCTGCTGGACCGCTCTCCAGAACCGCGAGGTAAACTGCGTTCCCCGATCGGAGATAATAGATACTGGCACCCCATGGAGACGAACAATCTCCCTAATGTAAACCTCCGCTAACCTCTCCGACGAGCAGGAGACAGATACTGGAATAAAGTGTGCTGATTTGGTCAGCCTATCAACAATGACCCAAATAGAATCAAATTTCCTCCGAGTCAAAGGAAGTCCAGTAACGAAGTCCATAGTGATCCGCTCCCATTTCCACTCGGGAATTTCAATCCTCTGGAATACACCACCAGGTCTCTGGTGCTCATATTTCACCTGCCGACAATTTAGACACCGAGCGACATACGCAACGATATCTTTCTTCATTCTGCGCCACCAATAGTGCTGCCGTAAGTCCCGGTACATCTTCGCGGCGCCCGGGTGAATAGAATACCGCGAACTATGGGCCTCTGCTAAGATCAACTCTCGAATCCCTTCGACATTGGGCACACAAACTCGACCCTGCAATTTCAATACCCCATCATCATCTAAATTTACATGTGTGGCACCTCCCCGCTGTACTGTATCTCTCAACTCACGCAAATGAGGATCATCAAATTGCCTCTCACGGATACGCTCTAATAAAGAAGAACGAGCGACCGTGCGGGCTAACACTCTGCTAGGCTCAGAAATGTCCAATCTCACGAACCGGTTGGCTAATGCCTGGACGTCTAGAGCTAATGGTCTCTGATTGACCGGAATATATGCAAGACTACCCATGCTGGCATACTTTCTACTCAATGCATCGGCCACCACATTGGCCTTACCCGGGTGATATAATATAGTAACATCATAGTCTTTTAGCAACTCTAACCATCTCCGCTGTCGTAGATTCAACTCCTTCTGTTTGAACAAGTACTGTAGGCTTTTGTGATCAGTGTACACCTCACATGTCACACCATATAGATAATGCCTCCAGATCTTTAAGGCATGAACCACTGCTGCTAACTCAAGATCATGAACTGGATAATTCTTTTCATGTATCTTTAACTGCCTCGAAGCATAAGCGATAACCTTACCATCCCGCATCAATACCGCTCCAAGCCCTGTACGAGATGCGTCACAATAAACTGTATAAGGCCCTGTACCTGTAGGTAGTATCAACACTGGTGCGGTGGTCAAGGCTGTCTTGAGCTTCCGAAAGCTCGCCTCACACTCCTCTGACCACTGGAACTGGACACCCTTCTGGGTCAACCTGGTCATCGGGGCTGCAATAGAAGAAAACCCCTCTACAAATCGACGGTAGTAACCTCCTAATCCCAAGAAACTCCGGATCTCAATCACTGAAGCTGGTCGAGGCCAATTCTGGACTGCCGCAATCTTCTTTGGGTCTACCTGAATACCTTCCACTGATACAATGTGACCCAGAAATGCTACCGAACTCAGCCAGAACTCACATTTAGAAAATTTGGCATATAGTCGGTTATCTTTCAGAGTCTGAAGAACCACTTTGAGGTGCTGCCCGTGCTCTTCCTAGCTGCGGGAGTACACCAGGATGTCATCTATGATAGACTATCACGAACAGATCTAAGTAAGGCCTGAATACCCGATTCATCAACTCCATGAATGCTGCTGGGGCATTGGACAACCCGAAGGACATGACCAAGAACTCATAATGCCCATATCTAGAGCGAAAGGTCGTCTTAGGAATGTCAGCCGCCCTGATCTTCAGCTGATGGTAGCCTGACCTCAAGTCTATCTTAGAGAATACCCTCGCTCCCCGGAGCTGGTCAAACAAATCATCAATCCTCGGCAGTGGATATTTATTTTTGATAGTCACCTTGTTTAACTGCCGGTAATCAATACACATCCGCATCGAGCCATCCTTCTTCTTTACAAATAATACAGGTGCTCCCCAGGGGGAAACACTGGGCCTGATAAAGCCCTTCTCAAGAAGATCCTGCAACTGATCTTTCAACTCTTTTAGTTCCGGCGGGGCCATACGATAGGGTGGAATAGAGATGGGCCGAGTACCCGGTGCCAGATCAATACAGAAATCAATATCCCTGTCGGGTGGCATGCCCGGCAGGTCTGAAGGAAAAACCTCCGGAAACTCCCGTGCAATAGGGACCGACTCAATCGAAGGAACTTCTGCGCTGGAATCACGAACATAAGCCAAATAAGCTAGACACCCCTTATCGACCATACGTCGAGCCTTAACATAGGAAATAACAGTGCGAACGGAGTGGCTTGAGGTACCCTTCCACTCTAATCGGGGTGATTCTGGCAAGGCTAAGGTGACAGTCTTAGCATGACAATCAAGAATAGCATGGTATGGGGACAACCAGTCCATCCCCAATATGACATCAAAATCTACCATATCCAAGAGCAACAGATCCACACGGGTCTCAAGACCCCCAAATATAACTACGCACGAACGATGCACCCGATCGACTACAATGGAGTCACGCACTGGTGTAGCCACATAAACTGGAATATCCAGAGCATAGCTGGGCACAGCCAAATACGGTGCGAAGTAGGAAGACACATAGGAATAGGTAGATCCGGGGTCAAATAATACTGAAGCACCTCTGCCACACACAAGAATAGTACCTGTAATCACAGCATCTGATGCCTCTGCCTCTGGCCTCGCTGGTAAAGCATAGAATCGGGGATCTGCACCTCCCCTCTGAGCTCTGCGTCTCTAGGACGACCATCAACTGGCTGACCTCTACCTCTCGCTGGACGGTCTCCACCTCCACGGTCTCGACCTCCACCTCTATAATCTCTACCCCCGCCTCTGGCTGGCTGGGCAGGCTGAGGGTCAGCTGGGGCCTGAATCATAGGACGAGGACCTCGCTGCTGAGAGTTGCCCGCTGCTATAGGGCAATTCCTGATAAAATGACCCGGGTCACCACAACCGTAGCAACTCTTAGACTGATAGGGCTGCTGGCCCTGACGACCCGAATGGCCTCCACGAACACTCTGAAGAGGCTGAGCATTAATAGGAGACCGGTCTGAATAATTCCCCCGAAAACCACGATCACCTGATCCACCCTGTGAGGCCTGAAGGGCGGAATGAAAAGGCCTGGAGGACTGGCCTCTATCAAAGGATTCTCTGCTACCGGAGGAAGAACCACCAAACTTGCCTGAATGACGAGGCCTCTTATCTGAAGAATAACCGCCTCCCCTAGCAAGAGCCATCTCAACTCTGCGTGCTGCATTGGCTGCCTCCCTGAAATGATATATCACTCCCCACGCCCATAGCCATCTGGAGTCTAATCGGCCGATTAAGCCCATCTATAAATCTGCGGACCCTCTCCCGCTCCGTGGGAAGTATCACTACTGCATGACGAGCCAAATCGACAAATCTCGTCTCATACTGTGTAACTGTCATAGTACCCTGATGGAGGCGCTCAAACTGCCTCCGAAGTACATCCCGCTGAGTAGCAGGGAGAAACTTCTCCATAAATAGTTCCGCAAACTGATCCCATGATAAAGCTGGGGACCCTGCTGGTCGAGTCAAGCAATAATCTCTCCACCAAGTCTTGGCGGATCCTGCAAGTCTGAAGGTACAGAAGTCAACTCCGTTTGTCTCCACGATCCCCATAGTCTTGAGAATCTCATGGCAACTAAATAAAAAGTCCTGAGGATCCTATGATGCGGCTCCACTGAATGTAGCGGTAAATAGCTTGGAGAACCGATCAAGCCTCCATAACGAATCAGAAGTCATGGCCGCTCCATCACTGGCATGAGCTGTGGTACCTGACTGAGTGGCCACAGCTGGCTGAATTACTGGTGCCTGAGGCTGGGGAGCTTCTGGCTCTGGAGTACGTGCGACAGAAGTCTGGACCCCTCCTCCAGCTTGAGAAGTGGCTGGTGCAACTGGTAATAACCCTGCTCTGGAAACACTACCCATAAAACCCGCTATTCTGACCAGAGCTTCCCGAAGATCCGGGGTAAATAAGGCCTCCTCTAGGACCTGAGCTGGGCCCACTGGAGCTGCTGGAGTTGGAACCTCCTCACCAATCTCAACATGAGGCTCCACATCTGGGATCGCTGCCTGGGGCTGAGCTCTGCCCCTACCACGGCCTCGGCCCCTGCCCCTCACGGGAGCTACTTGGGGCTCAGGCTGCTGATCGGCGGAAGAAGAAGCGCGTGTCCTCACCATCTGCGAAAGGACAGAGTAGAAATTCAATCAGTATTTGAGGAACAATCGCATGACAAGAAAGAACAAATGAGAGACTCTTTCCTAACTCAATAGACTCTGGAGGACAAGTACAGACGTCTCCGTACCTACCTTTCAAACTCTACTAAGCTTGTTCGTGAGTGGTGAGACCTATGTAACCTAGAGCTTTGATACCAACTTGTCACGACCCGAATTTTCCCCCAACATCGGGGTCGTGATGGCGCCTACTCGTGGTAGCTAGGCAAGCCACTATATTCATACTATCCTGTTTTTAACACAATTGTAATTAAATAATTGCGGCATACTTTATCGAAATAGAAATAACTAAATACAAAGTGAAAATCATACTGAAATCCTCTACCCAAGACGTGGAGTCACCAACTCACAAACTACTATGGAATACTACACATAAAAGTCCGAAAGAAATATAACATAATTCTGTTTGTCTCGGAACAAAGAGACTCCAGCTAATAACATAAATAAAGAGAGAGACGTCGGGCCTGCGGACGTCTGCAAGCTACCTCGGTCTCAACTATGATCAACTCTCACGCGATCTATTTACTGCTGCTGTTGCTCCTGATCGTAACCTGGACCTGTGCAAAAACGCACAGAAGTGTAGCATCAGCACAACCGACCCCATGTGCTGGTAAGTGCCTGGCCTATCCCGGCGAAGTAGTGACAAGCCTAGGACCAGACACCCACATAAACCTGTGCAATTCAATATATATGTATACCACGGAATAACAAGAAATAACCAGGTAATAACACAATAAGGAATATCTCAAAGAATTCAACAATTAACAACAGTTAATAATTTCACAAGGAAAAACAAAGTATAATGTAAACACAAGTAATATCAATTTAAGAAATAGCAAGCAGTTGCACGGCATCACCCTTCGTGCTTTTACTCTCATCCTCACCAAATAGACAAATAAAGTGCACCGCATCACCCTTCGTGCTTTTACTCTCATCCTCACCAAATAAACAAATAAAGTACACGGCATCACCCTTCGTGCTTTTACTCTCATCCTCACATCCATAGTACGGCATGATCCTTCGTACATGGTTCAATAACAGGACACGGCATGATCCTTCGTGCATAATCAATAAATAAACATGGCACGGCATTAACCTTCGTGCATAAATAAATAAACATGGCACGACATCACCCTTCGTGCATTATCACTCTTCCTCACCCAAATAACAATCACAGTTAAGGGCAAAGAAAGAAACAGTAATTCATAAACCGTCCCATCAAGGGCAATCAATAATTATCTTCACAACAAGTCCCAACAAGGGAAAACAATAACAATTCATCTGTAATATATCTCAAAATAATCATTTTTCAACGACTCACGGTCATACTAGACGCCAGTGTATGGATGCTCGCCACCACAGCCCATACACCGCACTCGATCACATAACACATAACACATAATCCTATTCCCTCGAGCTAGGATAGAACAAACACTTACCTCGAATGCTTATGAACAATTCAATCCGTGGAAATGTCTTTTCTTTCAATTTGGCTCCAATCCAACCGTATCTATACACAATTGATTTAATATCATCAATTCTACCCAACAAACTAATTCTTAAGACCAAATACAACTTTTACAACATTCTGCCCGAAATAGAAAATTTCAACCCCGGGCCCACATGGTCGGAATTCGGGGTTAGGACCAAAATCCGGTTACCCATCCCCCCACGAGTTCATGTATATAATTTGTTTCAAAATCGGACCTCAATTCGAGGTCCAATTCCCCAATTTATGAAAAACCCTATTTTCTAACAAAAACAAGAATTCTACCATGAAAATCTTTGATTTCTTATGAAAAACATGTTTAATGATGTTAGGAATTGAAAGAATTAAGTAAAAAGTGACTTACAATCGTTTTGATGAAGAAGAAATCCTTGAAGAATCGCAAATGGGTGTTTTGGTTTTGTAAAAAGTGAAGAAATGACCGAAATTCGTGTTTTTCAGGTCTCTGTGTTCGCATTTGCGAACATGGGTTCGCAATTGCGAACCCCGACCAATTTCTGGAGTTTGAAAAATAAGCTAAGGCTGGGAAGTTCGCATTTGCGAACACTGGCAGTCAAAGGGATGTCCGCATTTGCGAACAAATGTTCGCATTTGCGAACACATGCTGTATAAGGCAGTGTTCGCATTTGCGAACAATGGTTCGCATTTGCGAACCAAGGCAGTATGGGGAATGTTCGCATTTGCGAACTTTTGTTCGCATTTGCGAACATAGGCAGGCACTGGGGACCTTCGCAAATGCGAACAATTGTTCATATTTGCGAACAAGGCTGGCTTCGCATTTGCGATCAAGGTTCGCATTTGCGAGCCTTGCCTTACACTGTCCCCTTCGCAATTGCGAAGAATTTCTCACAGCTGGGTGAAAAACTAGCAGTTCAAAAATTCAGAATTTCATCCAACGGCCTATCAAATCTTTACCCGAGCCTCCCGGGCTCCAAACCAAACATGTACATAACCTCAAAAACACATTATGGACTTGTTCGTGCGATCACATCGCCAATATCACTTCGTTTTAATCAAATCAAGCCTCAAACTCATGATTTTCATACTTTTGATTTTCAAAACTTCTTAACTTGGAACTCAAGGTCCAAAACATCTCAAACGACATCCAATTGTCACCAAACTTTACAGAAATCACATATATAATATTTAAGACTTGTACCGGGCGTCGGAACCAAAATACGAGCCCGATACCAAGGTCAATTAATTTATTTCCTTTAATATTACATCAAAAACAATTTCACATAAAAATTCATAACTTGGGCTCTAGGCCTCGGAATTCGACTCCGGACGCATGTCCAAGTCCCATATTTTTCTACGGACCTCTCGGGACCATCCAATCTCGGGTCCGGATCCGTTTACCAAAAATGTTGACCGAAGTCAACCATATCAATATTAATATCATTTTTATCCAAATTTCTCATAGAATTCATATTTTCTATCACAAAATCTTTCCGGCTACATGCTCGGATCGTGCACGTAAATCGAGGCAACATAGAATGAGGTTTTCAAGGCCTTAGAAGCTCGAAATGATTAATTAAATAAGTGATGACCCTTTGGGTCGTCACAATTCTATTTCTTCTATTTTTTAAATTATTGAAGGGCCGGCTTGGCTCAGCGGTAAGCTTGCTTGCCGTAGTGTGTCAGGTCGCGGGTTCGAATCAGCCTCTCTACAAAGCAGGGGGAAGGCTGCCTAGAGTATTCCCTTTTCCAGACACCCACGAAGTGGGTATTGAATTGGGTCGGCCCTTTCTTTACTCTATTTTACATTAAACTTTGTACTATATCTGCTTGTTTCTCTTCTTTGCATTTGGTTCAAGTCGAAAACCCTAGGGTTTGGGGGTTTTGACGAGTGTAGTATTGTATGTTTGGACTAGGGTTCTATTCGAGCCTTGGACTCTCTCAAATTAACTTTGGATCCATATAATAAGTTTGAATCCTTTTGTGTATGAACTTTTCTGATTAGCATGACAACCCCTTTTATATGTTTAAAATCTTTCTTCAAAAGGTTTTCCAGTTTGTGTTCGAATCAGAATCCTTTTTTTGGGGGGGGGGGAGGGGTTAATTATTGCTATTGTTCTTCTTAAGTAAATCCTACCTTCGCCGTTTTTCTGACTTGGTTCATTCACATAAAAATTTTGACCCTTGATTGTTTGGCTATCAATTGATTTTCTTTTCTTAATTCGCATGACCATGTACTATAAAAAGCATTCTTAAATAACTATTATGTAATTATCCTTATTGCATTACTTTGAAAAGTGTTTAATTGACCCTTTCCTTATTTACCTTGTCCATTTGAATCAGGACCCCTTAATTAGAGGGAAAACTCGTGTGATTGATTTTCAAACTATTTTCTTACCTATTTCTGCTTCTTTCCTGCATTATAAATACATGACACAATTTTTAAACATAGACGATTTTTAATCATCACAACTCTCTTCTAAAAGCTTACACTCTTGCTTCTTGATTACATCTTGGCTTCTCTAAGTCTACTACTTCTCCCTACTTGCTTGTTTCTGAAAACTGATATGACCTTTTTTTGGTCCAAGTAAAGGTTAGTTTTGAATACTGACAAAGGAACTCATGATGAACCACGTCTATCCAGTGGTCCATCCCTCAAGTGCACAAAAATGGGCAGATTCAAGCATGCAGGTTTCACGTGAAGGAGATAAGCTTAACTTTGTGTATTTAATATCTCCTAATCAAAAAGGTTGCATAATTTATAAGGAAAAGGAGTCCTTAATCAAAGAGAACACAATTCAAGATAGGGAAGAAGTTAAAAGTTGAAATCAACTAGAACTCTTCCACCAAGGAAGAGTTGCATCAGACTCTAGTTAATCCTTCATCTACTAACTCTATAAATTGTAGGATGTCCTCACATTAAATTGTTGCACAAAAATGCAGAAGTTAAACGTGAATTGGTAGCAAAATAGCAAGGCTTTTTGCAATCAATTTGTGTGTGATTCAGGTGTGCAATCCTGAAGCTATAAGAACCAGATTGAAGAACTAGCTCCATAAAGAGTTTTATATGTCGTTCTTTATTTCTTGTTCAATTGTAGTAGGTGTGTTTATATCGTACCTTTCAGCTTTTATAGAAATAATTGTATAGGTATTTTGAGTATTCAAGTTAGAGTTAACTTGAAGTAGTCGCAACAGTTAGAGGCTAGTTGCCACAACAGGATTAGAGTTAATCCTTAGATTTACAAAGAGTTTTGTAAATGCAGTTTTGGCTCAGTGATCTTAGTGGAAGTTTGGGAAAATTCTACTGAGTAGTAGGTCATAATATTTTTACCTTTTGAGCTAGGTATTTTCCACGTAAAAATCTCTGATGTTCTTTATTTTATGTACTTTTAATTCCGCAAACAGAAGTCATTAGTACACCTAGAAGAACCAGGTCCTTCCAGAAGCAGTTTAAGTAACAATTGGGTACTACACAAATCACCCCCCCCCCCTCTTGTGTGGTATTGACATTTAGAACATCATCTTTCGTTTAAAATTTAGCCTCAACCCTATATGTTTATTCTACAGTTTCATTCTTCTGTGTGGTTTGTTGTTCATGCTTTATAGCTTATGCTAAGTTTTTTTTTTGCTTTCTTTGCTTCTGCTTTCATATGAGTCCCTACCTCTAACCCCTATATGTGTTGACTTGAAACCTTGGCCTGACAGTATCCCAATTACTGCTGTCACAACCCAAATCGATGGGCCGCGATGGGCACACAGTACCTTACTCAATCGAGTACTAACGTAACGTATCTTTCTTATTACATCATCATATATATTTGACATATGGGCCTAATAGGAAAACGTGATCCTTTAAAAACTCAAAACATAGGCCGACAAGGCCGTACAATCTTTCACGTACATGAAATATGTCTATAAGCATCTAAGAGTATATAAATGTCATAAAGATCGGGACGGAGTCCCGGCATTCCAAACGATACATGTCTACATCATACTAACGAAACAAGAAACTCCAAAGCAAATGGAGCACACCAACATCTTCCGCTGAACTGATAACCTAATTGGAGGGCTCTCGACCTGTCTATCGGGACCTGCGGGCATGAAACAAAATGTCCCTAAGCAAAAGGGACATCAATACAAATAAACTACCGAGTATGTAAGGCAGGAAAGCATAAACAAGAACTGTAATATAAAAAGAGATAGAAGAGAAACAACCTGTAATATCTGAGTGTCTCTGGGGGCTACTGACATGAAATGCATAATACATATACATACATAAACTTTTAAAACATACGCCTCTGTGGGCATCATCATCATCATATCGTACATGCCCTCAAAGAGGACTCAGTAAAAATGTACCCGGCTATCATAAAGCTCGGTATAATCATACCCGGCCACGTGGAGCTCGGTAAATCCAACTGATCAGTAGTTGCACAATAAGTGTCGTACCCGGTCGAATATAGCGCGGCTCGGTAGAATAAAATAAATGCATATATATAGTGCATGCTCGATTCATGTAATCACGTTCTAAACCCTTTAGAATGACTTAAGAACATTATGGACATACATACCCTCAACATGAACTTCACTAGGACTTACGGATCATGCCAAAATAAAGAAAAAGCTTAGCCTTAATATACCTGAAGTAGGGAAAATCCGTATGATATCTTCGGAAAAAGATGCACCGTACTTCGTTAGATTAGCAAAAGTCAGATTAAGCTTCTGCTTCCTCAAATTTCTTGAACGGAACTTCAAGCTTCATGCTTGTTGATGTACTGAGCTAATTTCTTAGATTCTGTTCTCGAAATTTTCAAATCAAGAAAGAATTGCATTTGTGCTTCTTTGAATCACTACAGTACTTCATGATATAAATCTGATTTTTTTGGTGCGACTAACTGTATTGGGAAAAACTGAACTTATATTAGAGGTGACATGGCATGACACGTGGATTAGTCAAAATGTCAACATATAATTGTTAATTGAGAAAAAGAACTCAGAATAGACACGAGATGCAATTCAGATATGCATCTCGTACCTAAATGAAACATTTAGGTCAGAGGATGCTTGAGATTCCAAAGACACGAATTTGGCGATGGAAGATACGGGAAAAGGAAGCTAAACAGACATAAAAAGCGGTTTTAGATACGAGTCCCGTATCAATTCAAGACATTTAATGCCAACGGAACAAAAGACGTTAAACACATGGATTCAAAAACAAAAAGGAGTCTAAATTCAATATTAAATACCCGATACATTATTAGGAATGATTGTGTAACGGCTTATTCAATATCATTTATTACTCATAGTTGTATCATTAACACTTAGGTTTCATACTTCTACCTAGGACCAGCTATAAAATGAAGAAGTCTTATCATTTGCAGGGGACGAAAAGTCATTGATATCATATTAGAATAAAAATTTCTTTATTGCTTATTCTTATTTAGAGAAAGCCTATTATATTTTTTGTTTTCTTGATTATCAGTAACCCAATTTTTTCTCTTATTTTCTAGTTTTAATAGAAATTCTATATTTTGGTTAAACAAGTTGGTTCCGTTACCGAAAATCTGATAATCTATTCTTTCCAAGCTTGCACACTTTACTTATTGTTAACATCATGTCAAACACCAACAACAACAACAACAACAACAACAACAACAACAATAATGTTGTTGAAAACCAAGTCCCTCATGCTCAAGGGGACTTCCATAATGTTAACATAGTTCCTTTCCCTCAAATCTCTCCACGCCAATTTAGTACTGTATCACATGCTGTTGAGCAAAAACCACCAAAATTACCATCACCTAAAAGAACAGTGAATGTCATCAATGGAGGAGAGGATATCTATGAAGTAATGTATACTGCTTCAAATAAGATTTCTAAAATGACGATCACGCACGGGAAGCGAATGTGCCAAACCTTAGATCATGAAAGCATAAATTTTGATAATGCATGTGTGGAAGGAGTAATTACTCCTCACAATGATGCATTGGTTATATCATTATTTGTACATGACACCGAGGTAAAACGAGCCTTGATTGATCCACGAAGTTCTGCAGATATCATTCTACTCAGGGTGTTGCGAGAAATTCAAGTTGAAGACAAAATGATACCAAAAGCACATACATTATCAAGCTTTGACGATTCGAGCGTAATAACTAGAGGAGAGGTAATTCTACCAACTTATGCTGCAGGTGTAACTAAAGAAACTAAATTTCAGGTAGTAGAAATAGAAATGGCCTACAACATAATTATGGAAAGACCATGGATCCATAATATGGACGTTGTCCCATCAACTTTACATCAAATTATCAAATTTCCATCACATTGGGGGATATGCCAAATTCGAGGGGATCAACAAATAGCCAGGAGTATCAACGATGTGACAGATACGAGCATCATAGAAAAGAATAATAGCAATTATAGGAAACAATTGGAGGTGTCAGCAATCAAATTACAACTGAGAAAATAGATTTAGACTTGAGACCTGATGTAATTCAGGAACCTGAAGAAAATGAGAACATTAAAATAACGATAAAGGAACTCGAAGCGGTAGTGTTATTTGAGTAGTGGCCTGAAAGAAAAGTTTACATATGAGCTAATCTGAAACCCGACATGCGAGGTATGTTAATTTAATTTTTAAAAGCTAATGTGGATTATTTTGCTTGGTCCCATGCTGATATGACATGTATACCACCGGATGTGATGACTCACAAACTCAACAAGGACCCAACTTTTATTCCAATCAAGCAGAAGAAAAGAAAGCAGGGGACTTTCAAAAATCAAGTAATTCAAGATGAGGTTGAAAATTGCTAAAAATTGGATCAATTCGCGAGGTAAAATATCATGATTGGTTAGCCAACATGGTGGTCGTACCTAAGAAGAACGGTAAGTGGCGAGTTTGTGTAGATTATACAGATCCAAATAAAGCTTTCCCGAAAAATTCTTTCCCTTTACCTCATATAGATCAAATGATAGACGCAACTGCAGGTCATAAACTTTTGAGTTTTTTAGATGCGTATTCAGGGTACAATCAAATAAAAATGCACCCTGATGATGAAGAAAAACCCTTTTTCATCACAGACCGGGGAACTTACTGTTACAAAGTAATGCCCTTTGGTCTAAAAAATATTGGGGCAACCTATTAAAGGTTAGTCACCAAAATGTTCCAAGAACATTTAGGAAAAACTATGGAGGTATATATAAATGATATGCCCGTCAAAACCCAGCATTCTAATAATCATATTTCTCATTTATCTGTTACTTTTAAAATTTTGCGAAAATTTAATATGAAGCTCAACCTAGAGAAATGCGCGTTCGGAGTAGCCTAAGGTAAATTTTTTGGTTTTCTTATTTCTAATCATGGTATTGAGGTAAATCCTTCTCAGATTAAAGTGATCGAAGAAATACCTGATATTCTTACAAATAAAAAAGAGGTTCAAAGGTTGACTGGTAGAATTGCTGCACTAGGAAGATTTATTTTTAAATCCTTAGAAAAATGCTTCAAATTTTTTTCGACACTCAAAAAGCAAGATCATTTCGAATGGAATGAAGTTTTCCAGTAAGCCCTTAAAGACTTGAAGGTTTACTTGTCGAATCCCCCTCTATTGGTAAAACCAAAGGAAGGTGAAAAGCTATGAATTTATTTGGCAGTCTCAGAAGTAGCGGTAAATGTTGTTTTGGTCCGTGAAGACCAAGGTAAGCAATCTCCCATTTATTATGTAAGTAAGACTCTACTATGCTGAAACAAGGTACCTGCAGCTAGAAAAGTTAGCATTAGCATTAATCATGGCATCAAGAAAATTAAGGCCTTATTTTCAGTGTCATCCTATTGTAGTAGTTACTGCTTTCCCTTTACGAAGTATTTTGCATAAACATGAACTGTCAAGTAGATTAGCAAAATGGGCTATAGAGTTAAATGAATATAAAATAACTTATCAACCTAGAACTGCTATCAAATCCCAAGTACTCGCTAATTTCATAGCTGATTTTAGTCAAGGGATACATTTAGAGGCAGAAAAAGAATTACAAGTTTTTAATGGTGTAAACCTAGAAATTTGGGTATTATTTACTGATGGTTCATCTAATGTGAAGAGGGCAGGCTTAGGAATAGTTCTCATACCACCTACGGGCGAAATAATTAGACAAGCTATAAAATACCATCCAATAACTAATAATGAAGCACAGTATGAGGCTGTGATTGCAGGTTTAGAATTGGCACTTGAACTTGGCATCAAACAAGTCATAATCAAAAGTGATTCACAACTCATAGTAAATCAAATACTGGGGACTTATGTAGCCAGGGAAACAAGAATGCAAGAATACCTCGAAAAGGTACGAGAATTGGTAAGACAATTCGAAACTTGGAGGGTAATATAGATCCCAAGAGATGAAAATGCAGAGGAAGATGCTTTATCCAACCTCGCATCCGCAGCAGACGTAGCAAACGATGTAAACGCTTCAGTGGTGCATTTATTTCATTCCGTTCTCGAGCCTGATAAGAATGAGGTAAATTTTAATCATTTAACATGGGATTGGAGAAATGAAATTACTGTTTTTTTGCAGTAAACCATCCCTAATGACAAAATAAAAGCTCATGCATCGCGCAAGAAAGCTGCCCGATATTGTTTACATCAAGTAAACTTGTATCGGAAAATGTTTGGGGGTCCTTTAGCAAGGTGTCTCGGACCTTCACAGAAAGTGTATGTAATGAGGAAAGTACATGAAGGACATTATGGAAATCACGCAGGAGGTATATCATTGGTAAAAACACTGATACGAGCAGGATATTATTGGCTTAAAATGGAAGAGGAAGCCAAAGACTTTGTATCTAAGTGTGATAAATGTAAAAGATATGGCAATAATATGCATAGACCGGCTGAACTGTTACACCCAGTTATAGTTCCATGGCCCTTTAAGAAATGAGGGATGGATATCGTAGGACCACTAACTCAGGCAAAAGGTCAGGTAAAGTTTATACTCGTGCTTACTGATTATTTCACTAAATAGGTAGAAGCATGCGCGTTTAAATAGGTACGAGAAAAAAAAGTTAAAGATTTCATTTGGCGAAATATAATATGCCGTTTTGGAGTACCAAAGGAGATCGTGTGCGATAATGGTCCACAATTTATAGGAGCACAAATCACAGAATTCTTTCAAAGCTGGCAAATCAAAAGAATAATGTCGACACCATATCATCCTGTGGGTAATGGACAAGCAGAATCTACAAACAAGATAATTATCAACAAGTTGAAAAAAGGTTGCAAGAATCAAAAGGCGATTGACCTAAAGTATTGCCAGCTGTATTATGGGCTTATCGAACAACGACGAAAACAAGTACGAGAGAGACACCATTTTAATGGTTTATGGTGCAGAAGCTCTGATTCCAGTAGAAATAGAAGAACAAAGCACGCGATATGTCCAAACAACGGAGGACTCAAACAATGAAGAGTTACGGGTTAACCTCAATTTGATTGAAGGAAGAAAAGAAACAGTATTAATAAGAATGTCAACTCATTAAGTGTCTATAAAATAAAAGGGTCCTCTTTTATTATCTTCATGTTGATATTCCATGAAGAGAATCATCAAAGAATAAAAATGCTAAGTTATTCTGTAAGTCCAAAATGAGAAAATAGGCAAGAATAAAATATAAAGAACTCATAAAGCTTCTAAACATAAAAGATTAAGAAAGATACATAATCATTAAAATGTATTTGTCTTTAAACAAGTGCCCCATTATGAAAACGGGGGACTTCACTAAAAAATCCCTTAAAATCACCCAGGGATTACATCATAATCATAAAAAAAAGGATTGAAACATTTCTAATTGGTCACTGAGGGAACTGGAGCATCAGAAGTTGTAACTTCACTTTCAGCAATAGGCTCAATAACAACTTCTGAAGGATCAACAACAGGAGTAGCTTCATCCAAACTTGAAGTATCAATGTCATCGAGGGCAGCAGTAGTCATGGGAATCTCAATTCCTGTAGACTGTAATACAAGTGTTTCAACCTCGGTCACTTGAATCATAACTTCAACTGCTTTAGTAATTGTTTCACAATTCAAGGGTTCTGTTGCTTCAGGAGTTCCAAGTACTAGAGAGGAAATATCAATCGGTTGCTCTAGGGAAGGAGTGGCAATAGGTTGGTTATTCTTTTCAATTGCATCTAAAACTTTGGCCAACTCAGATTGCAAATTGAAAGTTTCTTGGGTAGCCTCCAACAAAGCATCCTTTCGAGACTTCAAAAAAGCCCAATTGACTTTATAATTAAAATTCTCCGTAAGAGAATTATATTCCTCCTCCAGATTTTCATAATCCCTTTCCCATTTAGCAAGGGTGTTTTTCATTGTCTCTTGCTCAGCTAAATGGGAATTAAGGGGCAAGTCTCAAGTATGGTATGGGAACTCTCTAAAGCACAAACCTTATCTGAAGAAACCTGCAAGTCAGCCTGAGTCTGATCTAAGCTCTGCTCTAACTCCTTGACATGTGCTTTTTTTCTCTCCACAAGAGCCTTGAGCTTATTGATTTCTTCATTAGCCCTTGACAAATAATCACTCAAAAATCTCTATCCTTTTTTACCTGACTTATGGAAGCTTTGGTATTTCCTATGTCTGTAGATAAAATATGATTTTGTTGTTATAGATGGGCTTTGCTATCTCGTAGCTCTTCCATGCTCCCTAAGGTACTTTCAAATTGCTCCTTCCAATTTTGAGCTTCAAGCTGAGCTCCTTCAGCTATTCTCCTTGTATTTGAAATGGCCTTATCAGACTCCCGAGCTTTCTTTTCCAAAGTGGAAACTCTTCCCATTAACTCCGTCCCAATAAAATTAGCCTACAAACATAAGGCTTAAAAATAAGAATCTAAAGTAGTATAAAGATAAATGTCTAAGTCAAAAGAAGTTACCTTCAAGGTTAAATGAACTATGTCATTCATTAAAGTGAAACAGCTGTGACTTTGCATCTTAGCTCTCTACACATCTCCTATTTGAGGCTCAAGCCACACATCAGCCCAACCAATCTTACTCAAAAGGCTATGAATAGCAAGTACTTCCAGTGTAACCTTTCTCATATCCATGCCTCTGTTGTTAGGATCGGCTTATGAGTGCATGGCAGAGGAAGATGAGGCAGTGGAAGGAGGTGTGTTAGAAGCGATAAGGATAGTAGGAGTTGCGGGAGTCGATGTGGGAGTAGAAGAGATAGATACGGGAGCCAATACAGGTATGAGAGCAGGAGCACTCACAATAGAAGAGGGAATAAAAGAGGACATCACAGGTGTAGAAATATTCACGGTTGGAGAAGAGATCAAGGAAATAGGGGAAATGGGAACTGAGGAAGACTAAGGAATCTCGTGCAAAATAGGGCCGAGCTCCCCACCTTCAAAATCACCAACAGAGAGACGGTGAATGGATTCTTTAGGGTCCCTTGGAGCAGCATCTTCATCAAAATGAGTCAAAATAGGCTCGACAATGGAGGTACGAGGGGTAGCATCTTCAATCTCACTCTCCATAATAACGCATTTGTAAGGCCCCATAAAATTTTTGTGCTTAGAACTAGTAGCGGTGGTGTCATGGGTTTAATAATGTGTTAGGAATGCGTAGAATTCTTCGCGGCGAGCATGCTCGCCGCGGTTCGAACCCTTGGTAGTGATTTAAGTTTCAAAAATTTAAAGAATCAATTTTTCCAAAAAGTGCCGATTCTGCGGTCAGGAATGCGACTGCAGATCTATTGTGCGGACCGCATTCCTACCACAGAGCTTAACAGAATGTTTTCAAAAATGGTGTTGAAAATGCGGTTGATATGTGATCGCAGAATGGATCTGGGACTGTAGATCTACTGCATAATTTCTCGAGAATTTTTGGGTGTCAAATCTGCCGTGCATTCTGTGACCGCAGATCAAGAATGCGGACTATATTTTGGTCGCATCCCGTAATAGAACATATGCAATTTTGAGGCAATTCTGCGGTCCATTCTGCGGACCGCATCTTGATTATGCGATCGCAAATGCGACCGCAGAATTGACTCGGTCCAGATTTTTTAATAAATTTTTAACCCGACCCTGTCTTTAATAAAACACTTTCAAGCTTCATTTTTCTCACACTTTCTTACCAAAACTAGAGAGAGAAGAGAGGGGTTTTAGAGAGAGAAGTCTATTATCTTCAAGAATTGTTCCAACAATTTACTCCAAATGATCCTAGGGAAAAGATTCAACTTCCCCAATCTTTACAAGGTAAAAACCCTAACTATTTTATCTGATTTTCAGTTTTAAAATGGGCAAGGAAAGGTTTGCACATAATAGCTTTTGAAAATAGATTTTGACACTCATGCATGATTATTGAATTTGGATTTTTAGTAAACAGAAGTGAGTGGGAGTAAGAGTCTGCAAGAATGAGGTGGGCAAAATAGAATAACTTGGGTAAGCACAAAGTAGGAGGTTAAAAGAAGAAAAGCCGACACCAGGTATGTATGGCTAATTCCGATTCTTGTAAAATCGCCCACATGTGTGCAATTTGCTTGGTATGTGTTAAATTGAGAGATTGTGTGTAACCCTTTGATGTTGTTGTTGGGAATTCAATTGATGTTGAATTATGTGTGATGTAGTATGGAAAATGAATCGCAAGATAAAAAGGGAACCGAAATTGGTAAAGAACTGAGAACAACTGTTGTGATGGCATACATGGTTTATTGTGGAAGGAATTGAAACACTTGACTTGTGGTAAATTGTTGAACATATTTGTATGGGTACTCTCGAATATGGAAACATTGTAACTTGGTTGTGACATCGGTTTGAAAAGTAATTGAGAACATGAACCAATTTGTATGTTGCTTATTTGAACTTGTTGTAATTTTGTGTAGTGCCTTGTTTGCTGTTTGTGATTGTTGTGTTTGAAACTGTACGGTGAGATCGGGTTGGGCGCCGCAACACGAATAAATAAGGCATGGGTTGGGGTGATAAGGGTGGCCGAGGTAATAAGGGTGGACGAGGTAATAAGGATGGAAAGCGATCGAAATCGCTATTGAAATTGATATAAAATCATTGATGTGAAATTGTGAAAGGAGACAGCAGGAGAGTTTGCAACCTGTGGGGCACTGATTGCCCCTTTGTTTGACTACTTGTGTTTTACGTGATTGATTGGTTGTTGTTCTCCTTGTTGACCTTAAAACGTGCTTTGTGTTGAGAATTATTTGAAATGAGAAAAATGTGGAAAACATAGTTGCCCGACTTAATTAATTCTTGGTGTAATTTATTGGCTATCTTATCATCGTGATTACTTGTTTAATGGCTTGAGTTTACTTGGGACAAAGTTTGTCCATACATACCAGTATAATTCCAGTGTACTGACGTCCCGGGGACGCTACATTCGTGTTATGATTGTAGGTGGATCAGTAGCAGGCACTTCAGCTCGTCGGCAATACTATCCTCCATTTTTCCACTGCCCATTTTGGTGAGTCCCTTTCTTCCTCGGGGCCCTGCGTGGCTCATGCCACGTTTGTTTTAGACTTTATTTTGGTTTGTACGGTATAGCCGGAGCCTTGTTACCGGCAAGTATTGTATTCCCTTTTGTATCCTAGAGGCTCTGTAGATATGTAAACTGGGATTCCAGTCTTATGTATATATTATGTCGGGCGTTGTAAGAACTGTAAACTTGTTAATGAATCAATTGCATGGTTATGTTTGTACATCGTGAAATCAGTTATAATTGATAAGATATTTGGTTTATGAGAAATAATCAACACAGGGGTAACGCGTGGGATAGAAAGGCACCTAGGTCCGCTTGACCGGGGCTACCCGGTTAGGCGCCGGTCATGTCCCTCAAGTTTGGGGTGTGACAACATCCTCTAGATCTAGGTCTAGATACCAACGAGGAGCCTCCTTCTTCCTCATTCCCAGCGTCTATTGCCATTGATTTAATCTTTGCTCTCAAGGTCTTTGCCTTGTCCAAATCAAGAGAGGTATTGGCAGCAATACGCATAGCCAAAGATATGTCAGCCGTCATCCCTCTCATACCAAACCCTGATAAAAAGAAAATATGAACTCTAAATTTCATAGAAAGAGGTCTAACGTATGTATTTACAAAAAAGTATATATGTAAAAAAAATATACCATGTGCTTTCACTCTCCAGCCATGAAGAGTAAAAATTGATTTTCAAGTCCTCTGCTCCTTAGGAGCAACCTTCAAAATTGATTCTACCCAACCACGGAAGTTGGGAATAGGATCCACATTTTCCATGGTTGCTACACAAAACCAACAAGGGATAAAATTAAAAGAGAAAATTAAAATCTCTAAAAATAGGCGCGAAAAAGTAAATAGGAACTTACGTGCAAAATTCCACTTCTCAAGGAAGGAAATGTTCGTTTCACCCAGCAAATCCAAGGTACGGACAGCAACATAACGAAGATACCACCCACGGTCATTGATATCATCAAGATTTACCATAACTTTTTTACTCCGTGCAGTCAACGTAAAAATCTCTTGACGCATTAGGTTGGGGTGGTATAAATGAATAAGATGGAAAAAAGTGAATTCGATTTTAGCTTTGGTAGATAAAAATCTCAAACACGCCATAACCCTCCACACTGAGGGATCAACTTGAGCTAAACAAATATTGAAAAAGCGACAGAAATTGAGGATAATTGGGTCTATGGCAGGTTTAAATCCTAAAGTAAAATGATAAGTATAAACAAAAGAATACCCATTTCTATAAGAAGAAATCCTTTGATTTAGGGCAGGAATGGATCTTTCCAATTACAATCTTTCCTAATGGTAGGGATTGTAAGCTCAGTTATAAAAGTAGGATAAGCATCAGTCTTTTCTAACTTTGCAATCTTCTTCTGGAGAGATGTTTTGTTACCCCCAAAAAACATATCACTTGGTACAATATCTTCAACTAAAGGTTCTTGAAGAGAGTCAGAAGTCTCTTTATCTTTGGAAGAATGGGTTTTAGAAATAGAACCTTTAGTGATTGAACTTGGAGAATCAGAACCAGTAGAGTCTCCACGTGTAGATCTTAAACTTCGCAGCCTTCCTCCTTTGTCCCTACTATGCCTAATCGGAGTAGGGGAATTAGGAAATTGATCAAGAATATAAACTTTCTGGGATTAGGGTTTGGAGACGATATTGTTAGATGGATTTGAATAAAGGAGAAAAAAGGGAAGCAAGAAAATACTTGTTGAAGTAAATGACAAATAAAGAGAGAAATGAAAAGGTATATGGAACAGAGCGTCAAACTTAGAAAAGTAATGATGGAAAACCTATAATAAAGGCGGCTATCACTTTGTGAATAGTGGGAGCGAAAAAGCCTTGAAAAATGGTATAAAATAGCAGAATCAATCAAAATGTGACACATGGACATAACATTAAATGGAAAAGGCAACTGAGACGTCAATATTACCATACGCATTGATTATGGCAAAAATCCACTTTTTATGAAGATCCACTTTCCAATTATTTAACTGGTAAATAAATGGAAAGTGGGAGGACTATCTGTATTGGGATAAAACTGAATCTATATTAGAGGTGACGTGGCATGACACGTGGATTGGTCAAAAGGTCAAAGTATAATTGTTAATTGAGAAGAAGAACTCAAAATAGACACGAGATGCAATTCAGATACGCATCTCGTACCTAAATGAAACATTTAGGCCAAGGAATGCTTGAAGATTCCAAAGACAAGAATTTGGTGATGGAAGATACAGGAAAAGGAAGCTAAACAGGCACGAAAAATGGTTTTAGATACGAGTCCCGTCTCAATTCAAGACATTTAAAGCCAACGGAACAAAAGATGTTAAACACATGGATTCGAAGACAAAAAGAAATCTAAATTCAATATTAAATACATGATACATTGATAGGAATGATTGTGTAACCGCTTATTCAATATCATTTATTACTCATAATTGTATCATTAAAATTTATGTTTCATGCTTCTACCTAGGACCAACTATAAAAGGAAGAAGTCTTATCATTTGCAGGGGACGAAAAATCATTGATATCATATTGGAATACAATTTTTTTTATTTCTTGTTCTTATTGAGAGAAAGCCTATTATATTTTTCGATCTTTTAATTATCAATAACCGATTTTTTCTCTTATTTTCAAATTTTAATCGAAATTTCATATTTTGTTTAAACACTAACGTTTCTTCTTAAGTTAACGCCTTCCTAAGAGGTTTTGAGAATACATCACGTTTTTGTGGTCTTGTATTGAAACTTTTGGAATGAAACTTGAAAGAGTTTGTAAGATGCCTAACGTTTTGTCTTAGTCTTCAAATGTTTTTGAAATGAAATTGCATGGTTTATTTTAGTCTTTAATTGGAAGGCTTTGATTAGGCACAATCTTGGAATGACACCTTAGCAAGGAATGATATTAGTCATTCCTTTATAACATGACTAGCTGCCAAGTGACATTGAGGATGTGATATTAAATTTTATCCGCTTATTAGTTAACCGGGTAATGTCCTGTTACTTTGTAATTAACCAATTGCGTGCATAATTTAAAAATTATCTAAAATGACTTAAAATTCTATTTATTACTAAAATACTTTATATGTTATACTACCATGATCATATGGTACCTTGCATGGTAATCACTAATTTCAGTCCTGATTTGAAATAATTATTATGAAATGCTAAGTCACTTGTTCTTGGAAAATTAAATAAAATTTAAGTATTTTCATCATTAATGAACTGGAACCTGGAAATAAATAATTTGAACTGTTGTGTGACTCATATGCATATTATGGACTGAGGATGGATCGGGCTGCACGCCACAGCAGATGATATAAGGATTGGGCTGCACACCGCAGCAGATGATATGATATTGCGTTTGGGCTGAAGGAGCCCCTCCGGAGTCTGTACACGCCCCAGTGAGCGTTGTCGACGTTAAACGGATCGGGCTATACACCGTAGCGGTCATGTGCATTGCATTGCATTTTATGTGTAGATTATCTGTGCTAGTTGTGATTTGTTGTTGTTGTTAGTTCGTGGTAGATAACCGGACTGTAGTTTAGTTTTTCTTTGTGGTATTTTGTGGATTTCCTACTTTCAGCTATTATTATACACTTTTTACTCACTGAGTACTTAGTACTCACCCCTACTCCCTGCATATCTGTGTGCAGATTCAAGTACACAGGAGGGTTAGACTAGCACTCCAACTTATATCAGAATTATTTCGAGTTGCTGAGGTAGCTGCCGGCGTTCGCAGAACCTAGCTTCTCTTTCCATTCAGTTATTACTATATGTTTCAGACTTGAGTATTTTATTCAGTATTTCTATGACTATTTAGTTTTGTTTAGAGGCTCTAGACTCGTGACCCCATATCTTTTGGGAGTGTTATTTCTTTATTCGCACTTCTCAGTATTTATTCATACTATTATTATTGGAGTATCTATTGACTCATATATTCTTCTTGAGTTGTTCCTTCTGGGACTGGTTTTCTAATTGGAAACAGTTGTTGGTCTGGCTTACCTAGCTTTAGGGTTGGGCGTCATCACGACCGAATTTGCGTCGTGACAGAAGTATTCGGATCCATCCAAGCCACTAGCCTTGAACTTACTTCGAGTGATTGGGCCAATATGACTAAGATGAGCAGATGCGACAACAATAGCATCTTTGCATGAAACATCACACTTGCGGAAGGCCATTGTAGCAGTAGATCTGAAGCTTGTAGTTTTTGACTTGCAAGAAGGAGAGATAAAGGGCAGCATTGGTCCCACTGGGCGTGCCAAAATTTGTTTGCAACAAATTTTTGTAAGATGAAAAATAAAATGCAACAAAAATAATTGTAAGAAAAAAGAGATTTTATTGATAAATATTTATGAGTACAATTCTATGTATCCCTTGATTCTCCTATTTATAATTCTCCGTAATTCGAGGGTTTGAGAAGCGTCTTTTTCAAATGTAGGATAACGCAGACCTCCTTGTGATGTATTTAATTGCCAAGACTGTCGAGCAACACGTTGTTGTTACAGGTTGATCTCCAGGAAGAACTCCGTTGATCACTCATTTGTTGAAGAACTAAGCACTGGATGATTGATCTCTTTGTTTGTGGATGCCTTCACCAATTGCGGAGTGTTCTTCTCCCACTCTGAATGTCCCTTGAGAGTTATATTTATAGTTGTAGAGGATGGACAATTAAGCTACATAAGACTCTCTTGCTTGATTTTGATTGGCCCATGTCATTTTAGCCGCTTGGCGACTTGTGATTGGTTCTTGCTTTTTTACTTATATTGCCACATTATTTAACACGCGGTGTCACCTTATCGGCCTGGAGTTTGACTGGATATGCCATGTCATATGGCATAAGTCTGGGCCTTAAGATGAAATGGACTTTGGGCCTGAACTAATAAAATGGACTAATTTAACTTGTAACGCGCAAATTAGTTATTTAACCTAATTGAATTTAAACCAAATTGTGTATGGATTAACCCAATTTTTTTTATATGTTTACAGTAGGAAGTTCAAAAACCAAAGCTCGCTCAAAATATTTTCAAGTCGTTTCTTTTAGTCAAAATTGGTCATCATATCTTTACCCAACAACTCTTTCACCCTTCACGGGTAAAGAGAAACAATTGTTGATACCCAGTTTTTCCTATCTATTTTTATAATCAAAATGTTCTCAAAATAGTGTGTACATGCATATATAAGCAGGCCCAAGAGTTTTGGTATTTTTTCCTCATTTTTAGAGATCTTAAAATTAATTTATTATCTATTTTAATAGTACAAAAATCAATAATTATTTCCAGACTATTATTTTGGTGAATGATTTATTTTTTATTATTATATTTACACTAAAATATAATTAAGGTATTTTCTCATATTTTATAAGCCTATTTGATATTTTTAAGCTAAAACTACATAAAATTGCAAGTATAGCCTATATTGTGATTAATAGCATCTTACAATTATAAAATTACGCTAAGCATTTTTAGATTAACATTTATATATTATTAATCAATTCAGTGCTTTGAATTTGTTTTAAAGTTATTTTAACTATTTTAATTAAATTAAAAGGGCAAAATTAGCTATTTAACGTATAGCCCATTTGCATTTCAATTATAGCCAAATCAAACCCCCTAATTGACCCAATTCTAGGCCCAATTCTGGACTAGTCCGATCCAACCCCTAACTCGTTTAAACCAGCCTGAACCAAGCCCATTTGATCTGAACCGTTGATCTTTGAGATCAACGACCTCAATTCACTATTCCTTAATTAAACCTAATGAATAACCATAATTCACTCATTTTCATTTCAATAGACGCCCAAGGGACGGATTTATGTTCATGTAAGTGGTGTCATCCGACACCGCTTTGCCGAAAACTTTTACAGATTTTTATGTAAATTATAATTTGAAGAAACAACAATAAAACAATATCTGTTGACACTGTTGACAAAGAGGTGTGTCTTCGTCTAGCGGTCACATTGGTTCGTTGGCCTCCAATTGTCCCATGTTCGATGCATCGGTAGATGCATGAAGATTTTTTTTAACTTAAAAATAACACTAACCCAATTTTCCAACTACTGGGCGAAGTTAGTTCAGTGAATATCCATCAAAAATATGCAAAAAAAACATACAAACATGACTTAGTAAAAGCTTTCTAGAAAAAGTTCTTAATAAAAATACCAAAATTATTCGCTTTATCTTTTTTCCTTCTCTTGATTTACTTATAGTTTTAAAATAAAATTGTTAGGTATTTGAATGTGTTTTATTAAAATGATCTTATATTAGTAAATTGTTCATAGGTTAACTTCTTAAAATATCGACACCACTTACTCAATATATCTATGTACGCCCCTGAACACCCTTCCCCTCTCAAACTCTCTCGAGTGTTCTTGAAACCGTAATCACCTTCCCCCCTTTCAACCTCTAACTCACTAGAATCCACGGCCTCTCAGGCCATGGATGATCTATTCTTACCTTCTATCGCTCTTACATGCTTGGTACTCGAAGGTTCGAGGCTAGACCTCAAAGATCTCCACCCAGACCTCCGCCGACTTGAGGTTTACGGCCATTTTCGGCCTGGCTCTGGCACATCTTAGCCTCTGAGCCTGTTTCTAGTCTCATCCAACTTAGATCGGACATTTGCAAAGCCTTTCTCATTCTAGGGTTCATTTGAAAACCCTACCTATCGAGGTTCTTTTCCGATTATCTCCAGATTGTGTGTATTCATGCTTTATCTTGAGTTTTTAAGAGGTTTCCTCAACTTTTATTTAAAGAGTTTTTACTTTCTAAGTCGTTTCTTTCTGATCTAGGGATTCTAAAAAAATGTTTAAAGGTTCTCCGACTTTTCTTCTCCCTTTCTTGTGTATGTTTTATGTTGTTGTGTTTTCTTTTCTACCATTTTTTCAGACTATATTTTCTGTAATTTTGTTGTTTTTCTTTTCTACCATGTTTCCCGGCTATGTTTTCACATGCTATGTTTATATGCCATGTTTCTTTGGTGTGTTTCATAGGCTATGTTCTGCTACTTGCCTTCCACTATGATTTGATTTGCTTCGCCTACTGTATTTTCCAACCATGTTCATTAAGTATTTTTACTATGCCTGTTTAAGAATAATTATATCTCTTCTACTCTTATCGTGTTTCAAATTAATTCTCTTACTCTAATTTACATTAAACTTCCCACTGTATCAGCTTTTTTCTCTTCTTTGCATTTGGTTCAAGTCGAAAACTCTAGGATTTGGGATTTTGACGAGTGTGGTCTTGTATGTTTGGACTAGGGTTCTATTCGAGCCCTGGATTCTCTCAAATTCACTTTGGATCCATATAATATGTTTGAATCCTTTTGTGTATGAACTTTTCTGATTAGCATGACAACCCCTTTTATACGTGTTAAAATCATTCTTCGAAAGGTTTTCCAGTTTGTGTTCGAATCAGAATCCTTTTTTTTTGGGGTTAATTGATTGCTATTGTTCTTCTTAAGAAAAGCCTACCTTCACCTTTTTCTGACTTGGTTCATTCACATAAACTTTTCGACCCTTGATTGCTTGGCTATCAATTGATTTCCTTTCCTTAATTTGCATAACTATGTACTGTCAAAAGCATTTTCTCAAATAACTATTATGTATTTACCCTTCTTGCATTACTTTGAAAAGTGTTTAATTAACTCCTTTCCTTATTTACCTTGCCCATTTGAAATCAGCATCCCTTAATTAAAGGTAAACCTTGTGTGATTGATTTTCAAATTATTTTCTTACCTATTTCTTCTTCTTTCCAGCATTATAAATACATGACACAATTTTTAAACACAGACGATTTTTAATCATTACAATTCTCTTCTAAAAGCTTACGCTCTTTCTTCTTGATTGGAATGTGGCTTCCCTAAGTCTATTGTTTCTCCCTAATTGCTTGTTTCTGAAAACTGGTATGCCCTTTCATTTAAAATTTTGCCTCATCCCTATATGTTTATTCTATATTTTCATTCTTCTGCGTGGTTTGTTGTTCATGCTTCATAGCTTATGCTAAGTTTTTTTTTGCTTTCTTTGCTTCTGCTTTCATATGAGTCTCTACCCCTAACCACTTTATGTGTTGAGTTGAAACCTTGGCCTGACAGTATCCCAATTACTGTCCAGGCCATGATTTGACCTTTAATAGGTCTTGGACTCGCTAATGTTTGGCTAGTGGGCTGGTTAGGGATGTGCCAAACATTTTATGTTGCTGGGCATGACCACCAGCCTGCCTTGGCATCCCTTAAATCTCTTTATTGCAATACACTTATTCCTAGATTCTATGTTCTGCCCCCTCTAGTGAGCCTTGCCTTGGGACCTTGAGCTCCCTCTGAACTTGGACATTGGAGGGTTGACCCTTCCACACTACACTTTAATTCAGTTATGTAATGATATCCGGGTGTGAGCATTGCCTAGAGTTATTCAAACTCCTCAGAACTTTGATACATTCCGGATAAGAGAAAGGCTTTGGAACCTGATTCTGACAGTTGGCGCATATCATATTGTTACACCTTGTTTTTGAATTAGGTTCTTTGGATGCAGCTTAAGAGTTTTGATGTAATTTTATTTCCTATTTTTGATTTATTTTGATATGTAATAAAATTTTGTAATAACTTATGAGGTTTTAGTAAAATGGGAGGGTTATCTATGTATGCATGAGGGTAGATATCCTGCCTATATGAGTTCCCTTTAAATTTCTGCAATTTCATATATAGGAACCATGCTTATAAGATTTATGCACCTTCATATATAGAAACCATGCTCATAAGAACTCTGCATATCATATAGAAACCATGCTCGTAAGACTTATGCGCTTTCATGTATAGAAATCCTGCTCATAGGAACTCTACAAATCATATAGACATCCATCTCATAAGAACTTTACATGTAGAGACCATGCCTTTAAGATTCTATATTTTGCATACACCATTTAACAAATAGTTATATAATAAACAAGTGCATCCTAGATACCATGATCGTAAGATTTCCACACTCCTGCTAAGCCTGTAAAAAATGTTTAAATTAACAACACTAGAAAGCATGCCTATAGGAACTATCAATAAAATCTGAACCACTCGTTTTAAGATTAACACTGATTACAAAAATTGCACCATTCTGTTAAAACTAGCAACTTTCTGCTATCAGTTTGTTTCTTTATTCCTGAATACATATAGGTCATCACGTAGGCAAACAAGTAGGTAGTTAATTAATTGCATCAGTCTTCGATAAGTTGCAGCCAGGCGAGCCTAATGTGAACTTTTTGCCTGAAAATATGTAATGAACCGGCCTGCCTAACATTAAGAATAATTTAGACCTAATCAGCACATATAAGACATGCTAAACTACATGATTTCAGTGATTAAAGGAGGTTTTATCTGAGCCTTGTTTGTTTTTGAGATCCCATAACTGTTTCATGTGTCTTGCTTGACGCCTTAATATTTGAACCTTTTAACCTGTGAAAAGCCAAGCTCCCCCCCCCTTAAGGATTAGTAGTTCTAAAAGCCTCCAGGATTGATAGGTGGGACGGGTAATAGCATGTTGTAGGTTATGACACTATTTCACACTTAATACCTTAACGGGGTGGAAAGGGTAGACATGGAGATGATGATCACACGATAACACTGTGCGTACAATTGGTTACCGGTGTTGTGTGGATGATCCATGTGATTTATAAACCTAAGACCCTTTTCCTTATGTAACTTTGTTTAATCTTGTCTTTACAACTACAAAAAAAGAAACTCTTCTTTAATTTTACTGCATTATTCCTTTCTTCCAAATTTCTTCTTCTTTGTTCATTCAATGTTTTGATTAATTTTCTGCATTTAGATCCTTCTTTAAACAAATTGTAGACCATCTAGACATTGATCCCACCTACTTGTCACGTATCTATTTTCAACCCTTATGTGTAAATTTATTTGTGTATTTATTTGTACTAAAGTCACAACATAGCATGGCCGGAAACCATACTAGTGGATCTTGAGGGGTGTCTAACACCTTCCCCTCGAGATAATTTCTAGCCCTTACCTGAACTCTAGTTTTTCAACTCAAAGCCCTTAGTGTCCTAATTCACTTAATCATTAGGTGGAGACTATTCAAATCAAATAACCCAATTCCCAAACGGGAAGAGAGTTATCCTCCCGAATATCGTAAACCCAATTTCGTGAGAAAAAAGGGGGCGTCGATAAGACTCAAAAACACCTTCACCACCCCCAATAATACTTCCCTCGGTAGGTATAGACAACATGTTTTCTATGGCTTCTTGTTCTTGTACCCCATGGTAAACTCAGAAGTAGAAAGAATATTGCTCGTAGAATCAAGGACAGGGGCCGTCATTGTCGATTCAGCAGGGATATGACCAACATCTTGTTCCCCCTCAAGACCAAAGTTTTCTTGCACATGCGGACTAGTAACCACTGGATTTTCTTCTATCTCTACAGTATCCTGTTCGACCATTACTTCAAGCGAGGTAGAAGGAGAGGTCACATCCACAAACTTTTTGGGAGTCAAAGTTTTGTGACTCCGATGAGAATTAATACTCGACTGGACTAAAGAAGTGGGTAATTGTGACTCTGATTTAGGGTTTAGTGTCACGACCCTAGTTCACCAATTGTGAACATGTCGTGATGGCACCCAGTCCCCACGACTAGGTAAGCCTAACACGTTGCGAAATCTATAATTTATAAATTCTTAAATAAGAAACAGTGGAAAATAACATAAAAGGTATGTAATCCGTGCCGCTTGGCATATACATCCGTCACACAATAAATAAAACACTACCAAGATCCGAAACCCCACGGTAACACAGACTAAAAGAGAAATACAACTGTGGCTCTATGTGTAAAGAGTATCTAACAACGAAATGAAGAAAATGTCAACTAGTAATACTAGAATGAAGGGAAGCCTCCGGATCCGCGGACGTAGCAGATCATACCTCGAAGTCTCCCGGAAAGCTGCAGAATCACCTAGTACGAGCCTGCTCTGATGTACCTGGATCTGCACAACAAAAGTGTGCAGAAGAGTAGCATGAGTACACCACGGCGGTACTCGGTAAGTGCCAAGCCTAACCTCGATGGAGTAGTGACGAGGAAGGTCAGGGCCCTACTGAGAAAAACAATAATAATATAATGATAACAAAATAAACAGTTTAACAGATAATAACAATAATTTCCGAAATAACAACATTACGATGTTTACCGAAACTGTCTACAATCAAGCTAATAACAAATAACCAACTCAAATAAACAAATCCAGGATCTGTGGGAATTGAACCCACAGTCCCATTCTCAGTACCTCTGGGTCTCCGGGAATCGAACCCGCAGCCCATGTCTCGATAATATCTCAATAACTCAGGATCTCCGGAATCGAACCCGCAGTCCCTACCAATAAGTCAGGATCTCGGGAATCGAACCAGTAGTCCACATTTCAATAATATCGGGATCTCGGGAATCGAACCCGTAGTCCACATTTCAATAATATCAGGATCTCGGGAATCGAACCCGTAGTCCACATTTCAATAATATCGGGATCTCGGGAATCGAACCCGTAGTCCACATTTCAATAATATCAGGATCTCGGGAATCGAACCCGTAGTCCACATTTCAATAATCTCAGGATCTCGGGAATCGAACCCGTAGTCCACAACCACAACAAGTAAAGGAATACACAGAGAGAAGTATAATATGCCTAATGATAACTTCGCCGATGAACAGCGCCAGCGATTACCAAGAAAACTCAAGTAAGTCAATTAAGCAACTGGACAATTAGATTCTATCTAACTGTTCTTTTATAACTACTACCGGATAGGAATATCGAATTTAACAGTTAAAAACAGTATTATCACTCATTGATCATTTTGAATAAGTATGTGTTCAACAACCAGCGCATGTACACGCCCGTCACCTCGCGTACAAGGCATTTAAAGTATCACAATAATATCCTAGGGGTGGAAGTCCCCCACACGAAGTTAGACAAGCCACTTACCTCAATTCCGGTACAAAACCGCTAAGTAATAACCCTCTTGCCACGAATGTCGGCCTCCACAAGTGTAGTATCTGATAAAATCAATAGAATCACGTCAAAATAGGCCAATTGGGCATTACCCAATCAAAATAACTCAAAATTCACCAAAACCCACAAGTTGCCAAAACCCGACATTTGGTACACTTGTCGAAAAATTACAAAAATCACATATTCGGAATCCTTATCTCGATACGAGTCTAGGCATATAAAATTTACCAAAATCGGACTTCCTTTGCCCACTCAAATCGGTGTTTTTCTTTAATTTAGGCCTAGGGCTCAAACCCACCTTAAATCTTCCATTTACAGGGATTTAACCAAGGATTTCATGTTAAAATGATGTAATTAAGCCACAAAACTTACCTCCAACGAATCCCCGATGAATTACCAGCAATTCCCGTGAGTTTCTCTCTCTAGAACTCAAAAATGGCATCTTGGGTATATGAACCCGCGACTGGTTCTGTTCTGGTTTTAATTTCACTGCCAGACCATTCCTTCTATGCGATCGCAATGACCCTATGCGATCGCATAGAGTTAAATCTTCCTGCCAATTTCCCCTTCTATGCGATCGCAATGCACTCCCGCGATCGCATAGCACAACCTTCCAGGCCTCATCTTTTCTTCTCTGCGATCGCAACACTAACTATGCGATCGCAATTCACAGTCTGACAAACCTATGCGATCGCACCCTTTGCTATGCGATCGCATAGCACATTTTTCTCACCCCTCCAATCTCTTCTATGCGATCGCACAAGTGACCCTGCGATCGCAGAGCGCCAGTTTCCATACCTATGCAATCGCATCTCCTGATACGCGATCGCATAGAACAACTCTGGGGCTCACCTCCATCCTTCTATGCGATCGCATCTACTCTACGCGATCGCATAGAGCATCCGTCTGCAACAAAAACCAGCAGTTAACAACATTTCCAAAATGCATGAAATAGCCCGATTGGACCCCCGGATTCATCCCGAGACCCCGGGATCCCAACGAAAACCACCAACCTATTCCAAAACATGATACGAACTTATTCTAATCATCAAAACACGTCTAACAACATCAAAACCCATAATTCACATCGAATTCAAGCCTAAATTTCTTAAAACTTTCCGAATTGCACATTCGATCTAAAACCCGACCAAACGACGTCCGAATGACCTGAAAATTTGCGGACATATCCAAAATCACATAACGAAGCTACAGAAATTGTCGGAATTCCATTCCGACCCCCGGATCAAAATCTCACCTATCGTTCGGATTCGCCAAAATTTCAACCTTCGGCATTTCAAGCCTAATTGAGCTACGGACCTCCAAAATATATTCCGAACGCGCTCCTAACCCCGAAATCACCTAACGGAGCTAATGGAACCATCGGATTTCCCTTCCGAGATCGTCTTAACACTGTTCCGGCTACGGACCGTTTTCTAGTTTCAAAGCTCTTATTTAGGGACTAAGTGTCCCAAAATGCTCAAATTTTCGAAACCGACTCTCCCGGCAACCCACAATAGCAGAAATGAACTTAGGGGAACAGTTAAATTAGGGATTGGGGCGTAATTTTCTAAAACGACCGGTCGGGTCGTTACATTTAGACTGGTCGGAAATGGGAGTGTTGGCTCTAAAGCTGGAGTTTCATCGAGTGAAGCCACATTTGGGACAATAACTGGAGCGCTTTTTTTTAGTCATGATGGAGTTTAGTGTGTTGAAGAAGAATGCGTTTAGTTTTAAGAGAGGAAAATAGAAATTTTTTATTCTTTAATGTGGATAGTTGTGAAAGTGACTAATAGTTGTAAAGGTAAAACATGACCCTCGCTTAATATAAACTAAATCATGCATTTATCATTAATTAACAATTTAAGCAATAATATTTTATGAAATTTAATTTCATACATTTTTGCTATTTGATTTCAAAAACCTTATTTTCCTTCAAGGGCTTTCTATGTAGACTTTCAAAATTGTAATATGACTTAATCCATTTTATTACTTGTGTTGTTACCAAATTTAGCCCTCTACTTTCAGATATGTCTACATTTAACCTTTTTATACTATTCGACCAAATGTATCCCTACCATTATACTATCCTTTCATATTTGTCCGACCATCAGTAAACTTCTAAAACCCTTCAGTCCTTTAGGTAACTCAAAATCTCCCAAATTCCTTTTATTTAAATTACTCCATTTCTTCATGATTCATTCTTTCATAAATTACTACTGGTGTAAATGATAAGACTAAACCATACAAATTATTCATAGATATTTTTAATTATTGTTGCACCCATTTCTTTTTTTGTGATATAACAAATTTGGAATTGGCTTAAATTTTTAATAGTTTTTCAACTATACACACACAGTAGAATTACATGAGTGTGTTTGTTATGTATTCTGTGCATTTGTTAATCATGTATGTATATGTATGTACGAATATCTTTTGTAATTGTCTCGATAGTATAAAGTGGGTAAACAAACTTAATAGTGCAAAATGCAAAGATATTTAATTAAGCAAAATTGAATTAAACAATATTGATTCTCCAAGGAATTTCAATTTACTATACTTTTGGTGCAACGAATTCATTCAAGGTGGGGTGTTATGAGTACTTTTGAAATTTATACAAGCTACCTAATATAAATTCTTTAATTTACTATACTTTATTCACGTACCACTGTACTTTTTAAACATGTCTTTTTTTAATTAAAAAAGCAGGCAAACGCCAACTATTATGAAAATAGTTGATCAAGAAGAAGAATAAGCGATTTAAACAAAAAGGATTTGGGAGATGGGTTACATAATCGGACTAAGGGGTAATTTTCAAAATTTTCTGTTGGCATAGATAAATTTGATTGAATAGTATAACATTAGGGATAAATTTGGTCGAATAATATAACAAAGATTAAATATAGACAATATTCGAAAGTAGAAGGATAAATTTGGACCTTTTACCTTTTTTCTATGTTATGTCATTTCACACAATTCAAGGTCTAATAATTTTGTAAAATAGACAAAATAGATACGTTACCCATTGACCTTGTTCCCAAATCCCTCTAACTCACATGTTAAATGCAGAAATAATAGTATATACCAAAAGTTTGTGTGTCTATTACATACCTTGTTTGCCACGTGTCACACACTTGTATTGCACATAAAAGAAGTGCGTGAAAGCTAAAAAAATCATCTGAAATTAAGTCCCCCCTTTATGCTATTTCCTTTTCAAATTAAAGTAAAAAACATAACCTATGTCTTCTTTCCCAATCTCATACCCAATCGTTCCCCCTGGTTTCGTCATCTTCTCCAACTCCATCCTTTCCCTAGCTTTGTCTACTCCTTCATAAGGGTGTGTTGTGGGCCGGTTCAGGACCGGGACCGGACCGGGACCGCGGGCCTGGCGGTCCTAATGGTCCTGGCGGGCCGGTCCTACCGTGCCGGGCTCCAGGTGGGTTTAAAGACCGTGATGGGCCGGTCCAACCCATTAGGACCGCAAGACCGGGACCGCGAAGACCGGGACCGGCTAGCGGTCCTGGGCCGGTCTTAGCGGGCCTGGCGGGCCTCTAGCGGTCCTAACGGTATTATTTTTAAAAAAAAAATTATTTTTTAAAAAATGGCCCAACGGGCAGATTTATAAACTAGCCGTTGGAGGTCAAAAATAGCCGTTTTTGGCTTTAAAATTTAGCCAAATGGTCCCCAAACTTTAATATAACCCCAAACTTTATATAATTACACTTTTTCCCAATTCTCAACTATAAATACCCCCAATTCTTTCATTTTAACTCACCAATTCATCAATCTATCTTAATCTCTCTCAATCTCTCTCAATTGCTTATATTATTATTCCAATTTTGTGAAATTTTGTGAAGTTGGTGAATTGAAGTATTCAAGTCTTCAAGTCTTCAACAATTTGCAATTTTCAATTTTGAAGAAGTTGTTCGTCAATTCGGTAAAGTCGTTCCAACTCTTAATTTTTAAGAATATATTTTGTGTGATTTTGTTTGCATAATTATAATTAAAATGGCATTTTCATTGAAAAAAATGTTTAGTGCTAAGGGAAAAGCTAAAATGGGTGAAAGTAGTCATCAACCAACTAACCTTCCCCCCCCCCCCGGTTCCCCGACCTACCCGTCCTAGTGGTCCAATTATTCTTGATAGTGATAATCCCTGTTTTCAATTTAGCGATACTGAATTTTGTCATAATATTTCACGAGAAGATCAACTAGATAATGAAATTATGATTGCTCTTTATCCTAATTTACAACTTCGTAGGCAATTGGATTTTGATGAAACCCAAGAGGATTTTGATGAAACTCAACATGATGTAGATGAAACCCAAGAGGATTTAGATGACACACCTACTAGTCCGGCTAATAACCCAACTGAACCACAACACCCACCCGTACAAACACCGACTTTTAATAGACAACCTTCTAAACGCCAAGAAACCTCATTAGTTTGGCAATTTTTTACTCAACTAAGAGATCAAAATAAGGCTAAATTTAAAATTTGTAAAAAATTGTTGGTTCATAAATATACTGGAGAGCGTAGTGGCACGGATACTTTGACTAGGCACATACAAACACACCCTACTGAAAAAGTTAAATATAACAGATTAAAAGCACAACTCTGTAGAAAAAAGCGGGTAACGCTAGTACAAGTTCTAATCTAGTTCAACCTGGAATTAACACTGTCACCGGAGGTATATTATATTACGATCTAAACAAAGATAGGGAAGAATTAGCAAAGATGGTTACCGTTATGTGTTTACCGTATACTTTTCCTTCTAATCCTAATTTTGTGCATTATATTAGAAAAGTTTTTAATCCTACTTATAAAGGTTGGCCTCGTGCAATAGTTAAGGCCGATATATATAAATTTAAACATGAATACGAACAATAGTTGCGGTATTTATTTAGTCATATAACTAATAGAATTTCTATTACCACCGATATTGGTAGAAGTAATAATGATTGTGACTACCTAACTGTTACTAGTCACTGGATTGACGAGGAGTGGATAATGCAAAAACGCATTCTTGCGTATAGAATAATTAACTCCCGTCACACATGTAAGTTTATCGCTAACACTGTTGGTGATATTTGTAGATATTTTTGCATTAATGATAATATAATGTCAATTTCTATGAATAATGCTTCTAGTAACACTAGTGCAGTATGCACTCTTACAAACACATTAAATCCTGCATTTAGTAATATATTTTATGTTAGATGTATTTGTCATATTTATCATTTAATTGTCGGTGATGGTATGCGAATTTTAAATGTTGAAATTGAAAAGGTTAGAATGGCTCTTAATTGGCTTTTTTATTCTAACCGCAGAAGTAGACTTAGGGAGTATTATAAAAAATGTGATGAATATGGCCTTAGAGAAAGAAAGGTTCCTAAACCTTGCCTCACTAGGTGGAATTATATGTACGAAAGTTTAGTAGTTGCTTACGAATATAGGAACCCTATTAATGCAACGTTCAATGCTCGGGTTGGGGGTGTGGATGATGATGAAATGCTTACAACCCAAGATTGGACTAATGTTAAAACTCTTATAGATTTTTTAGAACATTTTCACACTGTTACAAATGTATTTTCCGGACAATATTATCCAACTATTTATAATTGTTTAGTTTATATTGCAGCATTATGTGCATTATTTGTGGATTATAACGAGGGTGAGCCTATTTATGAATTTGCTATAAATGCAATGAAAGAAAAATTTAAAATATATTTTTTCCCTATCCCTCATATTTATGGTGTAGCAGCAATTTTAAACCCTACAATGAAATTAGGAGGTCCTCTTTTTTGGTATACAAATATTTATAACACTTTAGATCTTACAATAGAAGAACGTGCTACTCTTGCAGATGCAAAAGCATCAATTAAAATTAATACTCAAACAATTTATAATGCATACCAACAAGCCTTACAAAATTCTAGGCCAAATGTTCCAACCCCTACTTCGTCTACTTCACAGTCATCCAAAAGAGCCGCGGGCTTGAAGACACTTAAATCTTGGACGGAGTTTAGGGGTTCTCAAGGAGATAATTTTGACGAATCTTCCCATCTAAATGAGCTTCAAGTTTATTTGTCGCAGGGACTAGAGAAGGAGAATCCAGACGGGAGTTTTGAGCTTTTGGAATGGTGTAAGTTACGGGAAAAACATTTTCCTGTTCTTGCAAGGATGGCTCGCGATATATTATCTATTCAAGCTTCAACAGTTGCATCAGAGAGCGCCTTCAGTCAAGCAAAACTTCAAATAGGAGATCATAGAGCATTTATGAGGGAGAACTTGGAGAAGTCGGTGCTATTACTTTGGACTTGGAGAAGTCAGTGCTATTTAGAGTGCTATCTATGAGTCCTTCATGCTTAGTATCCGCAACCCCGTGACTAAGAAAAAAATGACTAAGAAAAAAAAGAATAAGAAGTACCATTATTGGCCTTTTGAAAAAACCTGAAAATTTATGTTGGTGTTGTTAATTTTGGTGTTCCATAAAACTAGTTTGAATTCATGATTATTGTTGAGTATAAATTTGCTTAAAACATATTGAAAATTTGGTAATTATTTTGATAAATTCAAAAAATACACTAACAAATTTGAAGCTTTGGTTTTAAGCTTGAATATGAAATTTGTTATAAGAATTTATGATGAATATTGTTAAAATTTGTTAAAAATCTACACAGAATTGAATCTATAGTCAAGAATAAAGTTATGGTGGAAGGATTGGTAATAGTTTATGGTGGAAGGATTGGTAATAGTTTGGTGGTGGTAGAAAAGAGGACGGGGTTGGAAAGATGAGGAGACAACATATTTGTTTTCTTTGGGAAGACCAGGAAAGGGGGTTTGGGTGGGGGTGGTGGGGGACAAAGGTTCTTTTCCCTTTTTTAGCAAATCTTTAAGCATGTTATCAAATATTAAAATAGTAAGCATGTGATCAAATATTAAAATAGGGCCAATTGAAAAATAGCAGGGGTTATTGAGCGAGTGAAATTGTGTTGTGTCAGTTTGTTAGCGTCGTGCATGGAATATGCAGTTAACTGAGCAGTGCTACAGCCTACAAATACCCGCCGTACGAACTGCAGCCTGCTCCTTTATTCAGAATCAAAACCCTAGCTTTTTTGAGATTATCTTTTCTTTGCCTCTTTTTCTTCCTTTCAACCTTCTTTTCCTTTGTGTTTGGAGATAGAAATCTGCCATGGCTGATTTGAACCAAGAACTGAAAAGTCTGGAGGTGGGCATTAAGCGAATGGAGTCGCAGCTTCAGTTGTTTGTTGCTGGCAACAAGCAGCGTCTCGATAAGCTTGAAACAGACCAAAACCAGCTGACCTCCATGTTACACTCAATCATTAACAAACCCCCAAAAATTAACTCAAATTCCCCGAATTTGACCTTGAAAACCTAAAGGGCTGGATATTCCGGTGCAACAACCTGTTCGACCTTTGTCAAATTCCAGAGCATAAGAAAATGGCATATGTTGCCTTGAACATTAAGGGTGAGGCTTATATTTGGTATCAATGCTATTTTAAGGACAATGGAGGATCGGTTACTTGGGAGAAATTCTGCATTGACATCTGTCAAAGGTTTGGTCCTAAACCCATGGATGTAATGGCCAAATTTAGGAGTCTTGAACAGACTGAGGAAATGGATGTTGAGCAATACCTAGTAAGTTTTGAGAAGGTTCAGTGCGACATGATTGATGCCTATCCTGGTTTACAGGAGATGTTCTACTTGTCGTATTTTATTGCAGGATTGAAGCCAGAAATTAAGACTATGGTGGATATGAAAAACCCAACAAGCATTATTGATGCCTTTAAAGTAGCTAAGCTACAGGAAAAATACCTTATAGCCTTAGATGAGAAGGAGGATGAGAAGGAGGAGGAATGAAGAAGTTATGAATCAACAAGAGCAAAAGTGAGACCCTGCATCTTAGAAGTTAGAAGTCAAAGTTAAATTTAGGATAGTTATGAGGATTAAGATGAAATTATCCTAAAGTCAGTTTTCAGACTTGTTTAGCCAATCTGTATTTTTTTTCTTCTCATTTATGTGAATTTAGAGGAGTTTTTGAAAGTACGTGCAGGTTGAAGGGTGAGAACTGAAGCTAGTCTCTGTTTATTTACTCTGTAATAGGTTTATCCTCCGAGGAATGCATTTTGAAAAAAGTATCTTATATCAAATAGAGTATGATTATTGATGAATTACCATTTCTCTGAGTTTCATATTTTTCTGGTCATTTGGAATTGTGATATTGTCTTTGCTCGTGACATTTTTGGCTGCCTGTATAGTTTTACTTTTTAATAGGTGAAGTAAATTCATCATAAAGCAGCAAGAAGGTTTTATAAATGTACAAGTTCTATAGCTGTCTCTATAATTCTCAATAAAACTGGAAATGACAGTTGAGAGAAGAGCAATACTTCTGAAAGAGTATATAACTAAACAGTGACAGCTTGTTGCCTTTGTCTGCTGATAAAATTGAATAACATTGAGCAGAGAGTTAAATTTATGCATTAGCTAGCATCCACTTTCTCAAATCACCAGTTCACCTTTCAAATCTGTTGGTCCACTTTGACACTGAACTCTTGAAACGTTTCCTCTTTTAATATCTGAAAGGAGGAGTGTGTGTTTCTATAACATGTCTGTGCTTTATATGAATTAGTGCTCACATCAGGTACTTGAAACAACTTTGAACAATATAGGAGGACTTAGTATAGCTTCTTGGCTGTGATGAGGAGAGAGAGCATTATGAACCTTTCAGTGATCTGATGCTGTGTGGATGATGGGAGAGGAGCTTCCAAAATCTTATCATAGTTTTCAAGTAAGACTTCACAACTCACAAGTGAAATTTTATTTACGTTATAAACAACTATTTCCATGATACATTTACTTGACAAGGTGTTGTGACTCGCTAGACTATATACAAGATGATACGATTTGACAACTTTTAGAAACATTTCCTGTACTTCTTCTTATGATTTCTGTCATTACTATATCCATTCTCCGTTTCCGAAGATCGTTACTAACACCATGCACTTCAATATTGCAGTGTGAAGAATAGTAGCCATACCAGTCTCCTTTGCTTATTGATTTCCTGATAAATCAGCACTTTGTTGCTATATGGTACATCAACAGTCTTCATATAATTGACTGAACCATTTTCTCCCTCGTATGGTTCTGTCAATTATGTTGTAGGATAACTTAAGAGGATCTAGTTGGCAGGAAGATTTCTCAAATGAGGTTGCTCTTCTAACAGTTTGTAATGTGGCACGTCTGAGGCAAGAGAAGACTCAAGGAAGGGGGTATGAATTCTCGCTAAGAAATCAAACACTTGATATTATTTCCTTTCTTAATATTCCTCTAGTTTCCATATTGCGCTCATGGCTCCATGCATGTGGAGATTGTGAAGCCAATAATGGCCACATAATGTTCCTCTGTTTTCTTACTCTCCGGACAAGGAGCTTCTTCTGTTGTCTTATAATTCTGTTCACAGCCTTCAGATAATTGCTCGAGTCATGGTCCCTGAGAATTGTACCACCAGAACCATATGCTGTAGGGTCACTTAGAATTTCTAATGGGTGTGGAGAATTCAGAAAGGCTCTGAAAGCTCTCCTAGTAAATGCACAATGGTTGTTGTCTAGGGTATAAAGGCCACTGCCCGGAGGAAGCAAAGGGTGAGGAGCGGATGATTTCTCATCAGGCTGGATGATGACTATTTTTCCCATTGGAGAGTATAACATTTTCTGCAAAAATAAGCATATGTACCAGGATGGGTTAGATTATTACACAAAGCTGGAAGTAACATCTGAGTTGTAAAAATGTAAATGTAACTTTTTTTCTCGGTCACTGGATGGGATTTAAAGTAACTCCAAAATTCTAAAAGTAGAAACTATGAAAGAGAGAGCGTGCTCACATTCTTATTCAGACAGGGATGGGATCTGAATGTACTATTCAAACGTTTGAGGACTTGGGCCACATGGTTTGGGTAGATGCATGAAAATGCCCTCGGAACAATGTCTCTATGCATCATCACACATTGCACATGATTCTCATCCAAACCCAAATCATTGAGCACTTTTTGACCACCACAGAACACAAATGGTGATCCAAAAGTGACAACTGGTAGAAGAGAGGATGGTTTGACGACCTTTCGGGTTAGCAGCATTAAGTTGACCAAAAGTGAGAGGCTTCCTCCAAGAGAGTGGCCGGTAAATTGAAACTTTGCCTTGTTGCCAAACCTCTGCAGATGCTCCATTATCTCCGGCATGAATTGGTCATATATTCCTTTTGCAGCTTCATAAATTCCTCGATGAACCAACACATCCATTTCCTGTGAAAATGAAATTATTTGTAGTTGATTCAGTTCATCTTCTCCATAATTATAAATACAAGATTTTCCTATCAAAGAATAAATAGATAGTACAAGATATAAAGAGTTGCTACTGATGCCTACCTCAAAGTTGCTGGGTTCAAAGAAGAGATTTGCCTGCCATGATGCCAATGAGTCTGATCCCTGCAGTTCACACATGGATAGCTTGTCAATCTGGATGAAAGTGAATGATACCCACATTTTTCTAGTAAAAAGTATGTTTTCAGTATCCCACTCTATTGGATATCCAATTGTTTATTTGAACTGTTCTATTTGTACACTAGAATTTATTTACCTGAATAACAAAACAACGAGTATATGTGGTTAAGTCATCACAAATGAACCATTCGCACGGTGAGGACTGAAGTGATTGAAGGTCCCTTGCTGCCTCCAGCTTTTGTTCCTCATCAGCAGCAACCATTGTTGTCATTGTTGATGCAGCTACATATGCAGCCATCTCTGACTTGTATACTCTTGGGGAAGAGTTATCTTTTTCATCTGTTAAACCCTCTTTCTTGCCTTTCAAGGCCACATCATCAACTGCCAAATTGGATTCACTGCCAAGTGATAATAGGTCCTTAGCACGGGATTGGACATAAGATGCTGCCGAAACTGCTATATCATAAGCAGCAGATGGCCGAGGTTGATGCTTATGCTCAGTTTCCTCTGTTTTATCTGTATAAGTCACTGCACTGTCTGATGATGGCACTGGAATACGAGTTGAATCCTTGTCGAACTTGGCTTTGATAGCCATAGCTTCTGCTTTTTTCACCAAGGAAGATGTTACGAAGTCCAGGCCATAGCATCTTTCTAAATCCTCGGGCTGCATATTGGAGGAGTGATTTTCACTACTTAGACTTGACGAGAACAATTTTTTTTTTTTTTTTTACGAGAACAATTTGAAATAAATACTAGTACTCTAGTAGTAATTAATCAATGATGCCACAAGCGGGAGAATTTCTTCAAAGGTGGGGTAGATTAAGAATGACTAAAGGCGTGAATTGCTCTAGGCGCCTCTTGATTAAATGACTATTTAACTGAAGCACAGCTATGGTAAACTTGTTTAACATCAACTAGGAAAAGATGTTTGGGACCGCACTGGGAGGCCGTCCAGGTAAATGTACCTACCTTGTTCTGGTTTCAGTGTTATTATGTGGCCTAAGGCTTCCCGTGCAAAGAAATCCCCTAGCCTTGGAAATGAAAGGCAAGTGCCAAATACTGATAAACCATTACTTCAGATAATGACCTCTAAAAATAACGAGCAAAGCTGAAAGGGGGAAAATCTGGGATCTTTTCTTTGGTAGTTTTCACTATGATGGATGTAATGTTCAACAGCTTTCTGTCAATTATCATGCACGTTATGTCCTTTTTTGCACAGTAAGGAAAGAAGAAAAAAAACACACAAAAGAAATACACAATGATGAATACTAGTAATAAATAGCTTATCTATATTCATTTTCGGTTTGTTTCCTTTTCATATATAGTGGAGTGGGAGGATAAGGAAGGTAAAGATTGAATCCAGATGATAATGGGCAAATTAGGAATAAAGAAATATTAACCAGCTTTATGCATGTCCAGGACAAGTGAACAAACCTTAATCTCGGGAACAATATAAGCCATGTTGCATAAGAAAGCCAGCTGAGAGAAAAGCTTGGAATCTGACCAGGAGACTCGCCTTAACAACCTGGAGAAGGATTCTCTATCAATGTTCATCTCCCCAACTGCATCATTGTCATCTTCATAGTCTACTTCACAACCTTCATCCTCGCAATCTCCACCACTATTTTCCATGTTGAGCATCTCTGCATTGTCATTATTCTTCTGTTTCTCTATCCAATTTCTCCTTAGTTCCACGAGCCTTCGAATCCAATTGGACCTTCTTGTCTCGTCCTCAACCTCCATCCCGTTGTTGTCATGATCATGATCATGGTCAGGATCAGTCTCAAAGATAACGTCATCTACGTTAATATCCTTATTGGTGTCAATATCAAACAGGAACGACCGAAGAGAATCAGGGAGGAATGAACTTGACAACTGAAGTTTAAAGGGACCTCCTGTAGAATGACTATTCTTCAGTTTTGGCTGTGTTGCTAAACTCTGGATACGATTTGCACGACAACACAGGTGGTTGTCGGAATAGGATCTTCTCATTTGAGCTTTTCCATGAGTCCCTTTGCTCGAAAATGAACTCCGAAAGTTGTCTTGCTCCTTCCACCTATCTTTCGAGCTTTTGGTCACAGGAGAGCTTATTATGGATACACCACTGCATGCCATGATTGCCAAGACTTGATCACTGCTTGTAGCGACCTAGAGGCAACACATTAGAAGAAGAAATCAAGGAGAGAATAAGAAGGATTCCTGGAGGTTTGTTGAATTTAAACAGTAAAGAAGAGGGGTCTTATAAAGAAGCTATTCATGACAAAGTATGGCTTTGTGCACAACGAGGACATAAGGATGATTCCATTTAACGACCGTCAAGCACAAATTTGGAGGACTTTGAACATGACTACTTTATCATAATTAATGTAGCTTGCCTAATCTATCAAAAGGACATGGGCATAACAGTAATTGGATCTCTAATGAGACAGTGATCGAATTTGTAGAGCTCTACACTATAATCAATGTTCCTCTTTGGAATTTACAATCGATTCATATTCCTAAACCAAAATTTGACTTAGATCTTCACGGACAAATGAATGTCTAAGTTTTCTGTACGTTAGCATAGTTTATATGGCGAAATTCAATCTAGGGCTGCCTCATCCTCATATCAGGACCTTAGGATACCCTCATGCCGAAACCCAACATGGCTAGAGAACAAATTTGTGAAAAGAAGCAAGGGCGGCTCTAGGGTAAGGCAAGTGAAACCTTTGCCTTATGCCCCAAAAATAAGAAGCATTGCTATATTATTATATACGTAATATATATTTCATAATTTATATTTATATAATTATTAATAAAAGGTTTTATATTTAATAACTTTTAATATTTGATAGACGTAAGATTGAGTAAGTTAATTAGATAAAAAAAATTCGTTAAATTAAATAATATATTTATCTTCTCATCAATTTTATTTTCTTCATTTATGTATAGTCTTTTTAAACGGTTCTCATGATTTATTTTTCAATTTTAACTCAAATTCTCTAAATTAACTATTCTCTTTTGTTACATTTCATTGATCCACACCCTAGAAAGCAAGTTCTTTTATGTTTCATCCTTTTTAACTAAGAAATTCCCGAGAAAATGTCGCAAGATTCAAAATACGACAAATAATGGGTTCACCCTTTACCATTTTCATTTAGGGGAAGATCAATTAAATACCATATGATGTGCGACTAACTCATACATCGTGAGTTGCACTCTCACCACTATATCAAAGTCATGTATTTTTTTTTGTATCTCAATATAATATGAATTTCGTAAAAGACGCTTCAGGGTCTTTTAATATAATTTGGTTTTAGGCCATCAGTTTTGTTGAGCCTCCCCTCGTTGACCATCAACAATTATTTATAGACTATAGCCCCACCATGAACGTACTGTTCAACCAACTTTATTCACATTTTGTATCTGAATGACACACTTGTCATTATTGCCTTATCTTAAATGAGACTCTATAAATTTGATTGAGAATATCAGGTGTGGACAAGTGGCTCTGATAGGCGACTAATAAAGCCTTGATTTACGTCTCCCAAAATTTTAAACAATGAATTTTAAAATTTTATTTCAAATTAGACAATATTAATGTCTGTAGAAAAAAATAAAAAAGTACAAAAATTATAAAAAGAAAAAGAAAAGAAAGAAAGGTGTATACTCTTTAACAATAATATATTTTAAAACTTTAAATTAAACTACTTAAATCTTCATATTAGTAAATACATTTTTTACAACAATGTCAAAGGTAATATATTGTAAATAATTGTCTAACATCTTATTTATTTAAATTATTATTTTCTAATATAAATAATAATATTACTATGTGAAGTTAAAAATTTTATATCATTTAAGAATATGTAGTATAAACAATAAGTATGAAAAAAATGGCAAGATTAATGTTTTTGCATACATGTGAATACGTACTAATAAAAAAAATATAAGGCCTCTTATTAAAATTTGGCTATAGGCCACCAATTTTAAGGAGCCGCCCTTGAAAAAAAGGTTTAGATTTAGCCATCCATATCGCTATTGTGTAATGAATGTGGCAACTACAATTTCCTTTTGAAGTTTACACGAAATATTAATTAAGTCCGTACCTTGGTAAGCAACAAAGATTTGTCTTGAGCTATGAATTTAACAAAATAAGCATTTTGCTGTTGATTTCGATGTAGAATCTTTAATTTTAGCGTTCTCAACAAAGAGAGGCACTATATATGCGTTCGTCACAATAATGTACAAGAAGAAAATGAAAAGAGGATCAGTTTTTAAACTTCAGCAGCGGAAACAAATTTGAGTTCCATTATTCATTAAAAGAAATGATAATGTGGAATCTTATCTGCTAGGTGCAGTCTTAAGGAGAAAAAAATGGGCATGGAGTGCGAGGGACGTTGGATCAAAAAATATATACTTTGTTTCTTTTAATCATCTAATTGTTATGAACTTGCTCTTTGACAAATTAAATTTGTTTCAAAATATTTGAGGTTGTAAAAGATAAGAAGTCATTTATTAATTATTTTCTAATCTATTCTTACTATTTCAATTAGTGGAGTGTTAATTAAATAAAATATTTAAAGAAACATAAATCACAATTTAGAAAAATACTCTTATAATTAAGTCCATATGTAATATCTTTAACGTATACAAATGCGTATAAATAACATGATTCGAATTAAGAGTACTAAAGGAGTTGAACAACCTACAAAATCAAAGGCACGTGACTTAATGTAACAGCCCATGCAACCATTTAATGAGAGCATGACATAAAGTAGTGATTTTGATGAGAAACTATGGGAAGATGGGTCACTCCTAATTTCAACTCCTACATTGACCATATCGTTCATCCAATCCTTCTGTATCCTTGGAGTTATCGTCTCTGATTAAGTCCTACGATTTGTAGTCTCATAAGTTTCCTAGCTACCACCTAATATGTTCACATTAGAATGGAAATTTCTATGCAAAATAGTACTATATATTATGAATATAATATTCCTTTTGCCCATCATAAATGAACACTGCAAAGTAGTCACAACTTAAAAGGTGGCTCCTTAATAAAGTACACCTGCTTTTAGAAAGTTCTTGCTTAATTGCTGTAAAGGAGTTGGTTCTTATACTACTACCTCGCAAACGAATTCTTCTAATTAAATTTATCTTATAATCCAAACTTTCGTGCTTTACTTAAAGTACTTTTGGGGGGAGAACGTAATTTATATTTGACAAATTAATCAGAAGAGCATTTTTGAGCAGTAATTAGTGTTTGGTCAAGCTTTTGAAAACTGCTTCTAGCCTCATTTATTTTTCTAAAGATTAAGACATCTGAATCTGGATACACATCTGAAGATCAAGATGTGTATTAAGATTAAGACATCTTCATTTGTTTGCACTTAATGGAGATCTGAAATCATTCATATCTCAGATATTAAGTGCATTTGTTTTTAGAATCTGAATCTTAATTATTTAGATCTTAATCATTAAGTGTGTTATTTTTTTTACTTCATAACCATTTAGTGGGTCTGGGTCTGAATAGTTCTGTATGATTAAGATCTGTAACAAAGACTTAATTGCATTAAGATGTTATAACATATTCATTATTAACTGTCGTCACCGCCTAACATTATCAACTATAACTATGCCACCACCACCACCACCTCCACCACACCACCATCATTCTCAATCATAGCCTCCACCATTATCGACCATCACCACCCATTATCCCCACCACTCCGACCACCATATTCAATCTCACCCACAATCAACATTCATCCACCTCAACTACACATTAGCCATCACCACCAACAACTATCATATTTTAAAAAATTATAGTATTTTTTATTGATAGAATATCGGATTAATTAGTATTTCATTGAAATTTAATGTTTATTGATTTCCAAATAAAGATAGATTTTCTACATTTTGATGTTAAAAATCAAACAATCTTAATTATTTCTATTCAGATCTTAATACACATATTAATATATTCAGATGTGTATACAGATTCAGATGACTTAATCTTAATACACATTTTCGTATCCAGATGTATATTCAGATTCAGGCGTCTTAATCTTAAAAAAAATAAATGACATCTGAATAAATTAAGATGTGTATTAAGATCTGAATATTAAATAATTAAGCCTGTTTGATTTTTAACATCTAATTGTATAAAATTTATCTTTAATTAAAAATTAATAAACATAAAATTCAAATGAAATACCAACTAATCTAATATTATATCAATAAAATATATAATTTTTTTAAATATGATAGTTGTTGGTGGTGATGACTAACAGGTGAATGCCGACCAAAAGCAGTGGTTGGTGGTAGTTTTGGTTGATGATGGTGGTTCTTGCTAGTAGCTAGTAGTGATTGGTAATGGTGGTGATTATGATTGAGGATAGTGGTGGGATATTTAATAATGGCGGGTGGTGGTAGTCGTTGTGACTGAGGAAGGCGGTGATTGGGTGGTGGTAGATTATAATGATGACTAGTGCCAGCTATTGTTGATGTGATGGGATAATCAGTTGTGGTAGTTAGGTGGATGTGTTGATTGAGAGTGAAAATGATGGTAGTCGAATTGGTGGGGATAATGGGTGGTGATGGTCGATAATGGTGGCATGTATGATTTAGGATGATGGTGACATGGTGGTGGTAGTGGTGGTTGAGTATGGTGGTGGTGGTGGTTGCATGGTGGTATTGATAATGGTAGGCGGTTACTGTAGTTAATAATGAATATGTGATAGTATCTTAATGAAATTAAATCTCTATTATAGATCTTAATCATACATACCTATTCAGACCCATTAAGTGATTGTAAAGTAAAAAAATAAACGCACTTAATGATCAATATCTGAATAATTGAGATTCAGACTTTAAAAGCAAACATGCTTAATGTTTGAGATCTAAATGATTAAGATTTAGACCCTCATTAAGTGCAAACAAATGAAGCCATCTTTCTCAATAGTGCTTCTCAAAAAAGTGTTTTTGGAGAGAAGCTACTTTTTTCTACTTCTCCAAAACTGCTTCTACTTCTCCTCAAAAGCACATTTTTTTCCTTCCAAAAGCTTGGCCAAACAGGCTATTAGTCAGTAGTTCCTAGTTTTCTTTTGTCTTTCGTCATTTTTATCGTTTAGTTGAGAAAACACTTGTGGCTCTATTAATTCCTTTTGTTTTTTCTTGTTTCATCCCATCCCCTTTGTACTGACACAAAATTTTCGAGTTCAGTGACGGAAGCAAAATTACCGCTAAATGGGTTTAGAAAAAGGAAAAAAGTTTTAAAAAGGTTGTAGTTAGAACCTGCAAATGTTTTGAACCCCCTTGACCACTAAGTTATGCTTTTAGGATGTGTCAAGGGTATTCAAAACATAATATGTAAAGGTAAAAAATAGATTTTTCTTTACATATAAAGTGTAATTTTTTTGCGAAGGGGGTTCGGGTGAGCACCCTTACGCCCTTCTAAATCTGCTCATGTCCGTGTCACTATTGGTTTAGTAATTACTAGGGGTGTGCAAAGGAAGCCGACAAACCGTATCAACCCGATAATCCGAGTCAAATCGAGAAAAAATACCAACTATGATTTGGTTTGGCATTAGAAAAAGAAACCCAACCATAATTGATTTGGTTTGATTTTAACTAAAGAAAATCAAACTGAAACCAAACCAACCCGATATTATATATATAGAAATTTTAGATATTTTTAAAGTATAAATATACTGCATTTCCAAAAATATATGTATAAATATACTTATTGTGGTGTAATTTATAAATATTTCTTAAACTTTTTCATAATTTTATCTTTTAAGGTATTATTATTTCAAGGATGGACTTAGAACTTTTGAATGTTCCAATAAGTTTTATAGTCATTAATATTAGTAACTTAAATAATGCTAACAAAAGCCCAAACCAAAATCAAATCAAGACTAATGCTAACAAAATGCATTCAATTCAATACTAGAAACGATAATGTATTGAATATCTAATTTTTGTTTTGGAATGATTTAGATAAAAATGCATAACCTATTTTTTTTAGCGTTTAGCCATGTAATTAATACTCCTTTATTTGTCCACTTATTTTAGCATGGCTTAGTACTTTTAGATTATGTTTATTTTATTATGAATTTTTAATTAGTAACATTTATATTACATAATTTTATTTTCTTTATTGTTAAATATTTTAGGATAATGGCATGACACGTTTCATATTTTGTATTATTTTCTTGAAAGTATCTTATATAATTGTATCTTACTAGAATTACAAAAATATTTTAAGCACAAGTTATAAGTTTTGTGCTACGAAGATTTTACCGGAAGAAAAACCCGAATAAACCGAAAACCCGAGATTAAAAAATCCGAATTTTATTGGTTTGATTTGGTCATTAGATTTAATAATCCGACACAATTAATTTGATTTAGTAATTACAAAATCCAAACTAACCCGACCAATTTGCACCCTTAGTAAATACACTATGTTAGATGAACAAATAATAGTCAAGCAACTTAAAGAGAAAACATAAAAGGGTATAAAGTCCATTAACTCTGTCTTAGTTCTAAATTAAAATTAATTCGAGTCAGTTGTATGAATTTTCAGTATTTATTAAAAAATACTCAAACCAACTATACTCTAATAATAAATAACTAGACAATTAACGATAAAGACATTTGCCAAAAATCAGCCTTCACCTATGCTTTGCCCACTTGTTCGGTTTTACTCCATCCGGTTCATAATAAATATCTAATTTGTTTTTAGCATGTTCATTAAAAAAATACTAAATTATATATAAAAATGCCTAGTATGACTAAACTAACATCAATTAAACATTTAATGTGAGAAGTAAGAAAACTTTTTAGGAATATGTACATATGGGTTATGTTGTAAAAACAAATTAATTTCTTTCTTGATTACATAACTGGACACTTATGAATCAATATAAAAAAGCAAATTAGACACTTATTGTGAAATGGATGGAGTATTATTTTGTTTGCAAGACATTTCTGTTACTTTTGTGACAACTCTCTTTATTATGGTAGTTAAGCACATTGCAATTCTGATTGCCGCTCAACTACTTAAAGAAACAACGCTTAGTAATGGTCCAAAAGTAGCTTCTAACTCCAGCTCTATAATTATGGCTTCCTTTTGCTTTTTTGTTATAAAGTTGTATAAAAAAGAAATTAGTTTATTTTTCAAATAAATCAACTAATGCTGAGTTTAAATCTAGAATTTTGGTTTCTCAAAAGGTACTTAATTATATTTAATCTCACTCTGGAAGATGATTAAATTGCCCCCAAGCAGAACAGAGCACATAAATAAACATAGCGAGAGTACCCATTTGCAAAGATTAAATAAGTGCATTACGCCTCGCGATTTAATTGGATATGAATTTATCTCTATGTTTAAGTTTGGTATGAGTGATAGAGGGATAATAATCTCGGAATTAAATTTGAGATGAATTATAAATTCGTGATATAACTAGTTTTAGGATTGTAGCATTATTTTTATTCCTATGAGAAGGTGAGATAACGATAACTAATTTCGAAATAAATTAACCATTAGAACCGTCAATATGGGCTTGGCCCATTGGCCTGGCCCAGTCCAGCCCGTAATTTAGCAGGATTAGGCTAGAATTTTTGGGGTCCATTTAAAAATGAGCCTTTTAAGTCCGACCCGAGTAAGCCCATGACCCGTGAGGCTTGACTGAGGTTGGGTTGGGCTGGCCCGTTAGCCTAATAAATATATATATTTAAAATATATATGTAAAAAAAATTATATGACTAATAATAATAAGAAGAGCATCCCAAGCTTAAAATTTATTAAGCTCATTGTGTTAAAAGATCAAAGTCTTGAAACGTTAATTATTTTTAATTTTTTTTACTATTCTTAATATTTAACTAATTAATATTAGAAACGAATTGTAAATGTAGATGAAATTGAAGATGTTAAAATAACCTTCTAACAAGCGGATTCAAATGTGTTATCAAAAAATCATGTGTTGGATATCCCATAAGCGTCATGAACGTTCTCTTGAATAGTTTGCTTTGAGTTTTGACTTTTAGTGAATGAAATGGTCTTGTCTTTTACATTTTTAGTGTTTATTGTAATAATATAAAAGAATTATTAAGTTTTGTGAAGTTTTTCCAATAAATCTTTTTAAAAATTTTAAAATTTATCTTTTTTTTATTTATTAGAACTTAAAGAAAAAATATAAAATTATATTTTAAAAATATGATAGGCCGGTCCGTGGGAGCCCGCAACCCACATATGGCCGGAGTGGGCTGACCATTATAAGACCCATCAAAATGATAGGGTAGCCCAACTCAGCCCGTCAATTGCTAAAGCCTACGTGGGCTGAGCTGGGCTAGCCCCGCCCATATTGAGAACTCTGTTAACTATGGGTTAACTTGTTTTCTAATCAAACTAACTACTCCATAATTTACGCTAGGGGTGTACAAAGAAAATCGATAAATTGCACCAAATCGATAATTCGAGTCAAACCGGACAAAAAACCTGATCATGGGTTGGTTTGGTGTTGAAAAAAATAACCCGACCATAATTGGTTTGATTTGGTTTTAACTAAAAAAAAAGTCAAAATCGAAACCAAACCAACCCGATATTATATTTATTTAATTTTTACAAATATTTTATATATATAAATATTTATTTTTAATACAATTCATAAATATTTCTTAAACTGTTTCGCAGTTTTATCCTTAAACATATTGTTTTAACTTTGGATTTAACATTCTTAAATGGTCCAATAAATTTTATAGTTCATAAATGTAGTAATTCAAATAAACTTCACATCAATACTGATGTTGCTAAGAAAATCAAATTCAACACTAGAAATTACAAATACCGTGGATATTTATTTTTTAGTTTTGCATTGTTTATATTCAAAATGAATAACTTAGTTTATTTTTTTCTTTAGTGCTTAGTTGTGTAACTAATATACTTATAGTTGTACTTATTTAACCATGACTTATATAATACTTTTAGATTATGTTAATATTTATTATGACTTATTACTTAGTAATATTTTCTTTATGGATTTTAATATTTTTGTTGTTGAATATTTAAGTACAATGTTACGAGGCATCTCATATTATTATATTATTTTCTTGAAAAATACATTTATATAATTTTATTCTTGTAGGATTAGAGAAGTATGTGGAGCACAAATAATATATTTGTGCTACGAAGACTTATCGGGAAAAAAATCCGAAAACCCGAAAAACTCGAGAAAACCTGAGATCGAAAAACTCGAATTCGTTGGTTTAGTTTGGTTTATAGATTTAAAAATCTAACACTATTAGTTTAATGTAGTAATTGAAAAATCCGAACCAACCACACTTTACCCTCCAAATTTAGGCTATAGGGCGTTATTGAAGCGAACAGTGTACCAGCGAACTATAGCAGCATTTTAATTATTAAGAACAAATACACACTCCACATTTACTCCAAACATTGACCCCAAAGAACAAACAAAAGAAAGAACAGATTTTTGTCTTTTCTGAACAATTCGATGTATCAGTCAATATTGAATATGAGAATATATCAGTCAATGTTGAGAAATCATATTTTCACTCGATGGTAAAAAATAATAATTGAAGTTACTATGAATCAAAAGGAGAAATAAATACCTGGAAATTATCAATATGATTAACGATTCCACACGACTTCTAGAGTTTTTTCCCGGTCATGAAATCAGAATTCAAAATTCCGATCAGAAAGCCACGGGAAAAGAGAAACCAAATCCCGTCTAATTCCGAAACTATTTTATACATAAATCCAATCGCCACGTTGAACAGAGAGCAGCAAAAGCAGAGGAAACCTCTGATCACTCCGATCAATCGTCTCCGCCGGAAAACGTTCGAGAAATGGAGTCACTTTCCTCGGAGCAAAAGCTAACTCCAAATGTGAACGCGTCTGTGAAAGGGGAAAAGATTTAGTGCATTTCCGGCTCAAATAATGGGTGAGAAGCTCATGCATCCAAGCATTTACTTCAAAAATCTATCACAACAAACGAAACTTAATATACTAATGAATGTTGTAATTTTTTATTCGAAACAAATGATAAAAGAGAAGGTAGAATTAAATACAACATAAATTATTCAACATACAATGCGATAGCCGATACCACTCTTGGTCTTGGAGCTACTTCAAGGCCGATTAAATCAGATTCCAAAACTTCGATTTCCAGATTTTTTTAATGTATAAACAAATGTCAATGCGTACCGCTGCACTGAATCCAAATAGAAATCTAAAGTTAAAATGTACTTGAACAAAAAACAGGAACACCAATCTTCACTCTCTCTTTGCTAAGAACATAAAATTAAAAGTTGGAGAGAGTGAGATTTGGGGTAGTGTTGTGGTGTCTGTAGGGGTATTATATAAGGGGAGTTGGCAAATGGCAGGGTGGAATCACAAAAACCAGCCTCACAGAATCTTGTCACATGGTATTTGAGTCCCTCTTTCCTTTGAGAATCTTCACCTCCATTTGACATTTTTAACCTTGGCATTAAGGCCATTTAATTTCCTCATATATTTTTTATTTTTATTTTCGACATTCAAATGAAGCCATTTTTAGTTAATTTTTAAAATGTATTCTTTTGTTATATTTTTTGTTTGAGAAAACTTATACATAGTACTTGTAATATATGGATGCAATTTCTGAACCCGTAAAGTCAAATTTTATAAAGAAATCCTCACTTGAATTAGTAGTCGATAAGCAAAAAATTGTCAATCATATCGGAAGGTTAATGTCTGATATAATCATATGTTGTCACTAATAAAGATTAGAGACCAAGAAATAAATCAGTAATATTTGTATAACTTTAAATTTTCACTTGTTATTTTATAAATTTTTTCACAAAACTAAATCATTTTACATAAAGCTTTGCTTTATATCGTTTTTTGCTCGTTGAGCTCGTGTGATTGAACCTTTAATTTAACCATGCAAAAGCTAAATGTTTTCAGCACTCGCACTTGCTCGTGACATTAAACCTTACCATGCAAAAGCAATATGTATGGGATCAACATAGTCTAATATTATCTTTTCTTTTCAAATTAATTAAGTACTGTATTTACTTTGATTTATACTGAAATTAAGACAAGAGTTTAAATATTTTCCCAAATTCCTTTAAGTCGCTCCGTACGAAAGGATAAAAGAAATATGCATTGTCCACCGTAAGTGTCCTAATTATGATCAGCGCCCGGGATATTTCTATATTGATCAACCTGCATATTGAAGATGCCATGAGGAATATTATTTTTAGTTCAACGTATATATTGTATATTCAAATTAAATCACGTTTAGAAGTGGGAAAATAAAAATAAAAATAAAAATAGGAAATAGAATAGGGGTATTTTAGTCAGGAAACAATAAACTCTGACAGCGGAGAAATATTTATTGAGAAAATGACATACTAATTCCAGGTCAATAAAGTTGAGTTAAAGTGGGTGCCAAATGTGCGGTTGCATGCAGCGGAACACCGGTGTCTCTCGCCACCCGGCTACAGAAGTACAGTTGCCCATCTTTTCCCAGCAGCGAGCCAAATGACCAGAAAACAAACAAAAAGAAGCAAAACCACTTACTTTGTCTTTCTCAGAAACCATGCAATGACTCTCCGATGAAAACGTGTCACCCCTCATTGGATCGTTTAAAAAACGAAACTCCTAGTTCAATGAATCCTCTCTGCATTTCAGTGGATTGAACATCATGTTCACTTATCGCTGAAATGTTTAGCTATCACTTCCAAGACATATTGTTTATTTCTTGGTAGTAGCGTACATAAACAATATGTACATTAAAATATTTCACATGAAATGGATCCACATAGAGGGTTGTGGTGCTCAAGCACATGGATCCACATAGAGGGTTGTGGTGCTCAAGCACTCATTGTACTGTAAGATAATTATATCGCAGCCATAGTAGAGATTAAGACACAATTACATAATCAATCTAGAGTTAGAGTCTAAGGAAGCGTACCGCTAAACTCCATGGATTCAGCAGGGATAGCAAACGGCGATTAAGCCTGAGACCAACTTCCACAATCCACTAGCTATGCGCTCTTACAGCCCGGAGAACTTGACTGATGGGACGTCTACCGTTACCACGTATTCAAGAGGCAGAATACGCTAGGGTTTTCTAATAGCTAGGGAAAGGGGGTTGGCCTCTATTTATAGAGAGTGCCTACCCATCACAGGCCAATAGTTATTGGGCCTCACTTATCCACACACATAATATTTAATATTAGGCCTTTTTATTTTATCCACCACTTGGGCCACATCACTATCCTTTCAAGCTATAACCAATTAACGTAAGTCCAAATTCCAACATTCTCCCACTTGGACGCCAACGTTAATTGAGGACACGAAAATAATTTTAAAATATTTGAGTTTAAGAAAATCATTTTGAAAAAAAAAGGATTTTAGACTCTACAGTGGCCACACTACTCACATAGCCAAGGATAGAATGTCCCGTATACCAATCCATCCAGTCTCAATAGAGAAGACTAACAATGAATCATAGCAGGCATCACACCATTTTAAAGTATGAATTCCATCTACGACACATGTGCTAGAGTTTCCATCAACATGGATCAAACATGTGTGCTAAGCAGTTTATCTTTCTAATCAAGGTGAATAATTCACACCTCTTAGAAAGAAATAATCCTCCAAGTGATATTATAACCATATCACCTCAGGAGCCTCCAAGTGAATCTTATTCATATCACCTCAGGAGGGTTCCCTTGTGCCTTACCCGGGGTAATCAAGGCAACAAGCCGCAAGACTCAAATATATCATGAGTTTATGCAATGTCCGATTGGAAACAAGATTAAATAAATTATCATGTTAGTCATAAGCATAACAGATATCAAATAACATAAGTTTGCATAAAATAGAATTTATCAAAAGCAATATCATAGTCAGCAATTACAAAGTAACTCCCACTGACTAAAGCACATCAAAAGAATCTAAAATACCCATATTTTTAGCATGTTCATTAAACACTATAGGCCTGAGACCTTTAGTCAAAGGATCAGCCAACATAGATTCTGTGCTAATATGCTCAATACGTATATCACCTTCTTTTACCATGTCTCTAACCTTAAGAAACTTAAGGCTAACATGCTTAGAGCCTCTTGTTCTCTTGTTATTCTTGGAAAAGAACACAGTTGCACTGTTGTCACAGAGAATAGTCACCGGCTTAGATATAAAATCTACAATTTGTAATTTAGTAAGAAAATTCTTCATCCAGACAACATGTGAAGCAGTCTCAAAACAAGCAATAAACTCAGCTTCCATTGTAGATGTAGCAGTGATACTTTGCTTCTCACTTTTCCAGGAAATAGCACCTCCACCCAACATAAAAATATACCCAGAAGTTGATTTCATAGTATCTTGACAACCTGCAAAATCAGAGTCTGAATATACTAGAAGATCCAGATTATCAACCTTTTTGTATACAAGCATGAAGTCTTTTGTGCGTTGTAGATATCTCATCACTTTCTTTGCAGCCACCCAATGTGCCCACCCAGGATTAGAAGAAAATCTTCCCAACATGTTAACAGCAAATGCAATATCAGGCCTTGTACAAACCTGTATGTACATTAAACAACCAACAACACTTGCATATGGCACATCTTTCATAGTTCTCATTTCAACTTCATTTTTCGGACATTGATCCTTGCTAAGTTTGTCTCCTTTTACAACGGGTGCAATACCAGGTCTACAGTCTTGCATATTGAAAGTTTTAAGAACACTCTCAATGTAGGAACGCTGTGATAAACCCAATAAACCTCGTGACCTATCTCTTTTAATTTCTATCCCAAGAATAAAAGAGGCTTCGCCAAGATCTTTCATATCAAAAGACCTGGACAAAAATTGTTTGGTCTCATTCAATAAGCCTAAATCATTTGTGGCAAGCAAAATATCATAAACATAGAGAACCATGATAATAAAATTACCATTAGCTATTTTAAGATAAACACATTCATCAAGCTTATTTTCCACAAATCCAAATTTTGTAATAATTTCATCAAATTTCAAGTACCACTGCCTGGAGGCTTGTTTAAGCCCATAAATGGATTTGTTAAGTTTACACACTAGATGTTCTTTACCAGCTTCTTTAAACCCTTCAGGTTGAACCATATAAACCTCTTCAAGTAGACCCCCATTCAGGAAAGTAGTTTTAACATCCATCTGGTGCAATTCTAAATCAAAATGAGCCACAAGAGCCATCACAACTCTAAATGCATCCTTGGATGAAACAGGAGAAAATGTTTCTTTATAATCAATACCTTCTTTTTGAGTATAACCCTTAGCAACCAACCTTGCTTTATAACGGTCTATATTTCCCTTGGAGTCTCTTTTGGTTTTAAACACCCATTTGCAACCAATAGGCCTAAAACCTACAGGCAATTCAACTAACTCCCACACTCCATTGTGCTCCATAGAATGCATTTCATCTTTCATTGCTTCACGCCATTTATCAACAAATGGAGAAGAAATAACTTGAGCATATGATAAAGGATCAGTCAGCTCTCCAATATCACTGAGATTTTCAGTCACATACACGATAAAATCATCAGAGATGGCATACCTTCTTTCTCTTTGTGACCTACGGAGTGGTTCATTTTGAATATTTTGCTCAGGAACTATGGGATCTGCCTCATTGTTCCCTTGATTCTCTCCCTCATGAGTAGGTTGGTTTACCACCTTTTCATGCATAACAGGTATAGGGACAATGACTTCCTTCTCTTTCAATACAATTTCCTTACCACATGAACAATCACAATCACAAACATCATGCTCAAGAAATTTCGCATTAATAGACTCAACGATTCTAGTGCCACGCCCAGGACAGAAAAACCTAAAACCCTTAGAGCGGTAAGGATAGCCTATAAAGAAACAACTGGTAGTTTTAGGATCAGTTTTCTTTTCATTGGGTGAATAAATACGAACTTCAGCTGGACATCCCCAAATGTGAAAATGGTTCAAGCTAGGTTTTCGGGTTGTCCATAGTTCAAAAGGAGTTTTCAAGACAGATTTTGTAGGAACTCTATTTAGAATATAGCTAGCTGTTTTTAAGGCTTCACCCCAAAGAGACTCAGGTAAGCTAGTCCTTGACATCATACTTCTCACCATTTCCATGAGAGTACGATTTCGTCTTTCAGTCACACCATTCTGCTCAGGAGTACCCGGCATGGTATATTGTGCTACTATCCCACATTCTTGCAAAAATAAAGCAAAAGGCCCCATACATTGACCAGGCTCATCATATTTTCCATAGTACTCACCACCACGGTCAGACCTCACTATCTTAATGGATTTCCCAAGCTGTTTTTCAACTTCAGTCTTGTATATTTTAAACTTATCAAGTGCTTCAGATTTTTCTTTTAAAAGATATATATAACAATACCTTGAAAAGTCATCAATAAAAGTAATAAAATACTTATGATTGGTTAAAGTAGGTACATAAGGTCCACTAATATCAGTATGAATTATTTCTAAGAGTTCGGAACTCCTAGTAGAACACTTTCTCTTAATCTTGGTCATTTTACCCTTAACACAATCTACACAAATTTCAAAATCTTTTGGATCAAGAACAGGTAAAATATTTTCCTTTATCAATCGTTAAATTCTTTCTTTAGAAATATGACCAAGACGCCTATGCCATAATAGGTAAGACATTTTACTCATAGCAGACCTTTTGTGGGCAATATTTTCAACATGCATTGCAGAAAAAGTTTCATTAAATATATTCAAGCGATATAGACCATCACTTAAAAAGGCATCAGCAACAACATGTGAATCATAGGAAATTTTAATAATACCATTATTTTGTTGAAATGAATAGCCAGCTTTGTCCAAAAGGGAAACCGAGACTAATTTCCGTCTCATAGACGGTACAAAAACAGTATTTTCTAAACGAATACTAGAATTATTCTTAAAAGGTAAAATAGATATCCCTATAAACTCTACTTTTGCTTTGAGTCCATTGCCCACAACAACACTGGCTTCATCCTCTTTTGGCTTCCGTTTGCTTACTAGGTCCTGCAAGTCATTGGTTACATGAACAATTGCACCACTATCCAACCACCAAGAATTTAAAGGAACATGAACAAGACTAGTTTCAAAGCAGACAAAAGCCAAAAGTTTACCTGATTTCTTTTTCAGAGGACAGCCAGATTTCTTATGACCTACTTGTTTGCAATCCCAGCACTTGAGTTCTTTCTTAATTACAGCTTGAGGACTAAGAGGATTATGAGACTGACCTTGGTTACCACCATGCTTATTAGTATGACCACTATTACCACCTGGACGATGAGACTGGCCATGTTTCTTTTTGTGAAATTTGGGTCCACCTTTTCTTTTGTAAGATGGGTAATCAGTTGACTTAGACGAACTAACAAAGTTCACTACACCCTCAATTTTCTCCTTTTGGATCCTCCCTTCCTCTACCACACAAACAGTAATAAGTTCATCAACACTCCACTTATCCTTTTGGGCATTATAGGTTGTCTTAAGTTGGTTAAACTGCTCAGGAAGGGACCTTAGAGACTGGTGAACAAGAAAATCATCGGTAATGGTTACACCTAAATTATTCAGTTTGGTAGCAATGTTAACCAGTTTCATAATGTGATCACGGACACTACCTACAAGATCATACTTTATGGTAGAGAAGGAATCAATTAGGTTTCCTATCTCAGCTTTATCAGATTCTAGGAATTTCTGTCCAATGGCACTCAAGAAATCTTTTGCATTTCCATTATCCTTAATTGCACCTTTTATGTGATCAGAAATGGATCTCTTCATGATCATAAGACTCAGTTTATTAGCCTTCATCCATTTTTCATACTTAGCCTTTTCATCAGCAGTGCTAGTAGTTGTAGGTTCAGCGGGTTTCTCTTCAGTCAATGCAAGGTCTAGGTCCATTAGACCTAACACTATTTCAACATCCTGTTTCCATTTCTTGTAGTTGCTACTAGTCAAAGTTTCAATAGAATTCAATTGAGTAGTCATGTTGCTAACAGCTGTATAAGCAAACAACACAAAATTAGATAGAGTTATGGGCATGAATATATCAAATCAAAAGAGTCAAAGATATCCATTACACCCCTCCTTTGGGTAGAAGATGCAACTGTCTCCTCCTTTAAAAAATTAAGGAGTCCAAGGCATTCATTGCATCCTCACGTTTGGGCAAGAGATACAAAGCCTCCCCTTATTATCCAAGAGTACAAGGCATACATTGTGTTCTTCCTTTAGGTTAGAGACACAAAACCTCCTCTTACATCAAATTTTCCTTATTCATTTAATTTAGATATATACGTGAGAATCCAAGATATTAAGCTTCATCCTTTGGGTTGAAATATAATATCTTATCTCATAAATTAATTTTGTGTCACTAGTATCAAAAGGGTAAACCTCTAACACCAGCGCACACTCTATTAAGGATAATTTATACATGTGCACTGAAAATATTCAATGACTCAAATAAACAGACCACTTTGGTGGAAACTATTTATTAATCATAATTTTCAATCCATGTATAAGATTTTTCACATGTAAAAAAGTTCTAAGAATTTCCAATGACTCCAAATAAATAGACCACTTTGGTAGGAACTATTTATTAATCATAAATTCTTATTTAACTAATATAATATACATGTGAATTAAAATAGAGCCCACGTAATGCCAATCTTCTTAGTACTGTGTTAATCATTTTAATTTCATTCTCTAACTAAAGTGGCATGATGATTATTTTAATTCATGGTAGTATAAGTATTTAGAGTATGCCCCATATAAAGGTGTAGTAAAGGAAACAGATAAAATTAATATCTCATGTTTAAAGAAAAGAATAATTATTATTGGTCGATTAGGCCCCAAAGCCCAAAACTTCAACAGCAAAAACCTAAAGTTTCTACTGCGCCTGCTCTTCTTCTTTAAACATTCTGGTTTTGCTTTAGCCATGACAAACTACCATAAAATACATAAATCTAGACCATTAATAATCCAACAATGACAGGAGTCCTTCACAATCACATGCTTCAACATATTTATTTATTATTTTAATTCTTACTTGCCATAACTAGGCAAAAGAAAGAGAGAAAAAAAAAAAAATTTCACAACCACTTTGACGCAATCTGTGTCGTCACCACAGGGAGCATTTAATGGCAAGCAGATCTTTATTTTTATTTGTTTGATTCAATTGCAAACAGTATTCAAAAATATTAAGTTTTGAAATTTACAAAACACAACACATCAGACAAGTTTGAAGTTTCATCGCTTCATCGCCGGCGACACAGGAAAACAACGATTATTGTGGTTTTGCCTTTTGAAACACAAGATTAATATTTGATCTTAATCTCTAACTATGGTGGCTCTGATACCAACTGTAAGATAATTAAATCGCAGCCATAGCAGAGATTAAGACACAATTACATAATCAATCTAGAGTTAGAGTCTAAGGAAGCGTACCGTTAAACTCCATGGATTCAGCAGGGATAGCAAACGGCGATTAAGCCTGAGACCAACTTCCACAATCCACTAGCTATGCGCTCTCACAGCCCGGAGAACTTGACTGATGGGACGTCTACCATTACCACGTATTCAAGAGGCAGAATACGCTAGGGTTTTCTGATAGCTAGGGAAAGGGGGGTTGGCCTCTATTTATAGAGAGTGCATACCCATCACAAGCCAATAGTTATTGGGCCTCACTTATCCACACACATAATATTTAATATTAGGCCTTTTATTTTATCCACCACTTGGGCCACATCACTATCCTTTCAGGCTATAACCAATTAACGTAAGTCCAAATTCCAACATGTACATGATATCGAACATATAATTTTATAGATAATTTCACATAAAATAAATATATATTTAAACTGATGTGTACTACTAGTTAATAGAATCTAAGTATGCGCTCTACTTGATATCGAGATTGATTTGTAGTGCACTTTTTGACTTTCTTTTTCATCTGCAGGCTCTCCCTTTTGTTCTTAACTTCGTCCTTTTTTCTTCTTTAATTCATTTACTTCATCGTGGCACATAAGGAAAATATCTTTAATTTACCGCTCCCAAATTTGACAGCTTACATTGTGGTTTGGAATCCTCACAATAATTAATGTATATTCAAAAAAAATATGAATATTCATATTTTTGGTCATTCAATCAACATTTTATCCGTATTAAATATAAATGATCCAAAATTTTTATCCGTGTTGTTTAAAACGTATTCAATCTGTCCATATCAATCCGACTCCACCCACCAATTACTAGCATCAATTATTAGTGAACATTCATTGCTTTAAAATGGTGGATCCGCCACGATAAAGGGGTATCAAATAACATCCCTAATAAAGGATGTCTTAGTCACTATTCACCATGTTGAATCAGCTTATATATAAATAATGTTGTTTTATAAATGTAATTTAATTTGTGCTCTGTTTGGATGGCAAAGGGTAAGAAAAGAAACTGAAATTTATAAGGAAAAAATTGAAAGGAAATGTGGTACGTATATTATTGCATTTCACTTGGGTTAGAACGAGACTACGAGAGAAAATTAACTCAAGAACACTACAACCTTTGGTTATTAGTAATGCACAATGTAATTGAAGTACCTGCGATACTAAATATTCAAATTCAACCTATATTCAATACTCAAATAAATATGTTAGAGATCTAGAAATAGTTGATCCAGTTAAGGAGAAGAAATGGAAAGTTGAGCTGAGCTGAGAAGAATGACTCATTTCATACAATGAAATCAACTAACTCTTTGTGTACAGAAGCTATGTATATATACATCTAACTAACTTCCACTAACTATTCTATTAACTTAGTCAGTGACAGTTGTTACCTAAGTTCTTAACCGCCTAACAGAATAAGCTAGAGGAGCTGCTTGACAGTTATGGTTTATACTCGATTCTTTAACACCTTCCCTCAAGTTGATGGTTGAAACACATCTTTCAACCCCAGCTTGGATGGTAGATAATCATCTTGTGGCTTTCCAAGACTCTTGGTCAGTAGATCAACTTGTTGTCCTTTGTAGAAATATAGTGTGTATTTACCATTCCTTGAGAATAATATTTTTCTCTAACAAAGTGATAATCTATGTCAATGTGTTTTGTGTGTTTATGGATATGATGTTGGCTGCAATTCGGATTGTATTTTTGCTGTCACAGTATAGATCAATAGGCACTTCAACTTCCACTCCTAATTCTTTGTATAGACTTGTTAACCAAGTTAATTCAGCCATTGCTGAAGCTATGCTTCTGAACTCTGCTTCTATAAAGCTCCTTGCCATACTGTCTTGTTTCTTTGACTTCCAAGAGACTAAGGCATTTCCAAACTTCACTAGATAGCATGTAGAAGACTTTCTAGTATGCAAACAACCTCCCAAGTCTGAGTCACATTGGACTTTTAGTTTTTTAGAGTTTTCAGAGGGCACCATCAATCCTAAATAGGTGCATTCTTGATATACCTTACTACTCTTAGTGTAGTTTCCATATGGGATTGCTTGGGCTTATGTATAAACTGGCTAAGGACTTAACAACAAAGTCTATGTCTGCTCTGGTCATTGTCAAATACAGAAGTCTCCCTACTAGTCTTTGATATTGGCTAGCTTCAGATATTAAATGATCTGTATCTGCATTTTCCTTATATGTGCTTTGAGTGTTGATGAAGTTGTCATAGTCTGCAGAGGTGGGCTTTTAATTATGCTCTAATGGAGGACTAGAAGGTCTAGCTCCTTCAAGTCTCATCTCAACAGTTAGCTCTAGAGCATATTTTCTCTGATTCATGATAATACCTTCTCTTAATATGGAAAACTCAATGCCCAAGAAAAACATGAGCTCACCAAGATCTTTCATCTTGAACTTGAGTTGCAGATCATATCTAGTATGCATGATAAGCTGAGGATAACTCTCGGTTACCTAAAGGTCATCAACGTATACTAATACAAGAACCCGTATGTACTACACTTTCTTAGTGAATAAGGAGTAATCAAAATGACTTTGAGTGAAATCAATATGCAGAAAAACATCAATAAGCTTCTTGTTCCACTATTGTGGTGCTTGTTTGAGGCCATATAATGACTTGTGTAATCTGCAGACTTTGCTTGTCCCTCCCTGGGAAGAAAAACCTTATGGGATGTCCATGTACATCTCTTAAAGCAAATACCCTTGAAGAAAGGCATTGTGCACATCTATTTGAAAGTTGTGCCAGTGCTTAGCTCCTGCAACTGCTATAACTGACCTGACTGTGACCATCTTGGCCACAGGGGAGGAAGTTTCTGTATAGTCGAGCCCTTCTTGTTGGTTTTAACCTTTAGTCATTAGCCTTTTATATCTTTCTGCTCCTCCTAAGACTATGTATTTAACTTTAAAAATTCATTTACATCCAATAGTGACCTTTCCATCTGGCAAATCAACAATGCTCCAAGTTTGTTATCCTCTAATGCTATGATTTCTGACTTCATAGCAGTAATCCACTTAGGATTCTAAACTGCTTCACTGTAGGACTATATTTCAATAATGGATGAGTAGGCACCTAGTGCAGAACTATAGGTATAAGAGATATTATTGTAGCTTATATAGTCTGATATAGGATAACAATAGCTAGACTTCCCAAGAGTTGGAACCAAAAAGTTATTCATCCATAGTGGTGGTTTGGACACTTAGAGATTTTCTGCTAGGTTCAGACACTTTATGATGAGGCACTGGTGCTGAAGCCTCAATAAAAGACTCTACATCTGGTGATGTACTGATTTCTGAAGCAGCTGATGGGTTTGGAATTTCATCAGATACTAAGGGATCAGTATGTTATGCATTAGATAGATCTGTAGAATTTTAAGGAGGTACGTTATATTGCTTTCAAAATTAGTGTCAAGGGAGAACTTTAAGATAGGGAACGCTGATTATATAGGAGAGATAGTGTGTCCGAAGGGATAGATATCCTCCTTGAACACCACATCTCTACTGACTATAACTTCTTGGAGGCTAGTGTATACATAGCATAGCACTTTTGAACCATATAATATCCAAGAAAAATTGAAGGAACGACTCTCGGAGCAAATTTATCAATTTTCCTTACCTCTGAGACATAGCCTAGGCAGCCAAACATTCTCAAATGAGTGGCAGGAGCACCATGCAGTATTTTATGTGGTGTTCTACCCTTGATTGTTGAAGTAGGTAGCCTATTTATAAGATAAATTGCAGTAATAACACATTCTCCCTAGAATTTGAGTAGAACTGAAGCTTGGAATCTGAGTGTCCTTGCTACATTGAGTATACGCCCGTGCCTTCTCTCAGCCACTCCATTTTGTAGTGGAGTGTAAATACAAGAGCTTTGATGAGTGATGCCTAGTTACTTGAGCAATTTTTTCATTTGAGTATTAAAGAACTCACAACCATTGTCTGTTCTTAGAACTTTAACAGTAGAGGAATGAATAGTTTTAACTATTAAGAAGAAGTTCCTAAAAACCACAATTACTTCAGCTTTTGAGGGTAACAGAAACAACCGTGTGAATCTAGAATGATCATCAACTATGATTAAAAAATATCTCTTTCCATCGTAGGTAGGAACCCTGTATGGAACCCACAAATCAACATGCATGATATCTACGTTAGAATGAACAATTGGAGTACTTAAAGGAAAGGGTAATCTTGTTTGCTCAGCAATTGAGCAGACTATACAATGTTCAGTATCATCAAATTTCACAGACTAAAATTCACTAACTTTCTTCAGTATATCCAAAGATACATGACCCAGCCTCCTAGGCCATAAGGCAACATTTATTCTAGTATAGTCAATGATATTACAATAAGAGATTTGGAACAGAACTTGAGCTTTTTGTAGTAGGTGTTGCGGAAGCCAAATGTATAAAGTGTGAATGAGTCACAACTACTATACCAAAAATTATGACATCCACCAAATAATAAATAAGACAATAAAGCAACAATAAAAGGAACACCAGAATTTACAGGTTCGGCTAATTTTGCCTACTCCTCGGACACAACCAATATTTTATTCCATTCCAAAATACAAGTGAAATAATACTAAAGAGAGAAGATACAAATGCCTTAAGAAGATAAGAAGGCAAATGAGAGGTGTGTTTAGATCCTAAACATTAGGCCTTCTTTTATAGGGAGAAACCCTCCCCAATATATGTTCCCCACCGATGTGGGATGAGGATTTTTGACAAAATTCAACAAATCTCCACCTTGGCAAAAATTCCACATCTTCAATTTTCTCTCTATAACAAATTTTGGTTGCGTCTTCATCTTCAATCGTGAGTGTTCAACAATGTTGATCAAATCCAAACAATGTTGAAACTTGATCGCAGTCACCACCTTTGTCAGCATATCAGCAGGATTCTCCGTAGTATGAATTTTCTTCACCGTAACTCCACCTTCTTCTATGATTTCTCGTACGAAATGACATCGAACATCAATGTGCTTCGTCCTTGCATGATAAACTTGGTTCTTCGCTAATTGAATAGCAATTTGACTATCACAAAAAATTGTGATACCTTTTTGTTCAACCCCAAGCTCCTTTAGCAATCCTTGAAGCCAAATTGCCTCCTTCACAGCCTCTGTAATAGCCATGTACTCTGCCTCTGTTGTAGACAAAGCAACTGTTGACTGTAAAGTAAACACATAACCAGTAGTTGATCTTCGTTTGTCCAGATCACCCGCAAAATCTGAGTCCCAATATCCAACTACAGACTGATTGCCTTCCTGCTAAAAAACTAACCCGACATCTACAGTATTATGAATATACCGTAGAATCCACTTCACAACTTGCCAATGCTCCTTCCCTGGATTATGCATATATCTGCTAATAACTCCAACGACTTGTAAAATGTGAGGTCTCGTACAGACCATTGCATACATCAAGCTACCAACAATATTTGCGTATGGTACCTTTGACATATACTCTCGTTTAGCTTCATCCAATGGCGACATAGTAGTACTTAGCTTAAAATGGGGAGCAAGTGGAGTACTAACTCTGGCTTAGTCTTGTCATCTATGCCAAAACGTTGTAGTACTCTCTTCAAATATTCTTTCCGAGATAAACAGAGTTTCTTTGAACGTCTATCTCTTATTATCTCCATGCCAAGAATTTTCTTCGCCTCACCCAGATCCTTCATCTCGAACTCCTTCTTCAGTTGAATCTTCAACTTATCAATCTCTTCCGAATTCTTGGAAGCTATCAACATATCATCAACATATAGGAGAAGATATATAAAGGAACCATTTTTAAGCTTGCACAAATACACACAATGATCGTATTTGCTTCTCTTGTACCCTTGCTGCAACATAAACTTGTCAAATCGCTTGTACCATTGTCTAGAAGATTGTTTCAACCCATACAACGATTTTTCAAGTTTGCAAACCATATTTTCCTGTCCAGCAACTTTGAATCCTTCTAGCTGAGTCATGTAGATTTCCTCCTCCAAATTTACATGTAAAAACGCAGTTTTTACATCCATCTGAACTAGTTCCAAATCCAATTGTGCTACCAAAGCCAACATAATTCGAATGGAGGATTGTTTTACAACTGGAGAAAATACTTCATTGTAATCAATTCCCTCCTTTTGAGCATATCCTTTGGCCACCAATCTTGCTTTGTAGCGAACATCTACTTGGTTAGGAAATCCTTCCTTCTTTGCAAATACCCATTTGCACCCAATTGCTTTCTTTCCATTCGGGAGATTGGCTAATCTCCATGTATGATTCTAATGAAGGGACTGTAATTCATCATTCATGGCAATCCTCCACTTATCTTCTTCTGAACTTTGGACTGCGTCTTTATAAGTGGTGGGAACATCATCAGCGGCAATTGCGGTTGCACAAGCAACTGTCTCTATGAGACGAACAGGTTTCGTTACTTTCCTTTTTGGCCTGCCGGTTGCTATTGATTCAAGTTGTTGTTGAGGTTCCTGAGTTGGAATCTCCTCTACTGGCTCTCCTTCCAGAGGATAATCTTCATTTGTTTCCTCCTCTGCTTCTTGTGTAGGAAAAATAAATTTTCCCTCAAACTCCACCTGCTTAGAAGCACCATCATTTTCTTTGGTATCTTCATTTGTTACTTTGTTTACCATAGAAGATTCATCGAAGGTAACATCCCTACCGAATATTACTTTCTTTGTCATAGGACACCATAAGCGATGTCCTTTGACTCTAGAAGTAATCCCCATAAAATAGCCTTCTTTGCCCTTGGATCCAATTTTTACTCCGTCACATGATAATATGCAGTTGAGCCAAATACGTGCAAAGAATCGTAATCTACAACAAGCTTTCCATACCATTTTTCAAATGGTGTCTTGCCATCAATAGCAGCAGATGGTAAGCGATTAATGAGGTGGCATGCATATGTAATTGCCTCAGCCCAAAATTCTTTGCCCAAGCCAGCATTGGACAACATACACCGTACCTTCTCCAGTAAGGTCCGGTTCATGCGTTCTGTCACTCCATTCTGTTGTGGTGTATATCTGACAGTGAAGTGTCGGACGATGCCATCATTTTCACAGACCTTATTGAAATGATCATTTTTGTATTCACCTCCATTGTCTGTGCGAATACACTTGATCCTCCTGCCCGTTTGATTCTCAACCATCATCTTCCATTTGAGAAAAATTCTCAGCACTTCATCTTTGCTCTTCATTGCATACACCCATACTCTTCGGGAAAAATCATCAACAAAGGTCACAAAATAGTGCTTCCCACCCAATGAAGGTGTAACGACCCGACCGGTCATTTTAGAAAATTACGCCCCAATCCCTAATTTAACTGTTCCCCTAAGTTCATTTCTGCTATGGTGGGTTGCCGGGAGAGTCGGTTCTGAAAAAAATGAGCATTTTGGGACACTTAGTCCCTAAATAAGAGCTTTTAAGCTAGAAAATGCCCGTAGCCGGAACAATGTTAAGACGATCTCGGAACGGAAATCCGATGGTTCCATTAGCTCCGTTAGGTGATTTCGGGGTTGGGAGCGCGTTCGAATGTATTTTGGAGGTCCGTAGCTCAATTAGGCTTGAAATGCCGAAGGTTGAAATTTTGGCGAAACCGAACGTTAGGTCAGATTTTGATCTGAGGGTTGGAATGGAATTCCAACAATTTCTATAGCTTCGTTATGTGATTTTGGATATGTCCGCAAATTTTCAGGTCATTTGGACGTCGTTTGGCCGGGTTTTGGATTGAATGTTAGTTTTGTAAGTTTTGAAGAAACTTAGGCTTGAATCGATATGATTTATGGGTTTTGATGTTGTTAGACGTGTTTTTATGATTGGAATAAGTTCGTATCGTGTTTTGGAGTATGTTGGTGGTTTTCGTTGGGGTCCCGGGAGCCTCGGGATGAATTCGGACCATCAAGCGGGCAATTGGAACTTTGAAATTTCTGCAGAAAATGCAGCAGCAGTGCAGCAGACGTTAAGCCTACGCGTTCGCGTGGCAATGGCCGCGTTCGCGTAGGCATGGTAGGGCAAAGCATCGCGTTCGCGTCCCTTGAGTCGCGATCGCGTAGAAGGGAAAGAGGAAGCACCGCGTTCGCATCTCAGGTGTCGCGTACGCGTAGAAGAAAAACGGTCGACTGGAAGGTTGTTCTTCGCGAACGCGTGGGTGTCGTCGCGTTCGCGATGAGGAAGGGAAATTATTCTTCGCGGACGCGTGGGGATCGTCGCGTTCGCGATAGGTAATATTCGCAGGTCATCGCGAACGCGTGGGTTACTTCGCGTTCGCGTAGAAGAAGTTGGACTGTTCATCGCGAACGCGTGAACAGTAACGCGAACGCGATGAGCAATGGGGTCTGGCAGTGAGCTTAAGTTCAGAACATAACACCCGCGACCCCCATACACAAAAACGCCATTTTTGAGCTCCAAGAGAGGATTTTGAAGGGAAACGCTGGGATATCATCGGGAAATCATCGGGGGTAAGTTTCTTGACCTTAATTCGTTGGTTTATCATGAAATCCGTGATTATTTCACCGAAATTGGAAGATTAAAGGTGGGTTTGAGCCCTAGGCCTAAATGTTAGAAAATCTCTGATTTGAGTGGGCAAATGGAGTCCGATTTTGGTAAATTTTATATGCCTAGACTCGTATTGAGATAAGGAACCCGAATATATAATTTTTGTGATTTTTCGATAAGCGTACCGAAAGTCGGGTTTTAAAAGATATGTAATCCGTGCCGCTTGGCACATACATCCATCACACAATGAATAAAACACTACCAAGATCCGGAACCCCACGGTAACACAGACTAAAAGAGAAAATACAACTGTGGCTCTATGTGTAAAGAGTATCTAACAACGAAATGAAGAAAATGTCAACTAGTAATACTAGAATAGAAGGAAAGCCTCCGGATCTGCGGACGTAGCAGATCATACCTCGAGGTCTCCGGAAAAGCTGCGGAAATCACCTAGCACGAGCCTGCCCTGATGTACCTGGATCTGCACAACAAAAGTGTGCAGAAGAGTAGCATGAGTACACCACGGCGGTACTCAGTAAGTGCCAAGCCTAACCTCGATGGAGTAGTGATGAGGTAGGTCAGGGTTTCCAGCTGATCTTCCGGGCATGCCGCCTGACAGAGACATTGACTTTGCTATTGACTTGTTGCCGGGCACTCAGCCCATTTCTATTCCACCGTACCGTATGGCTCCTCCCGAATTAAAGGAGTTGAAGGATCAGTTACAGGAGTTATTGGGCAAGGGTTTTATTCGACCCAGTGTTTCGCCTTGGGGTGCTCCTGTATTGTTTGTGAAGAAAAAGGACGGTTCTATGCGTATGTGTATTGACTATCGTCAGTTGAATAAGGTTACGATGAAGAACCCGTATCCTTTGCCCCGTATTGATGATTTATTTGACCAGTTACAGGGCGCACATGTGTTTTCTAAGATTGATTTGCGCTCCGGGTATCACCAGCTGAAGATTCGGGAGCCAGATATCCCGAAGACTGCCTTCAGGACCCGTATGGTCACTATGAGTTCCTCGTGATGTCTTTTGGGCTGACTAATGCCCCAGCAGCCTTTATGCATTTGATGCACAGTGTGTTCAGGCCTTATCCGGACTCGTTCGTGATTGTCTTCATTGATGATATTCTAGTATATTCTCGGAGCCGGGAAGAGCACGAGCAGCATTTGAGGATAGTGCTTCAGATCCTGAGGGAGAAGCAGCTTTATGCCAAGTTCTCTAAATGTGAATTCTGGTTGAGTTCGGTGGCATTTTTGGGCCACGTGGTATCGAGTGATGGTATTCGAGTAGATCCGAGGAAGGTGGAGGCCGTGCAGAGTTGGCCCAGACCCTCCTCCGCTACTGAGATTCGCTGTTTCCTTGGTTTGGCGGGCTATTACCGTCGTTTCGTAGAGGGGTTCTCTTCGATTGCTGCACCTATGACTAGATTGACCCAAAAGGGTGCGCCTTTCCAGTGGACAAACGAGTGTGAGGCGAGCTTTCAGAAGCTCAAGACAGCCTTGACTTCGGCCCCTATATTGATGTTGCCTACAGGTTCGGGGTCCTATACCGTATATTGTGATGCCTCACGAGTTGGACTCGGTGCGGTATTGATGCAGGACGGTAGGGTGATTGCCTACGCGTCGAGACAGCTGAAGGTGCATGAGAAGAATTACCCTGTTCATGATTTGGAGCTAGCTGCCATTGTTCACGCCTTGAAAATTTGGCGTCATTATTTATATGGGGTTCCTTCCGAGATCTACACTGATCACCGGAGCTTGCAGCACTTGCTTAAGCAGAAGGACCTGAATATGCGTCAGAGGAGATGGTTGGAACTACTGAAGGACTATGATATTACTATTCTCTATCATCCGGGCAAGGCTAATGTGGTTGCTGATGCCTTGAGTCGTCGGGCAGAGAGTTTGGGGAGTTTGGCATATCTACCAGCTTCGGAGAGGCCTATGGCGATGGATGTTCAGGCTTTGGCCAGGCAGTTGGTTAGACTGGATCTTTCGGAGCCCAGCCGGGTTCTAGCTTGTGTGGTTTCTCGGTCTTCTCTATTTGACCGCATCAGGGAGCGTCAGTTCAACGACCCTCATTTGCTTGTCCTTCAGGATAGAGTTCGGCGTGGTGATGCTCGAGATGTTACCATCGGGGATAATGGAGTTATGAGGATACAGGGCCGTATCTGTGTGCCCAATGTAGATGATTTTCGAGAGCTGATTCTAGCAGAGGCCCATAGTTCGCGGTATTCCATCCATCCGGGTGCCGCGAAGATGTATCAGGACTTGAAACAGCATTACTGGTGGAGGCGGATGAAGAGGGATATAGTTGATTATGTTTCTAGATGCCTCAATCTGCCAGCAGGTGAAGTATGAGCATCAGCGCCCGGGTGGATTGATGCAGCGGATTGAGATTCCAGAGTGGAAATGGGAACGCATCACCATGGACTTTGTATCTGGGCTTCCACGGACTGTTAGGAAGTTTGATTCCATTTGGGTTATTGTGGATCGGCTGACCAAGTCCGCCTATTTTATACCGGTGAGTACTATTTATTCATCGGAGTGACTGGCGGAGATCTATATCAAGGAGATAGTTCGGCTGCATGGTATTCCAGTTTCCATCATTTCAGATAGAGGCACCCAGTTCACTTCACGGTTCTGGAGAGCTGTACAGCAGGAGTTAGGTACTCGGGTGGAGCTGAGCACAGCATTTCACCCCCAGACTGATGGGCAGTCCGAGCGCACTATTCAGATTTTGGAGGATATGCTCCGTGCGTGCGTGATTGAGTTTGGAGGTTCGTGGGATCACTTCTTGCCACTGGCGGAGTTTGCTTATAACAACAGCTACCAGTCTAGTATTCAGATGGCACCGTATGAGGCCCTATATGGTAGAAGGTACAGGTCTCCCGTGGGTTGGTTCGAGCCGGGCGAGGCCAGGCTGCTTGGTACTGATATGGTTCAGGATGCTATGGACAAGGTCAAGGTGATTCAGGACAGACTTCGTGCAGCCCAGTCTAGACAGAAGAGTTATGCGGACAAGAAGGTTCGCGATGTGGCTTTTATGGTCGGTGAGCGGGTTCTGCTTCGAGTCTCGCCCATGAAGGGCGTTATGAGGTTTGGGAAGAAAGGAAAGTTGAGTCCTAGATTTATTGGCCCTTTTGAGATTTTGAGGCGTGTTGGGGAGGTTGCTTATGAGTTGGCCTTACCTCCCAGCCTAGCCGGAGTTCACCCCCGTATTTCATGTCTCCATGCTCCGGAGATACCATGGTGACCCGTCGCACGTGTTGGATTTCACATCCGTTCAGCTAGACAAGGATCTGTCTTATGTTGAGGAGCCAGTAGCCATTCTAGACAGGCAAGTCAGAAAGCTAAGGTCAAAGAACATCGCTTCGGTAAAGGTTCAATGGCGGGGCCAGCCGGTCGAGGAGGCGACTTGGGAGACCGAGCAGGATATGCGCAGCCAGTACCCTCATCTTTTCACTACTCCGGGTATGTTTTCTATGCTCGTTCGAGGACGAACGAATCTTTAAGTGTGGGAAGATGTAACGACCCGACCGGTCGTTTTAGAAAATTACGCCCCAATCCCTAATTTAACTGTTCCCCTAAGTTCATTTCTGCTATGGTGGGTTGCCGGGAGAGTCGGTTCTGAAAAAAATGAGCATTTTGGGACACTTAGTCCCTAAATAAGAGCTTTTAAGCTAGAAAATGGCCCGTAGCCGGAACGGTGTTAAGACGATCTCGGAACGGAAATCCGATGGTTCCATTAGCTCCGTTAGGTGATTTCGGGATTGGGAGCGCATTCGAAATGTATTTTGGAGGTCCGTAGCTCAATAAGGCTTGAAATGCCGAAGGTTGAAATTTTGGCGAATCCGAACGATAGGTGAGATTTTGATCCGGGGGTCGGAATGGAATTCCGACAATTTCCGTAGCTTCGTTATGTGATTTTGGATATGTCCGCAAATTTTCAGGTCATTTGGACGTCGTTTGGCCGGGTTTTGGATTGAATGTTAGTTTTGTAAGTTTTGAAGAAACTTAGGCTTGAATCGATATGATTTATGGGTTTTGATGTTGTTAGACGTGTTTTTATGATTGGAATAAGTTCGTATCGTGTTTTGGAGTATGTTGGTGGTTTTCGTTGGGGTCCCGGAGCCTCGGGATGAATTCGGACCATCAAGCGGGCAATTGGAACTTTGAAATTTCTGCAGAAAATGCAACAGCAGTGCAGCAGACGTTAAGCCTACGCGTTCGCGTGGCAATGGCCGCGTTCGCGTAGGCATGGTAGGGCAAAGCATCGCGTTCGCGTCCATTGAGTCACGATTGCGTAGAAGGGAAATAGGAAGCACCGCGTTCGCGTCCCAGGTGTCGCGTACGCGTAGAAGAAAAAATGGTCGACCGGAAGGTTGTTCTTCGCGAACGCATGGGAGTCGTCGCGTTCGCGTTGAGGAAGGGAAATTGTGCTTCGCGGACGCGGGGGGGATCGTCGCGTTCGCGATAGGTAATGTTCGCAGGTCATCGCGAACGCGTGGGTTACTTCGCGTTCGCGTAGAAGAAGTTGGACTGTTCATCGCGAACGCGTGAACAGTAACGCGAACGCGATGAGCAATGGGGTCTGGCAGTGAGCTTAAGTTCAGAACATAACACCCGCGACCCCCATACACAAAAACGCCATTTTTGAGCTCCAATGGAGGATTTTGAAGGGGAAACGTTGGGATATCATCGGGAAATCATCGGGGGTAAGTTTCTTGACCTTAATTCGTTGGTTTATCATGAAATCCGTGATTATTTCACCGAAATTGGAAGATTAAAGGTGGGTTTGAGCCCTAGGCCTAAATGTTAGAAAATCTCTGATTTGAGTGGGCAAATAGAGTCCGATTTTGGTAAATTTTATATGCCTAGACTCGTATGGAGATAAGGAACCCGAAAATATAATTTTCGTAATTTTTCGATAAGCGTACCGAAAGTCGGGTTTTGGCAACTTGTGGGTTTTGGTGTATTTTGAGTTATTTTGATTGGGTAATGCCCAATTGGCCTATTTTGATGTGATTCTATTGATTTTTATCGGATTCTACACTTGTGGAGGCCGACATTCGTGGCAAAAGGGTTATTGCTTAGCGGTTTTGTACCGGAATTGAGGTAAGTGGCTTGTCTAACCTCGTGTGGGGACTTTCACCCCTAGGATATTATTGTGATACTTTAAATGCCTTGTACGCGAGGTGACGGGCGTGTACATGCGCTGGTTGTTGAACACATACTTTACTCAAAATGTTCAATGAATGATATTCCTGTTCTTAGTTGTTAAATTCGATACTCCTACCCGGTAGTAGTTAGAAAAGCATGACTAGATAGAATCTAATTGTCTAGTTGCTTAATTGACTTACTTGAGTTTTCTTGGTAATCGTTGGTGCTGTTCATCGGCGAAGTTATCATTAAGCATATTATACTTCTCTCTGTGTATTCCTTTACTTGCTGTGGTTATGGACTACGGGTTCGATTCCCGAGATCCCGAGATTATTGAAATATGGACTACGGGTTCGATTCCCGAGATCCTGAGATTATTGAAATGTGGACTACGGGTTCGATTCCCGAGATCCCGAGATTATTGAAATGTGGACTACGGGTTCGATTCCCGAGATCCCGAGATTATTGAAATGTGGACTACGGGTTCGATTCCCGAGATCCCGAGATTATTGAAATGTGGACTACGGGTTTGATTCCCGAGATCCCGAGATTATTGAAATGTGGACTACGGGTTCGATTCCCGAGATCCTGCGATTATTGAAATGTGGACTACCGGTTCGATTCCCGAGATCCTGAATTATTGGTAAGGACTGCGAGTTCGATTCCCGGAGATCCCGAGCTATTGAGATACTATTGAGACATGGGCTGCGGGTTCGATTCCCGGAGACCCAGGGGTGCTGTTAATGGGACTGTGGGTTCAATTCCCACAGATCCTGGATTTGTTTATCTGAGTTGGTTATTTGTTGTTAGCTTAATTGTAGACAGTTGCAGTAATCATCATAATGTTGTTGTTTCGGAAATTATTATCATTTAAACTGTTTATTTTGTTATCATCATTATATTATTGTTTTTCTCAGTAGGGCCCTGACCTACCTCGTCACTACTCCATCGAGGTTAGGCTTGGCACTTACCGAGTACCGCCGTGGTGTACTCATGCTACTCTTCTGCACACTTTTGTTGTGCAGATCCAGGTACATCAGAGCAGGCTCGTACTAGGTGATTCCGCAGCTTTCTGGGAGACTTCGAGGTATGATCCGCTACGTCCGCGGATCCGGAGGCTTCCCTTCTATTCTAGTAGTACTAGTTGACATTTTTCTTCATGTCGTTGTTAGATACTCTTTACACATCGAGCCACAATTGTATTTTTCTTTTAGTCCGTGTTACCGTGGGGTTCCGGATCTTGGTAGTGTTTTATTTATTGTGTGACGGATGTATGTGCCAAGCGGCACGGATTATATACCTTTTATGTTATTTTCCACTGTTCCTTATTTAAGTATTTTATAACTTGTATATTCCGCAACGTGTTAGGCTTACCTAGTCGTGTGGAACTGGGTGCCATCACGACATGTTCACAATTGGTGAACTAGGGTCGTGACAGAAGGTGTTTTGGAAGGACCCCAAACGTCAGAGTGTACATAATCCAAAATGCCTTTAGTATTATGGATTGCTGTACCAAATTTAACCCTTGTCTGTTTCCCTTTGACACAATGCTCGCAAAACTCCAAATTGCAAGCCTTTAGCCCTTTCAACAATCCTTGATCTGATAGAGTTTTCAAGGATTTTCCTCCAGCATGTCCCAAGCGCATGTGCCACAGCCTGGTTGCTTCTGCCTCTTTGTTGTCACTGGATGTCACTGTCGCTGTCCCAATAACTATACTACCGAGATAACAATACATGTTATTGTTCTTCCGATTGGCCTTCATTACCACTAGTGCACCGGAACATACTCTCATCACTCCATTTTCTGCAATAATTTTGAACCCTTTTGATTCTAGAGCTCCCACAGAGATGAGATTTTTCTTCAAACCCGGTACATATCGAACATCTGTTAATGTTCTGATCATTCCATCATGGTTCCTCAATCGTATTGAACTAATTCCATATGAGGTAAGAGGATTGTTATCCGCTGTTTGGACGACTCCATATTCTTCTTCTTGAAAGTCCACAAACCAATCTCTGTTGGGATACATATGATAACTACAAGCCGAGTCCATCAACCATATGTCTGATGATGTTGACGGTTCAGTTGTAACTAATGAGAAATCCGAATCATCACAATCAACTACATTTGAATCCATAATGGCCTTTTCATTGTTATGTTTGGCCTTATTATTCAACTTCAGACAGTCTTTCTTCCAGTGTCCCTTTTCTCGACAAAAGGCACATTCATCTTTGCTGAGTTTAGATCTTGACTTAGATCTTCCTTTCCTTGTCATCGTTTGATTTTGAGGACGACCCCTCACGAACAGTGCTTCTCCTTCTCCGCCCTTGTGTTTTTCTCGCTTTCTTTGTTCATAGCTGTACAAAGCCGAACAAACTTCTCTGAGAGAAACTTCGTCATTTCCATGGAGTAGAGTAGTTTCAAGGTGCTCGTACTCGTCAGGAAGTGACACCAACAACATCAAGGCCAAGTCACCATCATCATAAGTTGTATCCATATTTTGCAAATCCGTGACCAACTTATTGAAACTGGTGATATGTTCATTCATCGTGGTACCAGGAACATAGGTGAAGTGAAACAATCTCTTCTTCATGTACAATTTATTTTGACTGTTTTTCTTCAAAAATTTATCCTCCAGTGCTTTCCATAATTTACTTGCAGAAGTTTCCTTTGTGTATGGATATTTCTGCTCTCTAGCAAGGTAGGATCGAATGGTACCGCAAGCAACACGGTTGATAATTCTCCAATCTTCTTCTCCAATACCATCCGGTCTCTTTTCTTCAATAGCAAGATCTAGCCCTTGTTGAAAAAGGACATCTAGAACCTCGCCTTGCCACATCCCAAAATGTCCGGACCCGTCAAAAATTTCTACCGCAAATTTCGCATTTGACACAATTCTTGTCATAAGCGAAGATGCCAACGATGACGTATTGCTGACACTTGATGTAGATTCTTCTTGTTTATTGTCTCCCATCTTTGACATAAATATTATTTAATAGTTGACGACACAAATCAAGATTATTTCCTTTCTGATGTGGAAGATCAGACTAAGCTGCAACCACAGAGCATACCGAGAAAGAATCTTGACTCAGTTACCAAGATAAATCTTTTATGATGTGGAAGATCAGACTACGCTGCAACCACAGAGCATACCGAGATAATACCTTGGCTCCGATACCAATTGTTGCGGAAGCCAAATGTATATAGTGTGAATGAGTCACAACTACTATATCAAAAATTATGGCAGCCACCAAATAATAAATAAGACAATAAAGCAACAATAAAAGGAACACCAGAATTTACGAGGTTCGGCTAATTTTGCCTACTCCTCGGACACAACCAATATTTTATTCCACTCTAAAATACAAGTGAAATAATACTAAAGAGAGAAGATACAAATGCCTTAAGAAGATAAGAAGGCAAATGAGAGGTGTGTTTAAATCCTAAACATTAGGCCTTCTTTTATAGGGAGAAACCCTCCCCAATATATGTTCCCCACCGATGTGGGATGGGGATTTTTGACAAAATTCAACAGTAGGTGCATTTTTCATTGCTTGTATAATACTCCCAGAGGTAAGCACATATAATCCACAATATTCCTTACCAATATCCCTCACATGTCCACTGAAGAGATCCTGAAATATACAAAAGTCAAAAAAGAACATAGCTACACACTTCAACTCATTTGTAATCTTTGAGACAAATAACCGATTGTATCTGAACTCATGTATATGCATTACATTAGTTATCTTGTGGATAGGAAATATGTATGTGGAGCCTAGATATCTTATAGTGCCTAACTTTTCTATAGGTAGACACACTTTCCCTACTTTAGTCTGTCCCATGTATTTTAAATCAAATAATATATCAATCCTACGAACCATATGATTAGAAGCTCCAGTGTCAATTATCCACTTAGTCTTATCTTCAGGAAGGATTGTGTGCCATACATGCTGCCATGGCTAAGCCACTTTCCTCACTTTCTTTTCCAAGCATCTACATAATTTAAATGTGTTGTTCCAGTGTAAATTGAGGAATTCCATTTGTTGCAGCCTAAGCAAGCTCGTTCTGATTGGTGAGATGGCCTACTGCTTGTGAGGTTGAAGAATTCCCACAGATTGGTACAACATTGTTAGAGAATTGATTCTCTCCAGTGTAAGCAACTAAGTTTGTTGAAGGATGCTTCTTTTTGGATTTTGAAATCCAAGGGATAGACCTTAAGCTTATAGCAGGTTTCCCTAGTCTGGCCTTTGAAATTGCAGTAGTTACAATACAATTTATTCTTCCTATGCTTAAAATTATTGGTAGGATATGAACTCCCTTTATTATAGAACAACACTTGATTATGATTCTAAAGACCAGAGGAATAAGAGGCAGGATTAGAGGGGTACGGAGAAGGACCAAATTTATTGGCAAAATGAGATGAATTAGGGTGGCCTTTATTGGTGAACAATGTTGTTCCCTCATGAATTTTTGATAAATTTGAGGAATGAGTAACCAAGGACCTTTTACTTTATTCTAAAATGATCATAGAATAGGCTTTGTTTATAGAGGAATAAGTGAGATATTCAGGATCTGGTTGCTCGAGTGTGCATAGAACTCATTCAGTTTTATTAAAAATTATAACAACCTTTGATACTCAAAATGTTCTACACATCTCTTTGATTCATCACAGCCACAACCAGGACAAGGCATAAGGGCATAAATTCAGCCCAAAACTCCTTCAATTTAGAAAAATTAGAGACACTGATGAGATGCCCTATGACAGAGTAGCAATCTATTTGTGCAAGTACAGGACTCTCGAGCCATTCACCTTTTCAAAGTTTTCTCTAAGGTCACTCAACACCTTGTGAGCATTTGTAGCATACACTATTCCACTTAATAACTCAATGCTCACAGAGTTCATTATCCGTAAAAGTACAATAACATTACATTTTTCCCACAAATCATGGAGAGAAGTATCAAATTTCTCCTTAGAATATCTCCATCTACAAAACCTAGTTTGCTCTTACCCTATAGACTGATACATATAGAGCCTCTCCATAGAGCATAATTTTCTTGTCCAGTTAGTTTAATCGAGATTAGAGGGCAACCTGGAGTATCAAAAGGTTGGAGAAATAGAGGATGATGTTGATCGACAACTATAACACCGACACAACTTGGATTAGCCTCTGGAGTTGCATCAGTAGTATCTTCAATTCATGTGCCTGAGCTAGTACCAACAGCTCTAATCACCATTGAAGATGAAAAATCGAGAGCTTAGGAGAGAATAAAACACAGAGAAACAAAAAAAAATACCTAATTGCTCAAAGACGACTCAACCTACGATGAGCTGAATCAAAGCAATTACATAGACAACTAAAGTTCTAAATACCAAAATCAATTGCGAGTAACCTGCGTGAATTGATCGTCTTTACGGGCTCTGATACCATGTTGAGATCTAGAACCAGTTGATCGAGTCAGGGAGAAGAAATGAAAAGTTGAGTTGAGCAGAGAAGAATAAACTCATTTTATACAATGAAATCAACTAACTATTTGTGTACAGAAGCTATGTATATATACATGTACATCTGACAAACTCTAACTATTTCTATTAACTTAGCTGGTGAGAGTTGTCACCTAAGATCTTAACCACCTAATAGAATAAGCTAGAGGAGTTGCCTGACAGTTATGGCTCATACTCGATACTTCAACAAAATAACGTTATAATAATAATGTAAGGAAAGAAAGTTCATCTAGTAGGAAACATAATGGAAGAGGCAAAATGTACATGTTTATATAATGCTCTCTCCTTCTCTTAGCAACTTGTAAGTACTCCCTCAAGTCTATTTTAATTGATTTTTTGGTTGTTTTCACATATATTTAGAAATTTACATTTTAGCATTAATTAACAATAAAATTGACCATATTAACATTAATCTGTTCATTGAGAATATAATAAATATTTTTAGGTTCTTTACTTCAAGTGCAACTTTATAAAGAAGAAATTAATTTTTTTCTTGATATCTAAAAAAATCAAATATATTGTAGACCACAAAAAAAGAAGAAGCTAAAACTTCAATTAAAATGGACGGGAGGAAGTACTGAGTATAGTTCTAGTGTCGGTGGTAATGCAGCCATCCTCATTTATTCTGAATGTTCATCAAAGGTTGAGTAGCTTGAGAATTTACTGTACTGCCCTTACTTCATTTATGACCTTTTCCCCCCTTCCTATTTTTATTTTTTTGGCCTCTTTGGGTGCGTTCGTATGAAGGAAAATATTTTTTAATTTTTTAAAAAATATTTTTTAATTTTTCTATATTTGATTGGCTTAAATATTTTGAAAAATATTTTTTTTATTTATTTTTAATTTTATTATTTATCAGTTTAAAGACTCAAAATTTTACAAGTTCGTTAATTATGAGTTCGGAAGTTTATGTGTTTGGAAGTTTACGAGTTTAGAAATGATAAAGTTTACGAGTTTGAAATTTATAAAATTTAGAAGTTTAGCGGTTCAAAAGTTTATGAAATTTATAAGTGCGAAAGGTTGTTGGTTTGAAAATTTATGGCTTCATGTTTATTGTATCTAATTATTTATGAATACTCTTGAGAAGTCATTTACTTTAATTTGCGCACCAAACACCAAAAAATAAATAAGATTACTAGTTATTTTTCAAGAAAACATTTTCCATGAAAAATATTTTCCGTTATACCAAACACACCTTTTAATTTAAAACATTTTATTTTTGACAGTCAGTATGACGGTGCCAAAGAGCATTGGGTGGAAATTGAGAGGAAAAGAAAAGGGGTCTATAATAGTAATTGTACTAGGTTAAAAGATATTGCAGTTATTACGTGAAAAGCAGTATATATATGTAGGGTAAGAGAAATGTTTTCAATATTATATTTATTCTCTTTTTTCCATGGATGGAGCATTAATCGTGCAAGACATGAATATCATACAATTTGGTGATGCAGGTTAGAAAATATGCAACATTGTTGCCCGCAAGGCATCTAGTTAGCTCAACGTTCCAATACAACACATGAAAAAATTGGATGAAGGCCCAAATATATGATTTCTATTCAAAATTCAATTGCTACTTAAAATGCAGCAACTTTTCAGTTGATGTTTAACAATTTTCATCAATCCATCAACTACTTAATCAAACTGTCGGTTTTATGAATACTTTTATAGCTATCAAGAAGATCATAAAAATTAAACAATTTTAACTCTAACCATTGACCGATTGAAATATCTTCCATTAACTGGCTTGCAGTGTAAAAGTAAAAATATTTTTTAGTTTTTATTCCCAATGTCATACTAGATTGGGAGTTATTGTACCTTGTTTGGATAAATAATATAAGCAATGTTTATACAAGCAATAAATAGGTAAAATTTTTGTCAACAACAATCACATAGTGAACGCGCCGTAGAGCTAGGGTAATCACGTAGATAAAATATTTTTAGATGCGTGTGAAGCAAAGTTTGTGATATTAGACAATAGACATATTCACTATAATAATAGTAATAATTCTTGAGCCGTGTGAACTAGAAATGCTGCCTAACTTGTTATGATTGTGAAATTTAACCTACATGATATAATGGCTATTTTTATTTGTAACTAATTTGAGTTTATTTCATTAACATGATTAGCAATATGGTTAAATCTGATTTTAAAGCAAAATTCAGCTCACCGAGCTAACATAATATAATTTGGATCATCCACCTCCAAGGCTATTATTGCAAATCACTAATTTAAAAAATGACCTCAGAAAGGGTCGAGAAATAATCATGGGAAATTACTATGTCCATTTATAAGTAGCTCATTATAAAAATTGACCAATTGATAAAATATTAATATTAGTCAAATTAGCCAAATAGCTATTTATAGCAAAAAATATCAAATTTTTGCTTTGTTTTGAGTGGGTGTTATCAGAATAGATTGGGCACAAGTTAAGGAGCTTGAATCTCAGTTTTGGGGTGATTTGGTGAAGTTTTGAGGTGGTTTGAATTGAAAATTCAAAGTAAAAGCTGAACATGAAAAAAAAAATATGTGTATCACACTGTATATCATTTGTGTATCACATTTGTATCAATGGTGTATCGCATGTGTATCTATGTATACCTGTGTGTGTGATACATGTGTCGCAAAAGACTTTTTTGAACTCGACTTAATTACGAATTTTGATACAAAACCAATTCAAATCACCTTCAATCTTCCCCAAATTTTGTATATTGACTTATCTATATATTTTCAATGAATTTCAACTATACCTATTGAAAAAGTTCCTTTTTTGTTTACATTTTTGGAATGTTGTATAAACTTTTGTATTTCATCACCTTATTTGCTACCCTGTCCATGAAATTTCCTTTCCGTCTTGTATCTAAAATCACGCTTAAAAATATGGAAGGTGATTTTTGCATGTGATTCATTGAGAGAAAGAACACTATTATTTAGTTTTTCAATTTTTGTTGGCTAGTTTTGATAAGTCTATGACTAATAGCTAAATGTTGATAAGTTGAAATTTATTTGGAACACTTGTGTTTCCCAAAAATCATTGGTATCTTAGACGCAAAACCGTGTTACAGCCCATATATTAATGAGGACATTTTAAAAAGTTGTAAACTTATTGGGCCTTAAAAGTACTTCTAGTTTTAGCCCAAATTTACAACATGGGCTTCAGGTTAAGAGCATCTAATTCCGATTATCTTTCCACCTATGGAAGTAATTGAGGGGATTTGCATCTATACCCGTTTTTTAGGTTACGTTTTAACTTATATTTGCTTTGTAAAAAAATTATAATCCACTTTCTTGAAGTAGCAAAGGCAATCACGCAAACTTCAGTATTCTAGTAGACGGACTTGAAGTTGTTTGTAATTTCTGAACTTAAGTATTTTACTAGCTGAAGTTTTGTTCTCTATTTGCTAAACTTCAGCATGTTTTAATTGATGTTTTGTCCTGGATTGAATAGTTTTGTTGTAAACCTTTTTAAAAAATTTCAGCAGAAGATGCTGAAGTTATTTAGTTTATTTGTAAAAATTTCAGCATTAGATAAGCTGAAATTTTGTCCTAGATTCATTAGTTTTGTCATAAGGCTATTTCAAAAATTTCAGCTGAAGATACTGAAATTATTTAGTTCATTTGTAAAAATTTCAGCACTAAATAAGCTGAAGTTTTTGTCCTCGTACAAGCTGAAGTTTTATTCTATATTTACTGTATTTTAGCTGAAAATTTGTTCTATATTTGCTTAACTTCAGTTGATTTATGAACTATATTTAAAGTAACAAACTTCTACCAGCGTTAAAAGTGGCCAATAAGGAAAGAAAGCTGATTGGGAAAGGTAGGATTCCAGATACTACAGAAGCTGTTGTTCTGATCCATCATTGTTTACTTCATCCTACTTTTCTTTACACCAAATGGAAAGATTTTTTCTTTCTAAATAAAAGTTAAAATCTCTTACCTCGCTCTTATATGGGAACAAGCTGGGTAAATCTTCCGATTAGGATATATACTCGAAGAGCAGGAGATTACTCGTCAGAGCTAGCAACAAAATAAATGGATGATCATCTTCATTTTTCTTGTCCAGGTCTTGGTAGTTCTAATAGACTAACCAAAACTGATATACTTTAATAAACACACATTCTATACTCAAGTTTGACGGAATATTTTAACTGATAAATCCATATATACTAAGTTGGAGAAAAAGGAATTTGTATGGGCTATAATTCGACTTACAAAGTTCAGCTTACAAATAACAATATATATATCGATCGCCCCCCTCTCGGTCCAAATGCGCATAGCAAGCATCGAGGCCGCCCCCGTTTGGATGTAGACGCCCTAAGTGGCAGGGCCGTCCTCGACCATTGACTATCGTCCATCGCCGCCTAAAGCTCTTTTGGCGGAGACGACGCCCCGTGGGTACGCCCACAACAGTTTCGCGACATGGACTCGATCCTCGAAAAAAGTCAACTATCTCAGCTAAGACCTATAAATACCGAAGCAATTATCAAAAAGGGGGTTCCACTCTTTCCCTATGGGGGCTCTAAGAAATACAAAGTACAACACAGAGTGAGAATCACCGCTAGCAATACATGATAACAGTAGATCTATGAAAATATGATTGTAAGGATCTGAACCTCTTCATGGAGAGGCAAATTAACTCATCATCATGAATAAAGATCGTTAAACATCCCATGTTGTCTCTACACATGTCTCCATTATCTCTTTCCTTTGTCAAGCTTCGTATATGTTACGACCTGCTATGATTGACCCTCTAGTTTTAATACTATTTGTTTTGAGTTCATGAATGTCCATAAGCATAATTGGTCGAACAGAATCCAATTTCTCCCCTTCACATAGGCATGATGCATAGAGTGAAAGAAACATTGCATTTTTTTTCAAATGTTCATCAAGTAGCACTGCGGTTTACATTACTATGAAACTCTTCCTATCTGATTTCTTATGTTTGAATGAATTGGCAATGAAAACATGGAATTCCAACTCCGAATCATGTTCCATGTTGGGCACGCACTGCATTCGAACTGTCGAGTCAGAAACAGTTGGAGAAAGAACACTTTGGAGAAGAAATGAGGAAGAAAGGAACGCACAGGTAGAAGAAAGAATGCGGGGCTTGAAGTTATAAAAATTAGGGTATATGTTAAATAATTTTTAAAGTATCAGTATGTGTTAAATGGGCCGATCAATTAGGGTTTCACGTGCAATTTTTACGATTAATTGGGAGAAATTCAAACATAGCCAGATTTACAATTGGTGCTTTAAAAATAGCCACAGTTTCAAAAATAATCGAAATTTAGCCACTTTTCATGTAAAGATAAATCTGAACGAAAACACTATTCAAAATCCGAAAAATACTCCAGTATATTAATTATATTGGAGTTCCAGCATAAGTATATTGGAACTCCAACATATTATAATAGAGATCCGACATAACAATACTGGAACTCCAGCATAATATACTGGGGTTCTAGTATAATATACTGGTTTAGTGTAATATGCTGGAAGTTCATACACAGGTGTTCTAATCTCCAGTATATTATGCTGGAACTTTTCGCGTGCTGGAGTTCCAGCATAATATGTTGGAAGGTTATACATAGGTGCACCGATCTTCGATATATTATTCTCGAGCTTTTTGTGTTGCAACAAAATAGTGATTATTTTTCAACGACTTTGCAAACGCTGGCTATTTTTGAATGACCCGTCCAAAAACTGACTAGCCCGTGCTATATTGTCAGGCTAATTCCATTATCTTTCAAATATCAATTCAGTCCGAAAATTAATCAATTCACTTGTATCAGGATAAAATCAATTCGGATTAAGATGGACCGGAACCCTTTACCCTTTAAAGTTCATAATAATATGTTCAATATTTTGCTCAAATCGAGCTAATCCTTCAAATTAGTCGTCTATTCATTTAAGATTGCCCAAAGATGATCATAATAAGAAAAACAACTGTCTTTATCCTAATAAAAAAACTTTGCTTCTTCTCTTTGAGATAGAAAATTTTAGTAATTTTATTACATAAATTTTTTCCTCTTTGGACAGCTCAAACTAATGAAAGCTAGTATTCCTACTTTATATTATATTAAATTAAAATTGATGTGGTACCTTTTAACTAATGGACATACTCTTATAGTTCATATCTTACACCCTACTAAATATATTAAGCTACTCAAATGTAATAATCTTTATTATGTAAATTACATCCTCCATCCTTCCGGCCTCTAGAATCTAGATATTAGATGGGTAAGTCGAGTTAAATCTGAAGGGGTTAAAATAAGTTAAGTTTTAATGATTAACAAATTAAGTCATGTCGACCTAAAACGTATTCTGATCAAAATGAAAAAGTATATAAATATCAATCAAAATTGATGATCTTGACTTTTTATCCCCACTTGCCACATGAGAAGAACTACAAGTTTAACAAGTGCTGTCTCTCGTTTGCTTCATGGGCAATACTTTTTTTTTTTAACCTTAAACGTCTGTCCATAAAGCAAGCATGGATCAAAAATTAAAGACCACCCCCAAAAAGTATCATACTTTAGTAATTTTTTGGGTCAAGTTGGATCAGTTGAGATGGACAATAGGTAATGGCCCAACTCATCAAGATTTGAAGCAGGCTTATAATTACCTTTAATCGCAACTGAATTATTTGACAGGCTTCAAAATAAAAAGGGACTTCAATTTTGCAACTCCTCAAATATGACGAGGGAAATTAAAAAAGAAAAACAAAGAAATTGTGCTACCAAGTTTAGAGAACCAGAAAAGAAAATATTATATTTTCTCTGTTTCTTTTCTTATTCGATTCAATTGATTCTAACTTTTGAACAAGTTAATTTGAACTTGCCATAAATATATTTCTTATGTCGAATTTGTGGAAGTTTGGACGAGAGTTAAATTTGATACTCCTACTTGCCCCAATGGCAGGAAATGAAAGCAGTTAATTCGCCACACTGAAGCAACAAGCTGTATAACTGGAAAATAGCTATAAGGTAGCCCATGATAATACATAAAAGTATCCCCAAAATTACATTCAGTATAGCATTGATTCTATAAAAACTTAAGTATTTTTTAAATATATTACACTATTGATCAAGCTGATATTCACGATAGCATGTAACTGTTATGGTAAATTTGATCTGATAGCCTAAAAATATAATATAAATAATATGTAAGAAGATGTTAAACTACACTAATAGTATTAAAATTTATTAATCTATATAGTGAGTGATATTACTTAAAAGTCATTACTTCTACATTTGGAAACTCCTATTCCTCTAACTTTAATGGGACATTATTGGTTGTTCTTTTTGTTGGTGTAAGATTTGTCCAATGATGCAACGAAGAAAACCTTAACAAATAAAGACCATTCCTTAGTGCTCAAATACTTTTTGAGTGCCCTTAGGTTTGCTGTCCATCAAAGAGGAACACATCATTTCTCTTACCTTTAGTTGAGATATATATATTCAGTTAACTTTCCATTTTTGATGCGACATCACTACTAACGGGATGAAGTGAAGCATAGATTATTCGGAATAAATCCCCACAAAAATAATTTTTACGGTGATAAAAGTGGAATAATAATGTAGTATCGAAATACAGTAATTAACAAGAATAAAAGAGTAACAATGATACCAAGAGTTTTACGTGGAAAACTCTTCTGAATAAGCAGTGTCGGAAAACTCTATGAGACCAGTCTGTTGCCATGAAGAGCGTGGCCTCGACACGAGCAACAATCGTCCACTCCTTATCCAAAAATTATCTATATCAAGGTCGACAAAGTCCGCTCATCAAGCTCGAGCACGGGACGACCTCGATAAGCGGAGGGACTAATCGTATGGGTCGGAATTCGACCATATAATAATCGACAATAAGCAAGGTTAATAATGGCATGATCTCTCTTAATTAACGTCGTTTAAACGTCTCGATTAAGATGATTAGTAAGGTTGTGACCTATTCATTTTTGTGAGAGGCGGTCTCTTAACGTGGACCCTACCACTAATAATCGGCGGGCATACTTTGTATCTATAAATACCAAGAAGAGAGATCAACAGGTGGTTCCTCTCCTTCCCCGTAAGGGCTCTAAAAGAAAAAAAGTAAAACAAGGGGGGGAGGGGAGAATCACAAATAAAGTAGAAAAGTGGAAGATCAAAAGAGAATATGATTACAAGACTCTGAACCTCCCTATGGGGCAGGTCATTTTATTATCATCAATAAAGATTATTCATATTTTCGGTTATTAGAAGAACTACTCTTAGTTTTCATTTTCTCTATTTAATTTTCGATTTATTACGACTTGATATGATTAACCATCAACTTATATGTATTATTTTGCATTCGTAAAGTAACTGATAACTTATGAGTCTACAAATATAATGCATCATTTAATTTATTTTCTATAGTTGTTTAAGTAGTTTTTATTTGGAAGAATCGAGATTTGGACGGTCTATAGGATAAGGTTTGCGCTGGCCAACCTATGTCGTCTCTATATGCATCCAATAAAAAAAAATGATTTATAGTGATTTAGTGAAGAAAAAGTAAACTCTATTGAGATAAGGAAATTTGTCCACATTCAGAGGACGAGAATTATCCAATCGCACTGTAACACGAGAACTAAGCATATAATTTTGTTGTACTGATCATAGTGTGGCAAGTTTGGGAAACTTGATTGGACGAATTCCTAGGCATGGTAAAAAGGTTTGGCTGCTTTTGGACCTTTTCATAATTGAAGTCTATTCATGTTTCAACTTCCTTAATTTTTTACAATCACCAACGACGCACTTGTCAAGATTTTAAACTTCAAAGACAACGAAAGGTAACCCTTTTTAGAACTTAATTATTGTTATTTTTGTACGTTTAGTGACAGATTGTACGTCCATCTTGAAAAGCTATAACATAAGATAAAAATATCAGATTAGTTAGATAATGCTCGTATCTATAAGGCCATAAATAAAAGTATTTTTTGGTTGCTTATTAGTTAAGCTTAATTAACCCTTTGAATTAACCCTTTTTTCTTTCAGTATTTGAGAGGACAGTTAGGTTCTATTGATGTGTGACAAGTAAATGTATGATAAACCGTAAAAAATTATCTGAAACCTAAACTCAGCAGGTTTCAAATAAATTTACATTTTCTTTAATTTCATTAACGTATAGGAGTAAATACAAAGTTGGAGCTAAAAACTATAGCATAAACACATCCTCGTACAAACAACTAATAAAGGAGCAGTTTTGTATTTCTCGGATATGAGGTCATTGCTGCGTACAATAGACCTTTGTGGTTCTACTTTTTTCGGAATTCATGTATAGCAAAAATTCAATGCATCGAACTATTTGTTTTTTCGAAAATAAGGGCAGGCCAAAAGTTAAAAGTTCAAACAAAGTGGCGTTTCTGTTGGCGTTTCTGGTGTATTAGGTCCAATGAACTCAAACCAACAACAAATGTGGCACAAATTATTGCTTTGTTTCACAAGCAAGGTGAAGGAGTTTTCAATGAATCCTGACAAAAAATGAATTGTGAACGTGGTCCTTATTGAATACTCATGAACATTGCATGACCACTCAATTTGGAGATAAAGTCTTCAAAAATAAAATTTTCAAGTGACATTTTTGTCTTTGTAAATTATTTTTATCTTTCTTGTTTGGTAGAGGTGGACCAGGAAATGAAAGTAGAAACGGAACAGTTATTAAGTGACATTTTAATTTGCATGACTTTTTAATATCCATTGACAACGACTTCATTTCCTTTATTTAACTTAAAATAGATTAGGTAATAAGAAAGAAAAAGTTGATTTGAGAGGCGAAATTAATGGCTGTTTAATTTCCTCCCCCCCCCCCCAAAGGTTCACTTCGTAGTTCGTATTAGACATAAGATTCATCTCTTTGTAGTTTGTACTTCATGGTTTACTAGAACTAAAATAAGGGAAACGGGAAATAAAAAACAAAAACAAAAAAAACGCAGAAAAAGAAAGTGAAATTATCGGAATGATCCGCTTAAAAAATGGAGACAATTTATGATTATTTTAACTTTGCTGGAAAGTAAATTAGTAGGGTATTTATGTTGTAATCTTGATTATCAAGGTTGACGTTACTGCTAAAATGAACAAAAACTTAAGATACTTATAAATGAAATAAGTTACGTTCATTAAAACAAAAAAAATTCCTTATTGGTGTAAAGTATTTATTATGAAAATCAAACAAAGTAAAATCATTTCATTAGAAAACAGTTATAAAATAACATTTTGCTTTATGCTAAACCTACGCTTAGAGATGACGGCAAGATAATAACTAAGTGGGCCGGGGCTCCAAGAAAAAAGAGAGAAATGTTAGGTAAGAGTAGTTGAAATAGTAGGAGGGAGCAATCGCGATTCGATTTGATCGGTTTTTAATTAAAATCAAAACCAAACTAATTTAATTAATTTTTAAAATTTTAAAATCAAAATTAAATTAAGTTAAATACAAACCATCAGTTTGATTATTGCTGGTTTGGTTCGATTTTTCGGTGCTTAGTAAGGTAATGATAAGTCGATAATATTAAAATAACGCTAGACAACAATTTAAAAAAAAATTGTCAAATTTATGCTTTTTATATATTTCTTTGAGAACTGAAAGTTTATTTACTTGTTTATATGAAAAGAATGAATAAAAAATAAACTAAAAATTTACTTTCTCAAGCGTTAGCCATTATTATCTTGCAATTTGAATGTGCTTTCTATACTCTTGTAGTGATTTTTTTTAACTCTTCTTTTAGGCAAAAGTATGTGCAGAGGGTTAGAGAATTAGAATCCATTAATGAAAAAAAAAATTGGTCGAATCCTATTGTTTTGGGCTTAGGCAAATTTTTAAGATATAATAGGATAAACCAATATTCAAATAATAATTAAATTATTAATAAAAGGATATTATATTGTATATAAATAATTATTGAATTCTGTATATAATTAAACGGTTTGGTTCGATTTATTTTTTGATTTTTTTAAAATAGAACAAAAACCAAACCAAATATTTTCAGTTTTTAAAATTTAAAATCAAAATCAATCCAAATCCAAAATAAATATCGATTTATTAATCAGTTTGGTTCGGTTTTTTATTTGGATCTGTTTTCGTTAAACGGTGAACACCTCTAAGAGCAACTATATTATTGGAGCCAAGGTTACCAAGGTGAGCTACTCGCTCTAAAAGCAGGCGTCCATGCGGCATGCGAGCTCCACCTCATTCAAATAGAAATTGAGACCGACTCGTCAGAAGTAATCAAGAGTCTTGAACAAGGTTACCTTTCATATGACGCTCTCTCTTTGTGTCTCATTGATACGATACAAAGAGACCATTAAAAACTATGCATTCTCTAGAATATGCATTTTTTTTTATCACCATCTCCCGAGACCATGAATCAAGCATTTCAATATATATATATTATAGAGGAGCAAGAATCATGAGAGGACATTATTTTTGAATTTGTTGGATTTTTGAAAAAAACACTAGAAAGAGTTCTTTATTACTTTTACTTATGCTCTTTTGTTACTTAGAATGTATACCATGACCAGAATAGTATGCTTGTGTTGCTTTCTTCTTCTGTACAACATGAGAATATTGAATTAACTGATTGCTAAACATGTATATATTATATATAGTAATAGGTAATTAACAAGTTTCAATCTCTACCTAGCTATAAGCAAAAGAAAAAGAGGGAGGAAATCATTTTTCTTTTCTTTTTTTGGTAGAAAAGATGTCGAATTGCTAAAGCTTATTAATATGTAAGGTCTACCCATATTCTACCCTATGGAACTATACTTGGTAGTTGTTGTTATTAATATGTAAGGAAGCACAGAAACATATGAGAAGCTAAACAATTTTCTTTTTTCTTAAGTATGATAATTTTATTTTTTTAATAGAAGACAAAGTATTTTCTTTTCCCGAAATAGAAAAGGTATCTTTTTTCAATAAAAGAGTACTTTCTATTCATGAAGTAGAAAAATAATTTTCCTCCATTTCAACAAAAAAGAATATTTTTTTTTCATGACATGAAAAAAATATTTTCTTTTATTCAACAAACTGAATATTTTCTTTTCATGACATGTAAAAAGTATTTTATTTCATTCAATAAAATAAGTAATTTCTTTTCATATTGTAAAATAGACACTTTCTTTTTCAACAAAATATAATATATTTTCTTTATAATTATCGACCTCAAATGTCAACGTTGTTATTGTCTGAAAATATAGTTCTTTTAGGTTTGTGTGAATTTTGAAAAAAATAATTAAATTCTTGAAAAAAGTAGGGGGAAGGAGTACGGGAAACATGAGAATTTTGGGAAAAATGGATTGAGGAGAGTAGCATAAACAATTATTTTTCTAAAAATATTTTATACTCTCTGACCAAATACTAGAAAATATTTTTCGATATTTTTTTCATTCACCAACCAAACAAGGAAAAATAAATATTTCCTCCGGTCCAAAATAATTAACGTTTTGGATGTTTTCACACATTAAAACATTTACCTTTTAACATTAACTAGCAATGGAATTAACTATATTACTCTTTACTACCTCACATAAACACTCGTAACACATATTCCAACACTATTTACTCCAAGGATAATGTAGGGAAAAAATAATTAATTCATTCTTAAAATCTAAAAAAAATTACTTATTTTGGATCACAAGAAAAAAGCCAAAAAATTATTTATTTTAGATCCGCGAGAATAATAAATTCCAGAAAAAGCTACCTAACACAGTCTAAGAGTTGGAATCTGAACTGTGTTTCCTGTGCTTCGTTGTTTTCGTACATCAAGATCAAGTTATGGTGTTCAAAATTTGTACTGCCGTCTAATTTTGCCCTTTCCCTTGTTGTTTCCTCTATATTGGTGCTTTAATTTTGGCAGGGAGAATATTCCTTTACACTCTATAGATCATTTTTATCTATCGTTTTATAATATATTATATTATATATATTGTATCGTATTATATCGTATTATTTTATAAATATAATATTTAGATAAATTGTATTGTTTGTTATTGTCAAATAATACTTTATTGTTCTGTAACTGATAAATTTATTAAAATACCCTCAATTGTTTATGACATAATTGGAAAGAAAAATAGGAAACAATCTCACCATACCAAATCGGTTGTTTCAGAAAATGAGACTTCTCATTGTTCCGGAATAATGAATTTTACAATACAATACAACTAATTTTAATGAAACAATCAAAATAAACATCATTTTAGAATTTACAATACAATATGATACAACATCGAAAAATCATCCAAACAAGCTGTTAGTCCGAGTACTACTATTACTTATGTCATATTTCTTTTTCTTTTCCTTTTTCTCTTTTCAATTAATTGCTATTCAAAATTTTGCTAAATAACATCAAGTTGGAGATATAGATGAGGCTTAGAACTCATGACCAGCTTTGACTGTCGATGCACGAAATATAAAATATCAAATTTACGTGCTCAATTTTTAAGTGTTAGCGAGTAGATAACTATGTCCAATAGTAACTCATAAAATTAAATTTCACATGAAATCAAAAACTAAGTTATAATTATTAAATTGAATTTCTTAAAATTTTGTAATTAAATGATCCAAATTGTTCCCTCCATCTCAAATTATTTGTCGTAATTTCTAAAAATAGTTATCTCAAATTATTTATTATTTTAGAAATTCAAGAGTAAATTAATTATTTTTTTTCTGTTCTATTCTTAATATTAATTGTTTTTAGAGACTACATATACCTTAATTATGGGTAAGTATTAAAAAAATATATATGACTACTATTTTTAAAATATATATAAGATTAAAATAGTTAAAAATCTTTTTTATGTAATATTTATTTGAGGGGTATGTAAAAAAGAAACAGTCGAAAAGACAAAATTGTATGGTCGCTGGAATATTCTGAAATCCCCACAACCTCAGTTGATGGGGAAGGAATATGGCAGTGGGAGTGAGACAGTGGAAAAGACAAAATTGTTTAACTTATTTCCACAAATCACATTGCATTTTAGTGGCCACACTTTTATGCTCTACATACATATGGGACACATGGCTAACCTTCTAGTAACAACAACTTTATCATATTCTCCCTATTTTCCTAGTTCAATTTTTCAGTTACTATTCTTGCAATACTCTCGCAAAATACATAGTTTATCTATTAAATTTTTAATCAAATTTCTGTTATACACTCGTAAATACAGATAAATTTTACGCATCCTATCTTTTCTAAGTATGTCTAAGATCCTCCAAACTTGATCACGCCTTTTAATAATTCATAGGGTATATTACACGCACTTAAATTATGTTATCTTGTGGCTGCTTAAAAAGAAAAAGGTGTTGGATGCATTCGTGAATCAAAGAAAAAATCAAAGAAATTGGAGGCAATTGGTCAATGGTAAGTTAATAGTAGGAATGGCAAACCGTCGGGTCGGGTCGGGTCGGGTCGAAAACAGTGATGAAAAAATAGAATAATTATTCGATCTTATCCATATTCAATATAGATAAAAAAAATGGGTTAACCGGCGGATAATATTTATTATTCAAATTATCCATTACTTCTTGTATATGATCACTTTTGGGAGAATTCATAGTCTCCCTAACTTGAGGAATCCCCAATTTGAGGCTTTACAAATGTAAAAGTTAATTGGTTATCCATTGGTTACTCATTGGTTATTCATTTGCAAAATGGATAATATGGTTCCTATCCATATTTGACACATTTTTAAAAAGTTCATTATCCAACCCCATTTTTTAGTGAATAATATAGGTGATTTATTGTTTTTTTTGAACTATTTTGCCACCCCTAGTCAAGCACGTGTAATATATCCTATGATTAAAAGGCCTGGTCAAGTTTGAGGCGTCTTAGACACACTTGAAAATTATTGAATGTGTAAAGCTTTACCCGTGTTTATTGGATGTGTAACATGAATTTAACTAAAAGGTTGATGGGTAAATTATGCATTGCCAATACTTACTGATTTATCGCAAAAATATTTTAGTGGTTAGAAAATTACTAATTAAATAAAAAAATTACGAAAACTCTTCGAATTGAGTAGCTTCCTTACTTCCTAGCTATTATTGCGCAGTTGAATTTTATATTTTCAATTGCTAATATGCATAAATACTTGAAAAACGTGATACTTTGGCTCATTAACTTCCCTCCTTCAAGAGATTCTTGAGAAAAACATGTTAAAAGAACCAAATTAGAAATTTTATTTAGCAAAGTATTATCTTGATTTAGGCAATACTTGTATGGTCAAGTTCGTAGCAAAGTATTATCTTGATTTAGGCAATACTTGTATGGTCAAGTTCGTTAGTACAAAATTTCCATAGAAAGGATTGACATGGCCAGAACAATTCAAAAATGTGAACTCAATAATTTTTATTTTTTTAACTTAAAAAGGTTAAACATTTAAGATAAGTTAGTTAATTTTGTACAATTATGAAATAGTGGGCCCATTGGATAGAAATAAGTTTTGGGCTTATTGGGCTGTTATTGGTGGGCTTACTTGTCGGTGGAATATGACAATGATAGCTTTCTCTTTCTACTTGTTATTTGATAAGACTTAAAAGTCAAGACTTATCACAGACCAATTAACCAACCACCACCAATTTCTCAATCTTTATTTCTCTTTGACTCAGTAAGATTTTTGTAGAAGTTCAAGTTGTGTTAAAAAGCTAGAATTTTGAAGTGAATTCTGAAGGAAAATGGAGGCACAGTTTATAGCAAGATATCATAGTCATCAGCCTAGCGACCATCAGTGTTCTTCTTCTATTGTTAAGCACATCAAAGCACCAGTTGATATTGTAAATATCATTTCTTTATTCCTTATATGTCTCTAAAATTTATGAATTTTTGCTTGTTGTTGATGTTTTAATCTCTAGTCTTTTCTCCTCTTATTCTCTTGAATTCTGGTTAATCTTGCTTTTGGAATATGTTATAGAGTCTTTTCTCTTCGTTTGTTTTAGGTTCTTTAGGATTTCTTATGAAGAGATTGAATTTTTATAACTGTGGTGAATTTCTATTGTTTCTTTCTAGTTATAGGAAATTGGGTATTTCTAGTTTGTTATCAAGCTGATATCTTTTGTTTAATCTTCTCTTTTTTATGGGGATACCAATTTCTGGTACGCTGTTTCCTTTTGTTGTAGAAGAGTTGAGTTACTCATAAAAGGTGTGTCTATTTGTGGAAAGTTTGTAACCAAAAATATTGTTTGGTAAGGTTTCTTCTAAATGTTTGTGGAAAGTCTTATATAAAGTTTTTCTTGGTTGAGGCAGTTTTCTGTTAAAAAAAACAACTGAAGAAACAATTATAAAGATAAAAAAAGAAAACATAAGGCTTTTGTTGTAAAGATATCCTTTCTCAATCCACCTTAAGATTTTTGGGATGAATCAAAGTATTGAGTTTTATGACCATTTTTTTTCCTTGCAAGTATTTATAATATGCAATATGTTGAGTTTCTCTGTTTATGCATATGAGTTTTAAAGTCTGATTTTTATGGTTGTTGATTCTCTTGTAGGTTTGGTCTCTAGTGAGGAGATTTGATCAGCCTCAGAAGTATAAGCCATTTGTTAGCAGGTGTACTGTGAAGGGTGATCTTAGGATTGGAAGTGTTAGAGAGGTGAATGTTAAGTCAGGTCTTCCAGCAACCACCAGCACTGAAAGATTGGAACTTCTTGATGACGAAGAACACATTCTTGGCATTAGAATCGTCGGTGGTGATCACAGGCTAAAGGTAGGTTGTTTTCTCTACAAGCATAATCTAGTTTTGTTGATTATGAAGGTGAAGATTAGCTGAATTTCATTTGCTTTGTAGAAGTATCCTACAGTAAAATAGTTTCCTTGTTACTCTCCACTTCTGCAAGAAGCTGAGGTGGGATTGGCGGAAAATGAGTTCATCAAGAAAATGTTTTCCAAAATATTTAAGCCAACAAAACATGGCAAAATTGAAAAACATTTTCCGTAAAATATTTTCCATCATACTAAACACACCCCAAGTGTTTTATCTTTGTCAATGTCTATTCTAGGATCTTCCATTATCCTTCAGTGGTTTTAAAAACAAGTGTACGACCCATTATATTCCCACCAGGTGGGGTCTGAAGGTTATGAACAAGTGTGTGATAAAGAATTTCACACACATCTACCAATCAACTAATGGAGTCATTAAAATAATCTTTTGTTGTTTGAATCTTCTTGACTGTATCAACATTGCTATGGTGGGGTTTGGTTATTAGTAGTTGTGTCTGCCGTAGTGTCAATGTCCTGTAATGTTTGTAATTTGCATCCGACATTGCTCATTTCAGCTTGTCGTCCACTTTCATTTTGCAACAAGAAGTTGCAAAATCTTAGTGCGACTCTTTTCTTAATTAAGCTGCCTGCTATACTTGTCTTAATACGAAGCATATCTAACCTGGTGTTATACTCTTATCTACTTCTGCAGAACTATTCTTCAGTTATTACAGTCCATCCGGAGATACTTGACGGTACACCAGGTACACTGGTGATTGAGTCATTTATGGTGGATGTGCCGGAAGGCAACACTCAAGAGGAGACATGCTACTTTGTGAAGGCACTAATCAATTGCAACCTGAAATCACTTGCTGATGTCTCAGAGAGAATGGCAATGCACAGTGGAGGTCTTCCCATCAGTGTAAACTGGCCGTCTAGTAACCAGATCAAGACATGAAAAAAAATTCAGCCTCTTTGAAATTCCTCCTACTTGTAATCTATCTCGACTTCTATGCATAAATGGGGTTTATACCTTGTCGTCGTGCAAGTTTTATCTATCGAGGTTTTGGTTTTTCCTCTACTATCTTGTTTCGCTGTTCTTAAGGTGGTGCTGAGGTTCTTCTCATATCTGTAAATACTTCTGTAGGAAAAGTGTTGCTCGTGGACTTGTTTTGATCTGGCAGATGCAACTTTTAGGTTGCAAAAATTATGGACGGAATGTTTGTATTGCAGCTTGTTTCCAGAGCTTTGTATATGAGTGTAGTTTCCTTTATTAGTATTGTCTATGTTTGCTGTGTCTCAGACTCACTGTTATTTCAGACTTGTGTGGTATAAACTAAGAAAGTAAACATAGTTCCTTCTTCAGTGAAACCATTTCAGCTATCAAATACTCCTATTAGCTTATATGTTTCTGTTCTAAGGAAATTTAACTTCTTACCATCTTAGATCTCGCAATGGATGACCCTCCCTTGTGTGTCATAATCTTTCATATGCTTTGATCCCACGTAGCAAATACTTCCCGATACCAAATCAATCATCCCCGTAAGTCACATAACAACAAATACACATACGGGAAGCATCAAATAGGGGATAGAGTGAACGAGGCTCAATTACTACAAACGACCGGCCAGGTAATTAACTCCCCCCCCCCCCACACACACCCTACCTGGGTGCGATAGCAATAATAATAATAATAAATTAAAAAAAAGTATATTCACCAATGGGGTTAAGAAAAAGTCAGCTTTGGACCCATAGTGTCAAGAGGAGATTTGCCTTGTAAAAGCAAATGTTTTTGTTGGATGATTGTGTGAACTGTGAAGTTTAGAATAAGATAAAGTTTGAAGATAAGTTTGTATTCAGTTAATTTCTCAAGTTGAGGGATGCTGGCTGGTTTTCCAAGTAGATGACCATATGTCAGTTCAACCAACTTTCACCTGCAAATCCTATAGTTATAGTATTCTCTGATGTACTGTTAGCTCTATCTTTTCATTGAATTGCCTTGAAGTGATTATTTTGTGCTGATTTTTCATGATTAACTAAAAATTAGCAAAAGACCACATGTACCTGAATTAGATATTTACATGCACGTATCAAGTACATATGCATAACCAGAGTCCACGTCACATATGTACATTGTCTGAGCTATAGTAAGCTAATTGTGTAAAATTAGGACAACATCTCTTTCAATTTCGTAGTCATTACTTTCCAGTCTACTGTCAACTTCTCTCTGATCTCAAAAAGAGATATTTTCCCGCTATCGCTGGGCGTTTAGCTCTAGCATTTGAGCTGAGTTTGATTATGATAGATGAATTAGGTCTTGAGGATAATACAACAGCTTAATGAAAGGTTGATGGGAATGAGACATTAAGGAGGAATTCTGTTCCCAGCCGTGTAGGGAATTACAATAGAGGAAACTGGAACACTCTATAGTAAAAAGAGTAGTTTTCAACCATGTTTAAATCTTTTATCTTGTTCCTATCTATCACAGACAGTTGTCAAATTGGCATAGGTTGTCTTCCTTTGCAATAAGAATAGACAGTTCAAAGTGTGGAAAATTTGGCATCAGTGCTATTTTTTTCTACGCGGGACTTCACTTATATTTCTAGTATGAATGTTGAGGACACCCTTATCTATGCAAGCTCAATAATCATAGTCTCCAATATTAGACGGAATGAGACTACATACCTGCATTAGATTTTCTACCACAAGCTTAACGTTTATAGTATTAATCAAATAGAAGGCTCATTCATAGATCAGCACATAGCTTTTAATTCAATTCAATTCAAGATGAGGAACCGAGTTCTTCGTACTTGACACGAGAATATCTCTCAAAAGGGGAATAATCAGATTCAATCTCTGGGATTGAGATATTAGCAGATTAGCTACACTCACTTAACCTGAGGAAAGTCAGCCTGAGAAAACCCTTCTTAAGCTGATAGGAGAACTTCACTCACTAAATGTCTTGAGTATAGAAAATCTTTCCTCAGATTGCTTGAATGCGAACGGTCAAATAATTGATTTTATGTCTGCTATTGTCATAAGACCTCCTAGGTGAGCCACTCGGAGGTGTGGTATTCAGTGGGTTTTACATGAGCTATTAACGATTAATTTTACAAAGTGTAGTCACAAGATATATTAGGAGAAAGTATCATAGGTGAAGAAGATAAAATGATGACCAAAGAGTGGATGTAACTACTATCATCTATGTTTATCACAGTTCCAACAGTTGGACTTGGATTTAGAAAAATTTCTCAGGGATTTTGGTCGTTCTTAATTCAAAACCATCCATCCTGGTTAATTTGCCAAAAACAATACTATTAATAACAACAACAATAAACCCAGTGTAATCACATAAGTGGGGTCTTGGGAAGGGTGTGTGTACTCTACCTTGAGAAGGTTGTTTCCGATAGACCCTCGGCTCAAGAAAAGATAGAAAGAAAAAAAAGCAGTAGCAAGAGGCAGTAATATCAGCAAAAATGATAAGAAAGAAAAAAGAAAATCTAATCCATGAAGAGGAAAAACAAAGGATAATCAGGCCTTACCATTCACTAGAAAAAAATTGCATTCTGATTGAGGATGCTAGGTTTCCAAAGACAGTAAATAATCCGAATTTCCTTTGAAGAAGGGGAATGCAGGGACTTGTTCTGGGATCGTAAAGGTTAATGGTTAATATAGAGTTTAACTGCTAAATAGATCATGTCATGTTACATTAGTTTTTCCATTCTCCTTTGAGATCTCTTGATAGTGTTATGGTTAAGTAACCTGTTTTCTTACCCCTTCTACAGTTACATATTTCAATAGAATTAGATTCATTGTTTCTCTCCTTATGAGCCAGATAGTTGCAGCCCTGCAACTTTAGATTTCACCTTATGAGATGTATCGCGAACAATTTTTTTAATGAACTAGGTTTGAATAGTTTCTTACAAAAATGAGACGTTTCATAAAATCTTCCCTGAAAAAGAAAACCTAGACAAGGAAACAAACTAAACAATGATCTAAATATCGAGAAAAAATCAGCAATGAGTTCCTTTATTCTTTATCCCTCTTCTATCCCTTCTCTTTCTTGTAACCAAACATGGAGTGAAGAAAGAAATCTGAAAAGTTATTTCTCAGTTTTCCATAAACAGATTGCAGCTCAATTTTGCCTCCAAACAGTGCTGACTTTTGCTCAGAATCAAGGGCCGTCGTGTGACTGGTATAGTTTGATAGTTTAAAGACTCACTAAGATCTCTTCGTTAGATACTAGAAGTTTTTCTGGTAAGTGAGAGGAGAACAAAATATGGACAGATAATATGGGAGTCATCATACCAAAACGATTATGTACTCGGTCTAAATAGAACTACTGGCTCAAACTTTTTTTTCTTTCTTTTTGGCAATAGATTGAACCGTGACCAAGCTTTCTGGATAGGAGATATAATAACACTTAAACTGATTCCAAGTATCCCTGTATTCATATGTCAAACATCTATGAACTTCATATGTTACAAAAAATACCATGTACAAAACTGCTATGACACGAGCTGTTTTCTGTTTTAGGAGAAGAAGATGCTAGTCATACCTCTACCAGAAGTCACAGCAAGAACATTTACCATCCTTAAAGTGGTGAAAGCGGACGCCATCTTTTAGGAAAATCTCTCGCCTCTTCAGCAATGACATGTATTTTGCAACTGTATGACAGTCTGAGCATATTCTTGTATTGTTGATCACCCTAATAGGTGCAGGACTCGTGGTCCTGATTAATCCATATGTAATTGCCAGTTTCTCAGTGTGAGCAAGTAGCACCTTTTCTTTTTCCACTTCAGCAATGTCCTGACAAACACATTTTGTATCAGGTATATAGCCCAACTTCTTCATCTCAGATATTAACTTGTACAGTTCAAAGTATATCTCTCCTTCTTCTTGATGAGTTTTTCCTGCTGTAGAGAAGATGTGAATCCTCTGATTGACTTGTACCCAACTCCATGCCGGTCCGATTTTCACTCCCATTGCTTCCATCTTGTCTCTGGTACGATCGACATCCTTCCATCGGTTTGAAAGTGCATAGAGGTTCATCATTAAGGCATAATTAGCTGCATTATATGGCTCTAACTTGAAAAGGTATTCTGCTGCAATCTCTCCATGCTCCACGTTTCCATGGATCCGACATGATGTAAGAAGAGCACCCCAAACAGCAGCATTTGGCTCCATCGGCATTGACTGAATAAAATCCAATGCTTCATCAAGGTAACCGGCTCTTCCCAGTAGATCAACCATGCAAGAGTAATGCTCAATTGTGGGGATAACTCCAAAATCTGTCTTCATATGATCAAAATATTTCCAACCTTTATCGAGCAAACGAGAATGTTTACAACTAGATAGAAGAGCTATAAAAGTTATTGCATCTGGTTGGACGTTTGCTTCTCTCATTCTATCAAAGACTGAAATTGCCTCTGTGCTAAGGCCGTATATGGCAAATCCGGTGATCATGGAATTCCAGGAAGCTATTGTTTTGTCCTCAAGTCTTTGGAAAACCTTTTGAGCATTTTCTAAGTTCCCACACTTACTGTACATGTCTATGAGAGCCGTAGATACATACACATCATCTATAAAATCGTTTCGTATACACAGGCAGTGTATCTCTTTCCCAATATGTAACAAAGAGAGACCTGCACATGCTTGAAGTAAGCTTGATATTGTAACTGAGTTAACCTTGATACCTTCATCCTGCATCTGAATTAAAAACTCAAATGCTTCTCTAAAATATCCTTGTTGTGAACAACCTGATATTAAAGAGGTCCATGAAATGACATTAGGAGACATGCCGCAGCTTTTGATCCTTCGAATCATACCCAAAGCTTCCTTAATGCAGCTAGAAGCAGAATAACCAGAAACCATGCTATTGTATGTCACTATATCTGGTTTGATCCCTTCTTCCTTCATCTGATTCAAAAGATTACTAGCTTTTTCAAAATGACCCTTGCAGGAATAACCAGAAATTAACGAATTCCAAGCACAAATATTTCTGTTTGTCATACAATCGAAAACAGCTTGAGCAGATGTCAAATCATCATTCTTCACATACATATCTACTAGTGAAGTTGCAACATGCAGGTCATTGTCAAGTCCATTTCTTATAACATGGCAATGGATCTCCTTACCACTATTCAAATAGCCTAATTCAGTCACTGCTTGAAGAACACTGGTTATAGAGTTGCGATTTGGCTGATAACCAGCACTCTGCATTCTCCTCAGAATCGCCAAAACCTCTCGATATGATCCATGAAGAAAATGACCAGATAAAAGGCAGTTCCAGGTTATTATATCCGGTTTTATGTTGGAAGTTATCATTTCATGAAACAGCTCCCAGGCATGATCAAGGTAACCAAGTGCAATATACCCCGAAATAATACTGTTCCAACAAGGCAGATTACGATTGTCTGTTAAATCAAAAACTACTCTAGCAATTTTGATTTTGTCATTTTTCACATACATGTTGATAAGTGCAGTACGTATCAGTATATTCGATTCTAATTCATATCGGATAACATACCCGTGAATCTGTTTTCCTTCATCAAGAGCTCCCAATTTCCCACAGGCTTGCAAAACTTTGGAAATGGTTAAGCCATTGGCCTTAAAATGTAATGCCTGCATTTCACAAAACATTTGTAGACCTTCTGCCCATTTCTCATCCCTTAAATTAACCAAAATTGCTTCATTCCACAATAAAGAGTCATGGATTAATGCTTCTTTAAACACCTTATTCGCACTCTCTGTCCCACAACACCTCCCATAAAAATTCATTAGTGCACATTGTGTATAGACATCTAAATTAAAACCTTTCTTGATCAAACAAGCATGGACTTCCAATCCTAGCCACATGTCTCTTAACTTTGAACAGATTTTCAAGACAAAAGCTAGAATTTCAGTATTAAAGTTCACTCCTTTACTATGTAACTCACTGAAAACTTCAAGAATTTTACATGGGTTTCCACCAAAATAACTAAATTCTTCAAGGAAAGAATTCCAATACAAATAGTTCTCTGTAAACCCCACAAAGAATAACACAGCAGCTGACTGAAAATCACCAAATTCCAAGTAAGCTGAGATAAAAGACTGCATACTTCTCTTTGCATCCCATTGATTAGACAATTTTATCATCTTGGCATGCATTGCTCTAACTGAGTTTAGTGAGTGGAACTCTTTTTCATAATCAAATTGCGATGAAGAAAGTGGAGAAGGTGAGGTTGAGGGTGAAGTTTCAGCAAGTGTTTCTGCTACATTTATAAGGCCAAAATTTGTGGAATATCTTCTGGGTTGCTTTTGGGCGAATGGCTGATGTGAAGAAATGAAGTGGTACAATGGAGTAGCAGCCTCCATTGTGGCTTTTTGAGCTTGAAGAAAATTATGGCATCCACTCAAGGTAGTTAATTGTGAAATAATGACAGTTTAAACAGTAGGATTTGGAGGGCTCTAATAAAAGCTGGAGTTCTAACTAGAAGGAAAAATCAGAAAAGGAAAACATGGGGAAATAAATAAAATAATTATATCTGAAAATGAAGAATCTTAAGTGGATAAGGTTTATCTAGTGTGCATTTTTTATAGATAAGCCACTGTTCAATGCAATGGGCTTTCTATACCCTAAAAGGAAAGGGCCAAGTGCATAAGTACCCACTTTTAAGCCTGTTATTCAAATATTTATATATAATTTATTATGTATTTAAAGAATAGTCAATTCACTCAAACTTCAAGACTAAATACTCTGAAATTTTGTATCCTTAATTTTTGAGCTGCTAATTTGAAATTCAGGATTTAGTGTCCGAAATTTCTAACTTGCTAATTTAAACTCCAGGACATTAGATTTGAATATCTTGATACAATTTTCGAACTTTAGGACACGATGTCCCGAAGTTTAAACTTTGAGATTTAAATTTTAGGATAATGTGTCCTTAATTTTGAGCAAATTGGCTAATTTAAATACATTACAAACAGGGGATATATTTTAAACAACATGTTAAAAGTGGCTACCTGATGTCATTTCTACAAAAGGGAATCAGTATAAAAAAATTTCCATGAAAAGTTAAGCAAATTGTGTTATGATTTTAAGTCAAGCAAGTTGCGGAACAAAAGTTGGCAAAGGTCATCACAAGTTACATTCATAAATATGCTAAAAATTAGGTCAAATGTGGATACAATTTTCTCTCAATTTACTTTGAATTATGGGGTGATATACCTACCAAATTGAAGATATATGAGTATAGTTACTAATTGTGACGACCCGGCCCGTCGTCACGGGAATTACCACCCCGTTATGTTGAAATTTTATGTTTTATGCTTTTATATCAGTGTTAAAGTCTATCGGGTGAGTTAAGAGTGAATTGGATTGAAAATGAGGCATATAGCCTTTGTGAAGGAAACTTGAATAAGGAAAGTCAACCCGGAGTTGACTATTTGGTTAGAGGACTCGGAATCGGATTCGGATGATTCGGTTAGTTCCGGGAGGTGATTTGTGACTTAGGGGAGCGATCGAAATTGAATTTGGAGGCCCGGTGTAGAAATAGGCTTGAATTGGCTAAGGTTGAATTTTGGCGAAATCCGAACGGTAGGTGAGATTTTGATCCGGGGGTCGGAATGGAATTCCGACAGTTGCAGTAGCTTCGTTAGGTGATTTTGGATGTGCTTGCAAAATTTCAGGTCATTCGGACGTCGCTTGGTCGGGTTTTTGATCGAATGTGTAATTCGGAAAGTTTTAAAAAATTTAGGCTTGAATCCGTGTGTAATTGGTGATTTTGATGTTTAGGATGGTGTTTTTATGATTGGAACAAGTTCGTATCGTGTTTTGGGGTATGTTGGTGGTTTTCGTTGGGGCCCCGGGGGCCTCGGGGTGAATCCGGACCATCATTCGGCATTTGGAAGCAAGAAAAGACTTGCTGTAATCTGCAGATCACTGGGCGGTGATTTGGCCTTCGCGTTCGCGAGGGCACGGCCCGCGTTCGCGTAGGCCAAGTTCAGCAGGCATCGCGTTCGCAAGGGGGGTATCGCGTTCGCGTATTGGAAAGACTGGGAAGCTTCGCGGACGCGTGAGTGAAGGTCGCGTTCGCGTATGAGGGAGTTAGGACGCATCGCGTTCGCGTGAGTTTAGGCCGCGATCGCGAAGAAGGAATTGGCGAGGCCACGCGTTCGCGTGGGAGACTACGCGTTCGCGTAGAGTAATAATCCGGAGGCTAGGAAGTTGACCTTCGCGAACGCGTGAAGGAGTGACGCGTTCGCGATGAAGAAGAGGAAAAAGGCATCGCGTTCGCGTGAGAGGCGTCGCGAACGCGATGAAGAAAATAGGCTGGCAGTGAAGTTAAGTTCAGAACAGAACCAGTCGTCGCGAACCCCATACCCAAAACCTCCATTTTTGAGTTCCAAGAGAAGAAATTGACGGGAGATTGCTGGGAAATCATCGGGGTTTCGTTGGAGGTAAGTTTTGTGGCTTAATTACATCATTTTAACATGAAATCATGGGTTAAATTTCTGTAAATGGAAGATTAAAGGTGGGTTTGAGCCCTAGGCCTAAATTAAAGAAAAACACCGATTTGAGTGGGCAAATGGAGTCCGATTTTGGTAAATTTTATATGCCTAGACTCGTATCGAGATGAGGATTCCGAATATGTAACTTTTGTAATTTTTCGACAAGCGTACCGAAAGTCGGGTTTTGACAACTTTGGGAATTTTTATGTAAATCGAGTTGTATTGATTGGGTGTCGTCCCATTGGCCTAATTTGTTGTATTTCTACTGTATTTGATCAGATTCTACGCGTGCGGAGCTTGATTCTCGTGGCAAGGGCATTGCGGAGTAGTCGTCGCGCCGTATTGAGGTGAGTAATAGATGTGGGTGATGACCGGCGGGTTCGAAACCCCGGTATACCACTTTGTGACGTTGTATAGCGGCGAGACACGCACACTCTTGAGAGTGCGGGGTCGATCATGAACCGGAGACTATATATTAGTCCGACCTGTTGATACTGTATTATTGGCTATTCTCGAGCCGTTGAACCCCCTTCTTGGGCGGTTGAGCATACTTGTGGGCCGTGAGCCAGTTATTGGATTCCGCGAGGATCGTTATAATTGTCTTATCATATAGACATGCTAGTTTACTACTAGTCAGTAGCTATTTCTGTTATTATGCTAATTCCAATCTCTGGAACTTGATATTATTGTTTTCCAGCTGAAAAATGATAAAAGAGTTTTCAAAAACTACTTTTGAGCTGCGAGGCTGTATCCTGCATATTAGCCGACTAGTAGTGGATCGGGCTGCGCGCGCAGCGAGATATATGTTAGATCGGACCGCACGCCGCAGGAATATCTCTATGAGATGTGCTTGGGTCTGTAGGAGCCCTCCCTGTACACACCCCGAGTGAGCACGGGTACCCAAAATTGGAGTCGAGCTACGCGCGTAGCGGTCATATCATGCATTGCATTGCATTTAGCTACATACTGCTAGTTGTTATGCTATTTATTGGTAATTGTTGGTACATGTACAGTGAATATTGATTCTGTGACAGGGTAGCTGATTATAGCTTTACATAGTGCTTTATCGTAGAATTCTTATCTGCGTTGTCTTACCCTTGTTTATTACCACTGAGTCTGGCAGTACTCATTTTACTCCCTGCACCTTGTGTGCAGATCTAGGTACCTCTCAGCAGTGATCCGATAGCTGTGCGAGGCGACATTTGTGGGATATACGAGGTAGCTGCCGAGTCCGCATGACCCGATATTCCTTCCTACTGTCTTTTGATTTTGTATTGACATTTCTTTCCGCACTTGGTATCTTGTGAACCTTTATACACTCATATTCAGTAGAGGCTCATGACTCTTGACCCTTCGGTCTATGGGAGTTAGATGTATTATGGGACTTGGTTCCCCGTTTTCGTTATATGTATCGCTGTTATTTCGTGAATTAATATGCTTAAATGGGCTAAAGAGAGCTTCTAGCTCCGTGGTTGATATTGATTGGTCAGGCTGGCTTAGCAATGTGTTGGGCGCCATCACGACCGGATTTGGGGTCGTGACAAGTTGGTATCAGAGCCTAGGTTTACTAGGCCTCGTGAGTCTTGAGCCGGTTAGTAGAGTCTTGTGGATCGGTACGGGGACGCCTGTACTTATCCTCGGGAGGCTGCGAACGTTTAGGAAAACTTCACTTTTCTTGAACTCTGTCGTGCGATCTTGTTGTTCCGAGAACTGAACTTCTATATTCTATTCTCTCGCAGATGGCGAGAACGCGAGCATCGGGACGAGGTGGACGACCTCCGTTGCCACCTGTTAGAGGCCGTGGGCGTGGTCGTGCTTGAGGTAGAGGTAGGGCAGCTGAGGCAGTGCCAGGCTGACCCGCCCGTTGTACCAGTTCAGGAGCAGCCCCCGGTGGTTGATGCCCCAGCAGCCTCAGTTCAGGGCCGGACTATATCTATTGCTTATCCACGGTCTTCGGGAGACTGCTTGCTCGAAATATTATCGGTGTGTTCGGTTTGGCTCGGGTAGTTTCGGCTACGGCTGCGCAGCGACATCTCGGTCGGGGGTGGTCGGCGGACCCTGCATCTCGCACGTCCCGGCCGGTTGTTCGGGGACTTCGGACGCCAGAGGCGGTCCCTGCTCAGATGGTTGCACCGGTTATTCCTCCGAGCTGCACCGGCTCCGGCTCCGGAGCATATGGTTCGAGGTTATGCCCGATGACGAGCGACGTCGTGCTCGAGAGATTTGGTAGACTTCAGCCACCCCGTTTCGGTGGCGTTGAGGGCGAGGATGCCCGTGGTTTCTTGGATAAGTGTCAAGAAGATGCTGCGTACGGCTGGTATTCTTGAGTCCCGCGGAGTTTCATTTACTACATTTCAGTTCACCGGTCCCGCATTTGATTGGTGGGAGGAGTTTGAGAGGCGTAGGCATGCAAGAGCAGCACCTCTCACATGGCAGCAGAGTTCTCTACTCTCTTTCTAGAGAAATATGTACCTCGGTCTCGTCGCGAGAAGCTACGTCGCCAGTTCGAGTGGTTGATTCAGGGCGACATGTCTGTGACTCGGTATGAGCTTAGATTCACTCAGGTTGGCTAGGCATGCCACATGGATGATCCCCAGTGATAGGGAGAGGATCAGGAGGTTCATTGATGGCCTCAACTACTCTGTCCGTATTCTTATGACCGGCGAGCGAGTTACGTCATTATCGTTTGAGCGGGTTGCGATATGGCACGTTCCATTGAGGCGGATCGTCGCGCGAGAGAGAGAGGAGCGGGGAGGCCAAGAGGCCTCGTGGTTCTGGTAGTTTCGGTGGTGCTCCGTCCGGAGAGCATTCCCGGCGGAGCGAGAGGTCGCTCGTCTGAACCTTCTCGTTCGGGCCGCCACGAACGGAGCGAGAGGTTCTTATGGTCGTGGTCGACGGAGATTTCGGCGAGGGTCGGTCATCAGCTTGGTGCCCTCCTAGCCCGGAGTGCAACACCTACTTCTCCGGCACCGGGTGCATGTTATGAGTGTGGTGAGTTTGGCCACGTGAGGAGACGAGTTCCCTCGACTCCGTAGGGGCGGGGACTCGGCGGAGGGATCAGCCCTCCTCTTCGGCACCATCTCGGTTTAGTAGAGGTGGAGGTCGGCCTTCTCGTGGTCGCCCCAGGGGCGAGGAGAGATCTGGTGGAGGCCGGGCGCGATTCTATGCACTTCCTGACAGGCGTGATGCAGTTGCCTCCGATGCGGTGATTACGGGTATCATTTTTGTCTGTCACAGAGATGCCTCTGTTCTATTTGATCCAGGATCCACATATTCTTACATGTCCTCTTATTTTGCACATTATTTGGGTGCGACTCGTGGTAGTCTTGATTTGCCTGTTCATGTATCCACCTCCGTGGGTGATATGATCGTTGTGGATCATGTCTATAGATCCCGTGTTATATCTATTGGGGGTCTGGAGACCCAGGCAGATTTGTTATTGTTGGGGATGGTAGACTTTGATGTTATATTGGGTATGGACTAGTTGTCTCCGTACCATGCTATATTGGACTGTCATGCTAAGACAGTTACGTTGGCCATTCCTGGTATTTCTCAGATTGAGTGGCGGGGTTCGACCGATTTCGTCCCTAGCCGTGTTATTTCGTTCTTAAAGGCTCAGAAGATGGTTGAAAAAGGGTGTTTATCGTACTTAGCTTTTGTGAGAGATGTGGGAGGTGAGTCTCTTAACATTGATTCTGTACCTGTTGTAAGGGATTTCCCAGATGTATTTTCCTCAGACCTGCCGGGCATGCCGCCGGACAGGGATATTGATTTTGGCATTGACTTGGTGCCGGGCACTCAGCCTATATCCATTCCTCCTTATCGAATGGCACCAGCCGAGTTGAAAGAACTAAAAGAGCAGCTTCAAGAGCTTCTGAATAAGGGTTTCATCCGCCCTAGTGTGTCTCCGTGGGGTGCGCCGGTATTATTTGTTAAAAAGAAAGATGGTTCCATGCGAATGTGTATTGATTATCGACAATTGAACAAAGTGACGGTGAAGAACAAGTACCCTTTAC
>JASVEL010006597.1:0-96616 GCA_032618575.1 Nicotiana noctiflora | reverse complement strand
TTTTTTAAATTCTTGACTAGTTCCTTTGAACCTGTTAGTCATAGGGTTTATGTTGGTTTTATGATTTTTATCTCTTGTTATCTCGATCCTGTGCTTCTCATGCTAGTCTAGGACCCTTCTGCTTATCTTCTCATGTTGTGAGTCTTTGTCTATTTCTCTGTGGCCACCCTGATTCCTTAACTTGTTCATCTCCTATTTGTCCCTGTGTTCTTTTGGGCCTGTTAGTGATAGGACTCTATCTGTTATATGCCTTGTTTGATCACATGGCTTTTTGCCCTAAGATTGAGAAGTTCATCCTTTTGTGTCATTTTTAACTGTTGAGTGCTGATTCATGGCAAAAGCATGACCTTTGATCTTTGTCTTGTGTTTGAAATCAGGTTTAAGTTATTATGACTACTCTTGTTGCCTTTGACTGTAACAATTCATAGAACTGGGTTTCTTTCTAGCTTTCAGGGGCTAGTTTTTTCTACTGTTATCAAGCATGTCTAGTTCATATACTGGTTTAAGTGTTTAATTCTCAATTAGGATTTATTCTTTTAAGATTTTCATGATCTTGGTATTTCCCCTTCCTTACATTAGCCTGGTTCTAAGGTTGACCATTGGTTTTCATGTCTGATCAAGCTATGTTTAAGTTTAACTGTTTGTGAGAATTGAATTTAGTACCTATATGATCATGAATCTTGAGTATGCTTTGGGTCTTTCAATGAATCATCTAGCATGAATTGGTTGCAATTGGGTCTGCTTGATGTCAATTAACACTTTGGTATATGAAATTGAGTCATGAAAGTTGATTAATTAAGATTCATCATTATCAAACCTGCCTTCTGAGTTTTAATTGATTGATAAACATTGCTTGGTTTCATATGACTATGTGTGCATTTGAATGTCAAAATGACTGAATTTGCATTAGGTTTATTGTTATTATGAATACTGTTAAATGCCTTTCATACTTTAGGAGGATTGGTTATAGTTGTAGTTCTAGGTTCCATAAGTGGTTAGTTTTTAAATAGGATAAAACACTGAAATGATCTTAATTAGGCTATAAGTTTAATAATTGGCCTAAGAATGGTTAACCTTGCAAAAGGTTGACCAATTCTGTGAGCCCTAACACACAGTTCACTGTTAAACAGTGGCTGGTTGTGCAAAGGGGCTATGTCTGCAAATGCAGACTAGCCCAGGCTCTATATTGAGCCCTGAACAACAAAGTGGCCAAACCTGTAAAGGTTTTGGGCCCAGCTGTTCAGTATATGGCTTTGATAGCCCAAGCTAAGTCTCAACTTGAGACTGGCTAACTTTTAAATAGGTTAATTATAACAATAAAACAGGCTATGCCTGCAATTAGCTTTAATTAGGAATAAATTGGTCTTAATTGATTGGAATTAGTTTAAAAGTGGCTAAATTTGAAATAGTTCTTAAAAATGAAACTGGCCAGCCCTTAAATACTAATGCTAGGGCTGGCTATTAGTTAAATAGTTCAAAACAAGCTGAAAATCTGCCCTAGGCAAGCTAGTAAATCAGCAGTGCCCTTAGGGGCATAATTGGGTATTAAAAGGTAAAATAGTAACTAGTAAGAACTTAGGAGGGTAATAGGGACATTCATGCTCCTGATTTCTGCAATTTTGCAGAGATTTAGGGGTATAATGGTCTCCTAAAAATGGGAAATCTGTAAAAATCTCAAACCCCTAAGGTTATACTAGTAAAAGGCCCTAAAAGGAATCTTTTGGAACCTTCCAGCACATGCTGGAAGGGTTTTGATAACTGAAAATAGGGACCAAAGTGTAGAATGAATAATTTTAGGAGGGGGGAAGTGGGATTAATCCCATACTTCTTCCCCAAGTATTCAGCCCTAAAGGTTAGCTATAAATATCTCAAAAAAAAGGGGCTGAAAAGGGGGTTTTCCATTGGAGAGTAATCTGAAAACACACTTAGGCTAATCATTGGTAAGAAATACTAGGGAAAACATAGCAATTTGGCAGTAATCATTCTAGAAATTCCGGGTGTGGAAAGCTTGTGGGTTTAACCTGTTTTTCTGGGTTCCTTGTTCGATTATCTGCTGGGTTTCTCTCATATTGGTGCTTTTTGTGTTGCTGTGTTGCTGTGCCTCTTCCATCACTGTTGCATTGCCTTGTGTGAACCATTGCTGATTACTTACTTGCATCCCTTAGAACTCATTGGATCTTTTGCTGAACCAGGTACATATTCTGCTCAAATGTAATGTTGGAGTGTGGATAAAGTGAAGTTCAAGGATCGAATTTGAATATTGATGGCCTCTTTACTTCTGTTTTAGTTCAATTGTTAGTATAGTAGTGTGTAGATTTGTAACTTTATAGTAGTATAGCAGCTGAAGAACAAAGACCAAACAGAAACTATGTAATAACTAGTAGTAGTGGTAGTATAGTTGTAGTATGAATTAGTACCTCACTTAGTTAATTAGGTAATAACATTAAAATACAAGCTAACTAATAATGGTTTCAGAACTGATAATCACTTAATCACAGTAGCTTCATCAATCATGATCACATAGGTAATTCATTTCATTAATCAGTCAAATTAAAATTAGTTAAGGAGAAGAAACCATCGGATAAGGCAGATAATTGGAGTGCGATTGGCTTGATAGTATTAAGTGAGTTCGATTAGTGTTAATGTCAGTGTTTGATCGTATACATGAAGTAATATCTGAGAATAAGTTCAAAAGTAATATCTGGGCTAAATCATTTTAGAGTCAATAATTGTATGAATATATCCATGAGTTTAATTCATATGTCAGTAGCCAAATAGTATAGCGATAAGTAACCCATACCGTTTCATCTATATATATGAAGATTAATAGCTCATTAACCTCAGCTAATAATTGATTCACTGGTAGTATAGGTTCTCTGTTAAAAAATCAAAAATAGAAGTAGTCTTGTAGTTCTCTGTTAGTAGATAGCCTTATTTCCCAATTTGTATCACAGACTTTTCTCTTTAATTGATCAATAAAAATGATATCTGGTTCTTTCTTTGAGTTCAAATGTGTACATTCTTTTACTTTCTTTGTTATTCTTGGTTTTGAGCCTAAATCCCTATATAAAGCCGACTGGGCCAGCGAGCATGATTCAATAACTACCTGGGCCTTTAAGGCCTGGGCCGATGTAATATATGTGTAAAGCTTCAATTGTAACCAGGCCCATTTAAATAACAGAAATCATAAGGGCCTGGGATTATTATAGTAATAGCATACGATTAAGGAAAGAACAAATATAGAAAACATAGTTAAATACTAGTATCTTTTAATGAAAATTGGGACGAGCCTCGCCCGAATAACACCGGGGCCCCCACTTAGTAATGATATAAACACAAAATAGATCCGGGAAAGCTAATAGTAAATTCCATAGCTTCTCCCAAAAGATTTAAAAGCCGGTAGATGTTACTTTAGGGCACGATTTTAATATACCTTCTTATGAACGAGTGTGCACTTGGTGCGACTCAAATCCAAATCTCGGTAAAGCTGAAATACACCAAAAGTCATAGGCGTACTGGTTGCGGTATGACTCGAGGAGTGTTTTCGCGATACCACAAGTTCCTAAAATTCAACGTAAAAGCACATTATGTTATTAAAATCTATAACTCAGTCAAACAAAAGTCGAGAATGATAGTGGAGCGACCGTGCTAAAACCACGGAATTCGGGAGTGCTTAACACCTTCTCGCGGGTTAACAGAGTTCCTTATCCGGACCTCTGCTTCGCAGACATTTTAAAGAGTCAAAATTCCTCGGATTCGGGATTAACCGGTGACTTGGGACACCATTGTCATTCCCAAGTGGCGACTCTGATTAATCTCTAATGAATCCCGAACCGATTGTCCTTAAATTGGAAAAACTCCTTCCCTTACGTTATTTTATCCGTCTCGTGTAATTGAGCGTCGGGGTATACCCTACAAGTGTAATTATACACCTTACGCATGTTTGGGTAGTAAAAAGGGAGGTGTGACAGCTCTGGCGACTCTGCTGGGGATCCAACCCTAAATTTCGATTTCAGGGTTTAAGAACTCGAGCTCCTTAGAACTGCCGTTTGCGTTTTTATTTGACTTCGTTATGTGATTTGAACAACATGCTATGTGCTTTATCGCTTTTGATTTTATGTGAACTATATATATAAAATTGTGCCGAAAACCCTTCTCTCTTCTCCCCCGGGGATGTGCTTACTGTTTGAGACTCCCCTTTCTGTTAAAAGTCACCCTAAATTAAGAAAACAGAGGCCGGATAAGTTATAAAGCCGATTGACTCCGCGGGTCACCGGTACGTAGCCCCCTCCTCGATTCGAGTTGTCCGCTCGGGTACACGGTCTAGCAATCTATGAAACCGTAAGATTTTGAACATAGGTCTAGGATGATTATTTGCATCATATTTGACTTAGGGGACTCAACACAGGGGTTGGGTCCGTCTAGGACAGGTGACCCGGTATTGAAAAAGACCGAGCATGCTATGTGTTGCATTTTATTGTCCTTGATCGTTATGCGGACCGGCGAAAATCCCGAGATTGGAAAATTGTTGAAAAAAGGAAAAAGAGAGAGAGGGGAAAATAATGATTATAGAAAATAGGTACATGGAAAATTGGAAAATTGGAAAAAAATAGGTGGAACATTTTTTGAAATAATTGGTCAAATAATCTGACCGAACTACGCAGGTTTGATTCTCGCCATTAGGTGGGATACGTAGGCAACCCTTAAACGGGTCCAACCACACTGTTAGAAAAAGACCAAAAAGATTTTCTTTTCGAATAATCGAGGTGATTGTTATTTTTGGAAATGGCCGAATGTTCCGAAAGGACGACGGAGGGCTGTTTTTGCAAAAATGGCCACTTCGAAAATCATTTTTCTTTTCTTTCATTCAAAATTGAAAACTTGCATTGAAAAAGATTTTTCCTTTTCTAAATAAAATCACCTTAATAAATGTGCAGGACGAGCACGATGATGAATGAACAATTTTCCCTAAATAAAATCCCTTTGGAGCTGAGATTATGGTGGCAGGACATGGGATCCGATGGTCAAGACTGGGTCAAAAGGTACTTGAAAGGCCTTACGGGGTTACTCGAAATAGTTCCTCGAGGTGATATGGTTAGAGCGTTGGTCACGTTTTGGGATTCGGCACACAACGTATTTCATTTCCCAGATTTTGAGCTTACCCCTACTTTGGAGGAGATTGCCTTTTACATTGGGAAGACCGAGGTTCCGTTGAAAGGAAAATACCCGGTATCTCCGAGGATGGTGACAGTACATCGTTTCCTCGACTCTTTGAAAATCGCCCGGAATGTTCATAATGAAGATCTGGCCAATGGATTTTGTTCTTTAAGCTTCATCTACAACAGGTTTGGACACGTTGGGGGTTTCAACGACCCAACCAACAAATTATGCTGCAAGTCCAACCGGGCGAAATGGGAAGAACACCGGAGGTTCGCATTTTTGGTGGCATTTCTTGGAGTTGTTGTATTCCCGAGGAAAGATGGCCATATCAATATAAAAGTCGCCGGGGTAGCTACCACACTGATAGTACAAGAAAACTGTACTCTGGCCCCGATAATTGTTGCGGATATCTATTGTGCTCTGACTGCGTGCAAAGCGGGGGCTACTTTCTTCGAAGGGTGTAACTTGATCTTACAAATCTGGCTAATTGAGCATCTGTGCCACCACCCTTCATTCTCGAGCTATGGTTCGGCCGATCGGACATGTTTGGAAGAGTTCAATGCGAGGACAAAAGAAGTAAAGTTGCCGGAGGGAGTCCAAGGTTGGATTGTGTATCTTCGATCACTAACTGACGGTCAAATTGATTGGACGTATGACTGGTTACCTCTTGACGAGGTGATTTATATGCCAACAGAGGGATCGCCATTTTTGATCATGGGTTTAAAGAGTATACAACCTTATGCACCCTACAGAGCCTTGCGACAGTTGGGTCGGTGTCAAATTATTCCAAGAGATGGGGATCTCAGTGTGCAGGCTGTGGAGATTGGTCCCGACGGGCAATTCCCGGAAGCAAAAATCCGGCAAATATGGAACGAATGCCAAAATCTAAAGATTGATACTTGTGTGCCGAATAGAGCAAAAGGGGAGATATCACCTGGATACTCCACCTGGTACTGACGAGGGGTTGAACACGAACGTCTTTCAAAGAGACCTCACTTGCAAGACCTGATAGAGCAATCCGAGGAAAATCTGAAATGGGCGGCCAAGGAGAAAGAATATAAGGCCAAAATCAGTTTGTTGGAAGATAAGTTGAGAAATCTTCATTTCGAAAGTGGCCTACAAGCAGCATCCGATGAAGGGGAAAAGAAACAGCTGAAAAAAGAAAATGATATGTTGAAGGCTCAAATAGCTCAAATGAAAATTGCATCCGAGACCCCAGTACGTTCAGCCCGAGATGAAAAGTTAATTGAGATTCTCCGGTGGAAAGTAAACGACTATAGCTTTGATTTGGACGTAGCTGAAAAAGAGTTAGTCAAGGCTCGGAAGCAAATGGACAAAGACGCCGAGGAAAGAGCCAAATTGGTTCGGCAGCTACATGATAAGCACGATGTTGAAATAGCTCAGCTTAGAAAGAAAATGATCTCAGCCACAATCAAAAGTAACAAGATCATCAAAGATCTTGAAGAAGAAAGAGAGCACTGCTACACGACTATGGCGAGATTAGAATTGAAGCTACAACAAGTGCAAAAGGACAACCAATACACCTTGGATGCTCGCGCTCAGCAAATAAGCCGTCTATTGCAAGAAAAAGGGGTCATCAGAGAAAAGATTGTTCGCATCGCCCGGTATATCACCCAAAAGACTCAGCTTTGTGAAGATATGACTCGGAGGACTTTTGTTTCTGTAGTGAAGTATTTTGTACAACAAGTCATGGCCGACCTGGATAGGCTTCCAAGGGGTTTAGCATATAGGCCCGCGGCAAGGCCGAACGATGCCTCGCGGGCACTAGGTGCATTAATGTACTCTTAGGTCATGCATCATCTTTTAAAACATCACTTTGTAATCAAGGTTTTGAATTATCAATGAGAAAACAAAGTGTTGTTACCAATTCTTTTACTTTATGTCATTTCCTTCATATCCGCTAGGCAAATAAATAGGGGCGTGATTATGAAAATGGCAAGGAAAAAGAGAGAGAAGAAAAAGCAAGAAAAGAAAAAAAGAAAAAAAAAAGAGAAGAGAAAAAGCAAGAAAAGAGAAAAAGCAAAAAAGAAAAGAAAAGAAAAGAAGAAAAGAAAGAAAGAAGACAAAAGAGCGGAAAAAGGAAAAGATGATTGAAATGAGCAGCGGCCGGGATGATGCATAACGACTCGAGCAAATATGTTTGTTTTTAAAGTCGTTACATCTTATTCATGCGCTAACAACTAACAAGTGTTGATGTTTGTGAGTCCAGATTTTCTAGGCAACTGGCATACTGGCTACCCACCCATACAACACCAGGTACAAAAAGATGACAAAGGCTGTGTCCCAGGAGATCGAGGCAACCATTGTAGACCCTGCTCACGAAGAAGAGATCGTAGATGTGGCAGGGATGAAAGAAGAAATGTACAAGTTAAGACAACAGATGGCTGAAATGTACCAGGCTTGGTCGAGAGGTCAACCACTACCAGCCTACCCTGCTAACCCTGCATATGTCCCTCCAACCAATCCTAACCCCGAGCCACCAACACTGAACTCATCATCCACCTACCCCGATTACCCTCACTACTATGCTTCCACCTCCCAGATACCACCACCTCCAGCCAAGCAAACACCACCTCAGGTTCCACAAGTTGCTCCTGTATATGTGGCACCTCCGCCCGCTGTTATCCACAAATCCTCTAGCGAACCAATGTTTCATATCCAGGATTCTCACTACTACCCCCCGGAGCCTACTTTCAGACAACACGAGTCTCACGCTCCCATGATAGAAGCAAGTGCCGGGCAGGAGGAGATGGCTCGGAAGGTGAAGAGTCTTGAGAATGCTTTCCGCAATATGCAAGGGCTGGGAGGGCAAGTAAGTGTAGCCTACAAAGACCTGTGTTTGTTCCCTGAGGTGCAGCTTCCTGCAGGATTTAAGTTGCCCAAGTTCGACATGTACAACGGACACGGGGATCCGGTAGCTCATCTGAGAGGATATTGTAGCAAGATGAGAGGCGCAGGAGGTAGAGATGAATTGTTGATGGCGTATTTCAGCCAAAGTTTGAGTGGATCAGCGCTGGAATGGTATACCCGACAGGACCATACAAGATGGTTCGTTTGGGATGACTTAGCGCAAGCTTTCGCTAGTCATTTTCAGTACAATCTGGAGATCATACCTGACAGGTTATCCCTTACCAAGCTGGAGAAAAAGCCAGGAGAGAGTTTTAGAGAATACGGTTTTAGATGGAGGGAACAGGCCGCTAGAGTGGATCCACCGATGAAAGAAGGCGAGATGGTGGATTGTTTTCTGCAAGCCTTGGATCCAACGTACTACGGCCATCTAGTGTCAGCAATTGGGAAAAGTTTCAACGAAGTTGTGAAAATGGGAAGTTTTGTAGAAGAGGGTTTGAAGACAAACAAGATTATGCGTTTTTCGGCTATCAAAGCCACCAATCAAGCTATACAGAGTGGAAGTGGAGGAGTGATGGGAAAGAAGAAGAAAGAAGAAGTATCAACCATTGAAAGCAGGTCCTGGAGTCGCAACCCACATTATAACCCACCAAGACCCTACCGCCAACACACGCCAAGCCCAGCAACTCCATATAACCCACCACCACCACCGTCTTACCCGCCAAACCCCTACAACACACCAAGCCCATATAACCCACCACCACCACCATACCCACCGACTGTACCACATTACCATCACCCTCAAACCCAAGTTTATCCACCACCACCACCCCACGTGTGGAGAGATCAAGCTCCACACAATGTGTATCATACCCAAAACACATACCCAACCCCTAAACCTTACCGAAACCAGAACAGACCCAGGCCGGACGCTGATTGGAGAAACAAAGCAAGAAAGACATTCACTCCTCTCGGAGAGTCATATACCAGTCTTTTCCACAGGTTGAAAGAATTGGGAATGTTGAGACCAATTGCACCAAAAAATCCGAACCCACCCCCGAAAAATCTTGATTCTTCTGTCAGATGTGAATATTGTTCAGGGAACGTTGGGCCACGATACCGAGAAGTGTTGGCAATTAAAGAATGCCATTCAAGATCTTATCGATGAGAGGAGAATTGAAGTGCAGGCTCCCGAGGCCCCAAACATTACCCAGAATCCATTGCCGAATCACCACGAAACGAATATGATAGAGCTGGTGCAGGGTGATGGCAATCAAAAACCATCTCAGGCCGTCATGATGATAAAGTCGAGTGACAAGTTAGAGAAAGAAATTGTGAAAGAGGAAGTAATTGTTGAGAAACCAAAACCAGTAGTGGTGGGAGGTTTAAAGGTGGTAGTTCCAGGTGCAAAGACGATCGTGACTGTGAAAGGAGCAAGTGCAGAGCCAGTAATCATAAAACCGGTAGTGCAAATGCCAGTGGTGAATACAAAGACTGTGCCTTGGAACTATAACAAGGTAACAGTAGTTTACAAGGGAAGAGAGATTTCTGGTGAAATTAATGAAACGCATGGACTCACACGATCCGAAAGGTGTTTTGCTCCAGAGGAGCTGAGAAAGATGAAAGCGGTGAAAGAAAGTCAATTGAAAAAGCCAGTGTCGGAGGAGGAAGCAGAAGAGTTTCTTAAGAAAATGAAGTCACAAGAGTACTCGGTGGTTGAGCAGTTAAGAAAGACCCCGGCCCAAATTTCTTTACTATCTTTGTTGATACATTCGGAAGAGCACCGGAAGGCTCTTATGAAGATTCTAAATGAGGCTCATGTTCCGGAGAAGATTTCAGTGTGTCACTTGGAGAAGATTACCAGCAAAATTTTCGAGTCTAATAGAATCACCTTCTCTGATAGGGAGCTGCCGGTGGAAGGAACCGAACACAATAAAGCATTGTACCTCACGGTAAAGAGTGAAGAGTCAGTCGTGACCAGGGTATTGATTGACAATGGATCGAGCGCGAATATTTGTCCACTGTCAACTTTAGGGAAGCTGAACATTAGCCCGGATAGAATCCGGAGAAACAGTATCAATGTGAGAGGGTTTGACGGCGGAGGTAAGAACACGTTGGGGGATATTATTTTGGAAGTGACCATCGGTCCCGTTGATTTTACAATGGAGTTCCAGGTGCTCGATATTGCCGTATCATATAACTTGCTGTTAGGTCGACCCCGGATTCATGCGGCCAAAGCGGTACCATCTTCTCTACACCAGATGGTCAAGTTTGAATGGGAGCAGCAAGAGATTGTTGTACACGGAGAGGAAAATGCTTGTAATGTGGTAGCACCTTTTGATGGTACTGATGGGGATAGGGGTCCTTGGGTCTACCAAGTGACGGATGTTGTTGAGGTGAATAGAGTTGCTGAAGGAGAAAAGTTACCAACCCCTATGATGGCACCAACTGCTGTAATGGTGGCCAGAGAAATGCTGAGAAACGGATTTGCACCGGGGAGGGGATTAGGTAAAACACTGCAGGGAGTCACTCAACCAGTTCAGCTTCCGGAGAATAAAGGTACATTCGGCTTAGGGTTCAAACCCACCTTTGCCGATATCCAAAGAGCCTCTAAAGCCAAGAGAAACTGGACCTTGCCCAAACCCATACCCAAATTATCCGACATCTTTATCAGGCCTGGTACAAAATATCAACCATCTGCTGCAGCAAAGTGCATTGAGACCCAACTTGATGAAGAAATGCTTGGTTTTAAGAAATTGTTATGGGAGGTGAATACGATTGAAGCAGGGGAAGGCACGAGCAACATGGACGTGCAATTTGTGGGGCCCAGAGTCACATTGAACAATTGGGAAGCTACTCCTTTCCTTATCCGGAAGGAGTCTTGGTAGTTAGCTCAAAATTTCATCATTGTTTCCCCGAAAGTTGTTATTTTATAATTTCCCCGTTCCCCTCATGAAAAAAAAATCACCATGTATCCCGAACATTGTTCGTTTCTTTTATTAATGAAATGCAGTTTTTCCTTTTTCTTCACTTTTGCCTTATTTTTCTTTATTTTTCCTTTTGTACAGTTTTGCATGTGTTGATTCCAATGCCATGTCATGCGTGAAGGATTCTAGACCCAGTTCCGACAATCACGCTACTATACAAGAAATCGAGGAAGATAGTGAAATAGAATGTGAGGATGAGGAAGCCCTGGAGGAAATAAGTAAGGACATGAAACAATACGAGGAAAAACCCAAACCAAATCTGAGTGATACGGAATCCGTAAACTTGGGGAGCGAAGATGATGTCCGAGAAACAAAGATTAGTGTACATTTGGAGGCCCCCCTCAGGGATGAATTGATAAGGTTGTTACATGAATTTAAGGACATCTTTGCCTGGTCCTATGATGACATGCCCGGGCTTAGCACGGATCTGGTGGTACACAAGTTGCCTATCTACTCGGAATGCCGGCCAGTGAAACAAAAGCTGAGGAAATTCAAAACGGACATTAGCGTGAAGATAAAGGAAGAGGTGAATAAGCAGTTTGAGGCAAAGGTCATAAGAGTTACCAAGTACCCCACCTGGTTGGCAAATGTTGTGCCGGTCCCAAAGAAAGATGGCAAAACCAGAGTGTGTGTAGACTATAGAGACCTCAACAAAGCCAGTCCAAAGGATGACTTCCCATTGCCAAACATTCACATATTGATCGATAATTGCGCCAAGCATGAGATCGGTTCGTTTGTGGATTGTTATGCAGGTTATCACCAGATCCTGATGGACGAAGAAGATGCTGAGAAAACTGCCTTCATTACACCTTGGGGAACGTACTGTTACGGAGTAATGCCGTTTGGATTGAAGAATGCCGGGGCAACTTACATGAGGGCAATGACCACTATGTTTCATGATATGATGCATAGAGAAATTGAGGTATATGTGGACGATGTCATCATAAAGTCCAGAAAATAACCTGATCATGTGAAAGATTTGAGGAAGTTTTTCCAAAGACTCCGGAGGTACAATCTAAAGCTCAATCCGGCGAAGTGTGCTTTTGGAGTACCTTTAGGGAAGCTACTGAGGTTTATTGTGAGTCGGCGAGGTATTGAACTGGATCCATCGAAGATCAAGGCTATTCAAAGTCTACCTCCGCCGAAGAACAAGAAAGAGGTCATGAGCTTATTAGGAAGGTTGAATTACATTAGCCGGTTCATCGCTCAATTAACATCAACATGCGAGCCGATCTTCAAGCTGTTGAAGAAAGATGCTGCAGTGAAATGGACCGACGAATGTCAAGAAGCCTTTGACAAGATCAAGGAATATTTGGCCAATCCTCCGGTGGTAGTTCCTCCAGAACCAGGGCGTCCTCTGATTTTGTATTTGACGGTGCTAGATAACTCTTTCGGTTGTGTACTGGGTCAACATGATGAGACAGGCAAGAAAGAACAAGCCATCTACTACCTCAGCAAAAAGTTTACATCTTACGAGGTGAAGTATACCCAATTGGAGAGAACTTGTTGTGCATTGATTTGGGTGGCTCAGAAGCTAAAGCATTATTTGTCAGCATACACTACGTACTTGATAGCACGATTGGATCCTCTCAAGTATATCTTTCAGAAGCCCATGCCTACGGGAAGACTGGCCAAATGGCAGATTCTGCTCACAGAATTTGACATTGTTTATGTAACTCGTACGGCAATGAAGGCACAAGCTATTGCGGATCACTTAGCCGAGAATCCGGTGGATGATGAATATGAACCACTGAAAACATACTTTCCGGATGAAGAGGCAATGCTTGTCGAGGAGATGGAGCAAGAGGAAAGGCCGGGATGGAAAATGTACTTTGATGGAGCCGTCAACAGCAGGGGCGTTGGTATCGGAGCGGTACTCATTTCAAGTACGGGTCAATACTATCCCGTTACAGCTCAGCTTCGATTCTTCTGTACCAACAATATGGCCGAATATGAAGCATGCATCTTGGGATTAAGGATGGCAATTGACATGGGTATTCAAGAGATTTCGGTCATGGGTGACTCGGATCTCTTGGTACACCAAATTCAAGGGGAATGGGAGACACGAGATTTGAAATTGATACCATATCGGTATTGTTTGCACGAGGTGTCTCAAAGATTCCAGTCTATAGAATTCAAGCATATCCCAAGAATGCACAATGAGATTGCGGATGCTTTGGCCACATTGTCCTCTATGTTGCATCATCCGGACAAGACATACATAGATCCGCTCCAGATCCAAGTCCGAGATCAGAATGCTTATTGCTTCGTTGTGGAAGAAGAGTCGGATGGAGAGCCGTGGTATCATGATATTAGAGAATACTTGAAAGTTGGCAAATACCCGGAGCAAGCCACCGGAGACCAGAAGAGAGCCATCAGGCGTCTAGCCAATGGATTTTTCTTTAGTGGAGGAGTGGTATACAAAAGAACCCCAGATCTGGGTTTATTGCGATGTGTAGATGCACAACAAGCAGATGAAATCATGATTGAAGTACATGCTGGAGTGTGCGGACCCCACATGAGTGGATATGTTTTAGCAAAGAAGATTTTGAGAGCGGGGTACTACTGGCTCACGATGGAGCGTGATTGTATCAGGTATGTAAAGAAATGCCATCAATGCCAGGTACATGGGGATCTGATCCACTCCCCGCCTTATGAGTTGCACACAATGTCAGCACCTTGGCCCTTTGTTGCTTGGGGCATGGATGTCATCGGCCCAATAGATCCAGCCGCTTCTAATGGGCACAGGTTCATTCTGGTTGCAATTGATTATTTCACCAAGTGGGTTGAAGCTAAGACATTTAAGGCAGTGACGAAGAAGGCGGTGGTGGATTTTGTGCATGAGAATATTATATGTCGATTTGGAATCCCCAAGGTGATCATCACGGACAATGGAGCCAATTTAAACAGTCATCTCATGGCGGAAGTTTGTGAAAAGTTTAAGATCACACACCGCAATTCCACGCCTTACAGGCCAAAGGCGAATGGTGCAGTAGAGGCAGCAAATAAGAACATCAAGAAGATTCTCCGAAAAATGGTGGAGGGATCCAGGCAATGGCATGAAAAGTTACCCTTTGCTCTCATGGGTTACCGCACGACGGTACGTACTTCTATCGGAACCACACCTTATACTCTGGTGTATGGAACAGAGGCCGTTATACCCGCAGAAATAGAAATACCGTCATTGCGAATTATAGCCGAATCTGAGATAGATGACGATGAATGGGTGAAGGCCCGGTTAGAACAGTTGAATTTGATTGATGAGAAGAGATTGGCCGCAGTCTGCCATGGGCAGTTGTATCAGCGGAGAATGGCCCGAGCATATAATAAGAAGGTACGACCTCGAAAGTTTGAAGTCGGACAACTGGTATTGAGGCGTATCTTACCACATTGGGCAGAGGCAAAAGGAAAGTTTGCGCCAAATTGGCAGGGACCGTTTGTGGTATCACGGGTGTTGTCCAATGGAGCATTATATTTAACAGATGTTGAAGGAAAGTGCGTAGAGACTGCTATCAATTCGGATGCGGTCAAAAGATACTATGTATGATTCCTTTTCAATTGTATGTTTTGTATTTTGTTGTGATTTTGGAATTGAAATGACGAAGGCATTTTATTCTCTATCCAAACACTTTATCCATTGTTAACCCCTTTGAGCCTTAATGAATGAATTTTTTCATATCCCTCTCTCGGAATCACTCTAATGCAATAAGTTCGCAATTGCCAGAATGAAAAATGAAATGATGGAAAAATGAAAAAAAAGAAATGAAGAAAAAAAAATGAAAAAATGATGAAAAAAAAGGGAAAAAGACAAAAATCGGGAAAAAGTCAAAAAGAAATCCATCTAACTTATGAAGTTGGATGAACTACGTCTGACTTGATCCCGAAAGAGTACGTAGGCAGCCTCTCTGAGGTTCAGTCACAATAAAGAAAAAATCCAAAAATTCCCCACATATTGAAACTGGGGCAGAAGTTATGTTTAATAATTTCGAGAGTTGTAAATATTTTTAACCCTCGTTGAAATTTTGAGCCTTTATATCTTTCTTTCTTAACCCGTCCAAAAGCCACGTTACGGTCCAAAGAAAGACCTTCTGATCAATTTTGAAATGATAACAAATACAACGAAGGAGGAGCAAAGTATCGGACAATACCCGTGGTAAGAAAACAAAATACAAAAAAGAAAAATGAAAAAAAAAAAAAAAAAAAAAAAAAAAAATGAGAGAGTCTCATTAGTGAAAACCTTAGCCGGCACTGTGAGACGATTGTGAGGTTGAGAGAATAAACGAGAGAGTCTTATTGGTGAAAACCTTTCGAGGCACCATAAGGCGATCGTGAGGACTATCAAAAGAGAAAAGGCAACAAAAAAGAGTATCGGTTTGGGTCAAAGGAAATTCAGAGTCAGAATAATGATTGGAACGAACTGGGTCGGAGTTTAAATACATGGCATGGTCGGCGGAATCAGCCAACAAATACCCAGATAAGTTCCGTCATCTCTCCAAAATACCCTTACCTTTCTTTCATTTTTTCTGCATTTCATTGTTTACCCTTTTGAGAGCTAACTACCAGCTCCTGATGACGGAAGTTGAAATAACACTGGATCAGGAAAGAATGGAAGATTGGGGAAAGGAATAAAGAAGCTTGGCAAACATGGCCAAAGAAAAAGAAAACAAAACAAAAAGGAAAAAATGAGAAAATACAAAAAGAGTCTGCAAGGGACAAGAAGTCGAAAGCCATGCAACATGAAAAAGCAAAAACAAAGGAAGCAATAAGAAGTGGGGACGGCAGATGCCAGTTGCCAGCAGTTTATATCTAATAAATTTTGTTTCATGCGGGAACAAATTGTCACTAATCACTTTAAAGTGAATGTGACCAATGTGAAAAATTTAAAATACCAAAAAGAGAAAGTCTGCCGAATAAGTGGAGAAATTCACAGAGGCAAGAGATAAGTTGGTAAAAGAAAATACCAAAAGAGGAGGTAACATATTTTAAAATCCACTCCCCAGTCCTCAGGGCTGAGGGAATATTTTCTGCATTCGCATTGCACGTTTAAATTTTCTGTTAGGCGCCCACCTTCTAATACGGGAATACTTTTTCTGCATTCGCATTGCACGTTTAATTTCCGTTAGGCGCCCACCTTCTAATACGGGAATACTTTTCGCCATCGCATTGCACGTTTAATTTACGTTAGGTGCCCACGCTTCAAATACGGGAATATTTTCTGCATTCGCATTGCACGTTTAATTTACGTTAGGCGCCCACCTTCAAATACGGGAATATTTTCGCATCGCATTGCACGTTTAATTTACGTTAGGCGCCCACCTTCAAATACGGGAATATTTTTTGCATTCGCATTGCACGTTTAATTTATGTTAGGCGCCCACCTTCAAATACGGGAATATTTTCCGCATCGCATTGCACGTTTAAATTTCGTTGGCGCCCACCTTCTAATACGGGAATATTTTTCTGCATCGCATTGCACGTTTAATTTCGTTAGGCGCCCACCTTCAAATACGGGAATATTTTCTGCATTGCATTGCACGTTTCAATTCCTGTTAGGCGCCCACCTTCAAATACGGGAATATTTTCGCATTCGCATTGCACGTTTCAATTCCGTTAGGCGCCCACCTTCAAATACGGGAATACTTTTCCTGCATTCGCATTGCACGTTTAATTTCTGTTAGGCGCCCGCCTTCAAATACGGGAATATTTTCTGCATTCGCATTGCACGTTTAATTTCTGTTAGGCGCCCACCTTCAAATACGGGAATATTTTCTGCATTCGCATTGCACGTTTAAATTCTGTTAGGCGCCCACCTTCTAATACGGGAATATTTTTCGCATCGCATTGCACGTTTAATTTCTGTTAGGCGCCCACCTTCTAATACGGGAATATTTTTGCATATCATGGTTTATACGGTTAAAAAGCCCACACTGGGGCAGAAAAAGAAAAAAGGGTAGTTTAAAAAAAAAAAGAGGTAGTTTGTTGTTTTGTTTTAAGCAGGTTCATCTCGAGACCAAGAAAATCAAAAAAAAAAAGAGAGTCAACAAGAAAAGAAAATCAACAAAAAGAGAGTCAACAAGAAAAGAAAATCAACAAAAAAGAGAGTCAGCATCAAAGAAAATCAACAAAAAAAGGAAGATTCTGCATCACCGGAAAGGGAAGAAGAGCAAAAGCTAGATTAGGAACAATTGTAATTGTAGGATCATAGCTTAGAATAGCTTCTTCATTTTACATTTTCCCCCCGGTGTAATAAGGAGTAAGTCAGCAGGTCTCAACAGTGTCAATGCAACAGTGAGTCCGGTAGTTTTTTTTAAAACTGCCAGACCTTCCCGAACTACACTGACCTGATTCTGTTTAGCCCAGGATATGTAGGCAACCTCTAAAGCAGGGTGCGGTCAAAAGGTTTTCAAAAATGCTTTCACGGAATATGCTGATGTGCAAAAATCTCTCATTACTGCTCACTTATCTTTGCACTGAAACTCTTCGTGTTCCCGAGCAAAGAGGGGCAGTTGTGAGCACATGATTTTTGCACCGGGCAAATAATTCCAAAATTAAAATAAATATGTTTTTGTGTGCAATTACTTGCTTTGATTGAAATTAGCTATACTTTGTGTATTTGCATAAGTAGAAATTAGAAAAAATAAAAAAAAAAAAATAGTAGTAATTAATTTGTTAGTTTAGTTAATTAGAAATTAGTAAAATAGCTTAAGTAGTAGAAATTAGGAAAAATAGCAGAAAATTACCAAAAAATACTAGGAAATTAGAGTAGGTAGTAAATTAGGATTTATAATTTTTCATAAAAGAAAAGAAAAAAAAAGTATAAAAAAAGAAAATACATAAAAATTGATTAACATCAGAAAATACAAAAATACATAAGTTTAATAAAACTGGGCCAGTTGAAATTCGTGTGTCTGGCCCAGTGAATTAGCCCAGCAATTTGGCCCGCCTGGCCTTCTATTTGTTTTGATCATGGCCGTTCATTTTGGTGTATCTAACGGCCGAGAATATTAGGGAAGTTATTTGGTTTAATTAATGCTGAGATTTAATCTCAGCCGTTCGTTCAATGTGATCCAAGGGTGTGAGACCTTAGTCTCATAAGTGGCAAACGACGTCGTATAAGTAACGCTAGTAACAGCCGTTGATCTTCATCAGATCAACGGCCAGGATCACCTTAGCTTCGTCGCCTATATAAGGCTTTTGTCCGAAAGGGGTGGCCATTTTGCCAAATTCACAACCCTAGCCGCCTTAACCTCTTCGTCTCCCTCACCTCTTCATCTTCTTCATCTCTGACGGCCATGGCGGCCACCACTCCTACGGTGGTCGCCGGCTCCTCTCACCTTTCCCCTCGTCTTCTCCTTCCTCTTCATGCCATAGCACACCCAAAAAACCCAGAAAAACACCCCGTTCTTCAAAGTCCCGGTCACCGGAGTTACGCCGGTGACCACCCAAAGTATGAAGATCCACCTAAAACTAATGCCAAACTCTTCCTCTCCACTAGATCTACCCAACCATACCACTGGCTACCTTCGAATCTCACCCAATCGCTTCGAATATCCCAAAAAGGGTCGTCGGAACCCTAACTCCGGCGACCCCAAATTCAACCCCAATCAAGACCTCACCTTTACCATCCCCAAAACACATCTCTTCAAGCCGAAATCCAAAAGGCCTCGTCTTTAGGCCTAAAAGAAAAATCAGAAGAAAATTGAAAAAAAAAGATAGAGAGAGATATCTGGAAAAGAAAAGAGAAGAAGAAACAAGATGAGAGAATAAAGAAGAAAGAGCTCGTGAGAGAGTGTGCAAAAGAAGGGAATAGGAAGCTCGGGGGACCGGCCCCGCAAGCTAAGTCCCTCACCCTTTAGTTTTCTTTAGTTTAATAGGATTGTTTGTGACTTCTTACATGTTTGGTCTTGACTTCTATGATTTTTGTGTTCGCATGATAAGTATCAATTAGTCTTGTTGATATTCTGTTCTTTTTCTTTATTTCATTTTTGTTTTAATATGCCTTGCATATCTTTGCTTTGCATGTTCTGATTGATTTGCGTTTCGTATGTTAGTTGTAAGGCTATTTCTGGTTCTCTTTTGGTGATTCTGTTCTTATCTCGAGTTTGAGCTTCACATGCTAGTCTAGGATCCTGTATATCCTCATCTATTAACCTGTTTCTTCTTTAAATTCTGGAATAGTTCCTTTGAACATGTTAGTCATAGGGCTTATGTTGGTTTTATGATTTTCATTTATGTCCTGTGCTTCTCATGTTAGTCTAGGACCCTTCTGCTTATCTTCTCATGCTGTGAGTCTTTGTCTATTTCTCTGTGACCACACTGATTTCCCAACTGGTTCATCTCCTATGTGTCCCTGTGTTCTTTTGGGCTTGTTAGTGATAGGACTCTATCTGTTATATGCCTTGTTTGATCACATGGCTTTTTGCCCTAAGATTGAGAAGTTCATCCTTTTGTGTCATTTTTAACTGTTGAGTGCTGATTCATGGCAAAAGCATGACCTTTGATCTTTGTCTTGTGTTTGAAATCAGGTTTAAGTTATTATGACTACTCTTGTTGCCTTTGACTGTAACAATTCATAGATTTGGGTTTCTTTCTAGCTTTCAGGGGCTAGTTTTTTCTACTGTTATCAAGCATGTCTAGTTCATATACTGGTTTAAGTGTTTAATTCTCAATTAGGATTTATTCTTTTAAGATTTTCATGATCTTGGTATTTCCCCTTCCTTACATTAGCCTGGTTCTAAGGTTGACCATTGGTTTTCATGTCTGATCAAGCTATGTTTAAGTTTAACTGTTTGTGAGAATTGAATTTAGTACCTATATGATCATGAATCTTGAGTATGCTTTGGGTCTTTCAATGAATCATCTAGCATGAATTGGTTGCAATTGGGTCTGCTTGATGTCATTTAACACTTTGGTATATGAAATTGAGTCATGAAAGTTGATTAATTAAGATTCATCATTATCAAACCTGCCTTCTGAGTTTTAATTGATTGATAAACATTGCTTGGTTTCATATGACTATGTGTGCATTTGAATGTCAAAATGACTGAATTTGCATTAGGTTTATTGTTATTATGAATACTGTTAAATGCCTTTCATACTTTAGGAGGATTGGTTATAGTTGTAGTTCTAGGTTCCATAAGTGGTTAGTTTTTAAATAGGATAAAACACTGAAATGATCTTAATTAGGCTATAAGTTTAATAATTGGCCTAAGAATGGTTAACCTTGCAAAAGGTTGACCAATTCTGTGAGCCCTAACACACAGTTCACTGTTAAACAGTGGCTGGTTGTGCAAAGGGGCTATGTCTGCAAATGCGGACTAGCCCAGGCTCTATATTGAGCCCTGAACAGCAAAGTGGCCAAACCTGTAAAGGTTTTGGGCCTAGAATGTTCAGTAATTGGCCTTAATAGCCAAAGCCAAGTCTCAACTTGAGACCGGCTAACTTTTAAATAGTTTAAACATAACAATAAAACAGGCTATGCCTGCAATTAGCTTTAATTAGGAATAAATGGGTCTTAATTGACTGGAATTACTTAAAAAATGGCTAAATTTGAAATAGTTCTTAAAAATGAAACTGGCCAGCCCTTAAATACTAATGCTAGGGCTGGCTATTAGTTAAATAGTTCAAAACAAGTTGAAAATCTGCCCTAGGCAAGCTAGTAAATCAGCAGTGCCCTTAGGGGCATAATTGGGTATTAAAAAGGTAAAATAGTAACTAGTAAGAACTTAGGAGGGTAATAGGGACATTCATGCTCCCGATTTCTGCAATTTTGCAGAGATTTAGGGGTATAATGGTCTCCTAAAAATGGGAAATCTGTAAAAATCTCAAACCCCTAAGGTTATACTAGTAAAAGGCCATAAAAGAGAATCTTTAGAACCTTCCAGCACATGCTGGAAGGGTTTCTAGTAACTGAAATATGGACTAAAGTGTAGAATGGATAATTTTAGGAGGGGGAAGTGGGATTAATCCCATACTTCTTCCCCAAGTATTCAGCCCTAAAGGTTAGCTATAAATATCTCAAAAAAAAGGGGCTGAAAAAGGGGGTTCCAACATTGAGCAATCTGAAATTCATACTTAGGCTAATCATTGATAAGAAATACTAGGGAAAACATAGCAATTTGGCAGTAATCATTCTAGAAATTCCGGGTGTGGAAAGCTTGTGGGTTTAACCTGTTTTTCTGGGTTCCTTGTTCGATTATCTGCTGGGTTTCTCTCATATTGGTGCTTTTTGTGTTGCTGTGTTGCTGTGCCTCTTCCATCACTGTTGCATTGCCTTGTGTGAACCATTGCTGATTACTTACTTGCATCCCTTAGAACTCATTGGATCTTTTGCTGAACCAGGTACATATTCTGCTCAAATGTAATGTTGGAGTGTGGATAAAGTGAAGTTCAAGGATCGAATTTGAATATTGATGGCCTCTTTACTTCTGTTTTAGTTCAATTGTTAGTATAGTAGTGTGTAGATTTGTAACTTTATAGTAGTATAGCAGCTGAAGAACAAAGACCAAACAGAAACTATGTAATAACTAGTAGTAGTGGTAGTATAGTTGTAGTATGAATTAGTACCTCACTTAGTTAATTAGGTAATAACATTAAAATACAAGCTAACTAATAATGGTTTCAGAACTGATAATCACTTAATCACAGTAGCTTCATCAATCATGATCACATAGGTAATTCATTTCATTAATCAGTCAAATTAAAATTAGTTAAGGAGAAGAAACCATCGGATAAGGCAGATAATTGGAGTGCGATTGGCTTGATAGTATTAAGTGAGTTCGATTAGTGTTAATGTCAGTGTTTGATCGTATACATGAAGTAATATCTGAGAATAAGTTCAAAAGTAATATCTGGGCTAAATCATTTTAGAGTCAATAATTGTATGAATATATCCATGAGTTTAATTCATATGTCAGTAGCCAAATAGTATAGCGATAAGTAACCCATACCGTTTCATCTATATATATGAAGATTAATAGCTCATTAACCTCAGCTAATAATTGATTCACTGGTAGTATAGGTTCTCTGTTAAAAAATCAAAAATAGAAGTAGTCTTGTAGTTCTCTGTTAGTAGATAGCCTTATTTCCCAATTTGTATCACAGACTTTTCTCTTTAATTGATCAATAAAAATGATATCTGGTTCTTTCTTTGAGTTCAAATGTGTACATTCTTTTACTTTCTTTGTTATTCTTGGTTTTGAGCCTAAATCCCTATATAAAGCCGACTGGGCCAGCGAGCATGATTCAATAACTACCTGGGCCTTTAAGGCCTGGGCCGATGTAATATATGTGTAAAGCTTCAATTGTAACCAGGCCCATTTAAATAACAGAAATCATACGGGCCTGGGATTATTATAGTAATAGCATACGATTAAGGAAAGAACAAATATAGAAAACATAGTTAAATACTAGTATCTTTTAATGAAAATTGGGACGAGCCTCGCCCGAATAACACCGGGGCCCCCACTTAGTAATGATATAAACACAAAATAGATCCGGGAAAGCTAATAGTAAATTCCATAGCTTCTCCCAAAAGATTTAAAAGCTGGTAGATGTTACTTTAGGGCACGATTTTAATATACCTTCTTATGAACGAGTGTGCACTTGGTGCGACTCAAATCCAAATCTCGGTAAAGCTGAAATACACCAAAAGTCATAGGCGTACTGGTTGCGGTATGACTCGAGGAGTGTTTTCGCGATACCGCAAGTTCCTAAAATTCAACGTAAAAGCACATTATGTTATTAAAATCTATAACTCAGTCAAACAAAAGTCGAGAACGATAGTGGAGCGACCGTGCTAAAACCACGGAATCCGGGAGTGCTTAACACCTTCTCCCGGGTTAACAGAGTTCCTTATCCGGACCTCTGCTTCGCAGACATTTTAAAGAGTCAAAATTCCTCGGATTCGGGATTAACCGGTGACTTGGGACACCATTGTCATTCCCAAGTGGCGACTCTGATTAATCTCTAATGAATCCCGAACCGATTGTCCTTAAATTGGAAAAACTCCTTCCCTTACGTTATTTTATCCGTCTCGGGTAATTGAGCGTCGGGGTATACCCTACAAGTGTAATTATACACCTTACGCATGTTTGGGTAGTAAAAAGGGAGGTGTGACATTACTCACCTCGAACCGGTAGAATCTCAAGCCCGCGATGCCTTTGCCCCTCAAATATGCCTCCACACCCGTCGAATCTAGCCAAAACCAGAGCGAATGCATCACAATATGCGAATGGGACAATACCCAATCGAAAATAATCGAAAAATATTGAAATTCACAAAATTTGCAAAACCCGAGCCCCGGGTCCATGTCTCGTGAAATTATAAAATTATCATCAACGGATTCCTTATCTCGCCACGAGTCTAACCATATAAAATTTATCCAATTCCAACTTGGTCCTTCAAATCTTTATTTTATATTTTTGAAAGATTCCAAAAATTTCTTCCCAAATTTCATAATGATAGATTCATGTACTCTAACCAAATCTGAGTTAGAATCACTTACCCCGATGAATTTCTTGAAAAACCTTCGAAACATTGCCTAAAATCCGAGCTCTCTAGGTCCAAAAATCAAATAAAATCCAAAACATCTTATTTATAGAGTAACCCTCGGGTTCTGACAGTGCTAACCGCACAAAAATGACTGCGGTCCGTGCCCATGGAGTGCTGATCGCACAAAAATGGTCGCAGCCGCGCAGCAATTTGACTATAGTGATAATCTTTACTATTTTGGCCATAACTTTTGTTACATTTGTTGAAATGCCTAGTATAATATGATTCTGCAAACTAGATTCAAAGCTCTACAACTTTTGTTTTTGAATCACCTCAAAATTCTGTGTAGATAAAAAGATATGAGCTTCCGAAGTAGAACTAGCAGCCTGCACATCTTCCCTTGCGCCTAGCGCGCCTAGCGCGAAAAGGAGTGCGGTCCGCGCCTCCACTACTGCCACCTCCATTTTTCTATGTTCCGGGGTGTCCGTACTCTCTTAAAACTCACCCGAAACACACCCGAGGCCCCCCGGACTTCAACCAAAAGCACCAACGCATCCTAAAACTTCGTTCAAACTATTTCCAATCATCAAAACACATCTAACAATACCAAAATCATCAATTCTCATGGGATTCAAGCGTGAGTTCTTTAAAAACTTCTCAAATGCACTTTCGATAAAAAAATCCGACCAAACGATATCCGAATGACCTGAAAATTTGCAGCTATATCCAAAATCACCTAATGAAGCTACTGCAAATCTTGGGCTGTAGGAGCCCCTTCAGAGTCTGAACCCCCACAGTGAGCACGTGTACCCAAATGGATCGAGCTACGCACGTAGCATCATGTTCATGTGCATCTGCGTTGCATTTACTCATTTATACTTCACTACTCTGCTGTTAGTATTTTCCTTGAGATTTATACTATTAAAAAGGAAATAAAATATTGTATAGCTTTACTATATAGTATTCTGGGTTTTCTTACCTTCAATATCATTATACATGCTTATTACCACTAAGTTGGAAGTACTCACTCTACTCCCTGCACCTTGTGTGCAGATCCAGGTACCTCTCAGCAGGGTTGATATTCAGCTGCTCCCAGAGCATATTTTGGAGTTGTCGAGGTAGCTGCCTGGCGTCCGCAGGACTCGACTCTCCCTTGTTTTTTCTATGTTTTTAGACATTCCGCAATTTCATATTTACTCTGTTTACAGTATTATCACTATGTTATTCGATAGAGGCTCTTGACTCGTGACCTCTAGATCTGTGGGAGGTGGTGTGCACTGTTATTGGGCTATTTTTATATACTTTTGCTAAACTTAGCATAATGCCTCGTTATTAATGATTTTGAACAAAGTATGTGAGCTGGTAGCTCGGTAATGTGTGTGATTGGTCGGGCTTTCCTAACAATATGCTGGGTGTCATCACGACCGGTTTTGAGGTCGTGACATGAAGGGATGTATCATAGGTAAAGCCAAATCAATTATGATCAGTTTTGAAGAGAATATGAAATTTACTAAGGATTACGCTTCTAATTTTGTTGACGCAATATATTTTAGAAAATTGACGAGGGCCTAAAGTATTTTACTTCTACAAGGTTTGATGTTACTCTTGATATACTCAAGTTTGAAGATCTTGGTTTAAGGAAGACCATTGGAAACTAAACCTAAATTATTTAGTATTCTTAAGCTGTCCGGGATTTGGTGTTTGTTACTCTATTTAATTCTATCTAATTAGGATTCACAGTCGAAACCATGTAGGAGTAGATTTTCTAAATTCTAGTCAAGTTTGATTTGTAGTATTATAATTGAATAATTTACCCAAATTGCCGCTCACTAATTATTTAAATTAAGAATCGCCGGTGGAGATATCATATATGCATAATTTATATATTATATGTGTATAATCAATGTATAATCTATGTATATGACTAAAAAAGCAAACAAAGAATATGAACGGCTATTTGTGTAAAAAAAATGGTGTAGCTACATAGTTTCTAAGGCGGAGAGGTAGCTTCGATGTAGAGATATTCAAGAATTTATAAGTGAATAAAAAATTCCCGTACTCAATTTTTTACTTGTGGCTAAATTATTTGTCAGGGTATTTCAATCCTGCATTAGCTAAAGAAGAATATACAAAATAAAAAAAATATCTGAAGACAATAAAAGAAAAACTAATAACTAATATATGGAGATAATGAAAACCCCTGTTTTTGTGTCTACTTTTTGTAGGAGTAGAATGTTGGGGAAAGGACAAAAAAGGACAAGGGTTAAAAAATGGCATAAATTGCATTAATTTTTATAAATTTAACTAAAATGTGTAATTTGATTAGATTTTCAAAACATGGTAAAAAAATGACTAAATATTGCATGAGTTAGTGGCCTCCAATTTGTATCGGATGGCAAAGATTTTGCAGACAACAAAATTTGTTTTTCTGGAGGTTATCAGAAACTTCCACAATAAAATTGACATAATACGAATAATTTTGTGAAAGGTAAAACAAACGCCATAAATTAAAAATATAGGAGGTTTTTTACAACCCCCATAAATAAACCATCACAAAAAGAATTATTTTGTAGGGGTTGACACAAATGCCACAAAACAAATATATAGTAGGAGTTTCTTATAACTCCTATAAAATAACCGCCACAATTTAACAATTTTTTTGTAGTGTATTTTCTTTTCATCACTTACAATAGAGATTAATGAAAAAATGAATGTAGGGTTCCAATGAGAATCGTAGCTTAGATATTGAAGGATGAAACTTTCAATATTGCAGTCATAGTACCACATTTTTAGAAGGTTTGAAACGCGATTGATCAATGGAGGAAGAAGATGACTTCTTTGCTTAGAATTCGAACGTTTAAGTCCCCCTATTATTTGTATAACTTTTTGTCACGACCCAGATTTCCCCACCATCGGGGTCATGATGGCGCCTACTAAATGGAAGCTAAGCAAGCCAAATATTAATTACAACTCCATTAATTACCAATTCTTATTATTAAAAACAAATAAATTACAGCGGAAGACTTAGTCAAATATTATAAAGAAAATCCAAATCCGATACACTACCCAAGATTGGTGTCATAATACTCACGAACTTCTAAGAATAATACACATAACTGTCTGAAAGAAAATACAAGTTGTTTATCTCGATTACATGAGATAACAGAATGAAAAGCATAGATAGAAGAGACAACGAGTCCTGCGGACGCCTGCAAGGCTACCTCGTAGTCTCAGTAGTCGAAAAATCCACAAGTCGCTACCGCCGCTACTGCTGTCCGTAACCTGTATCTGCGCAAAAAGAGCGAGTGTAGTATCAGCACAACCGACCCTATGTGCTGGTAAGTGCCTGGCCTATCCCAGCGAACTAGTAAGAAGGCTAAGGCCAGTCACCCACCTAAACCTGTACAGTTGCAATATAGATATATATATATATAATACATTATAAGGAAATACTATGCTCTGAAATAACCGTCAATAACTCACGATATCCAGAATAATCTAATCAACATAATAAATCTTACTTTCATGTCTCAATTCCTCTCTCATTTCATATCTCGTGGTAGGCGTACCACCCGCTGCCAACTATCACAGTAATTATATCTTGTGGTAGGCGTACCACCCGCTCCCAATATATCGGTAATTATATCTTGTGGTAGGCGTACCACCCGCTCCCAAATATATCAAAAATTATATCTTGTGGTAGGCGTACCACCCGCTCCCAAATATATCAATAGGCTACCGGCAACTATGGCCAATGCCAAGATTTAAATCACTTCGTGGTCGGCGTACCACACGATCCCATTTCTTATTATATAAGTGGTCGGCGTACCACACGATCCCATTTCATAAATATATATATATATATATATATTACCGGCATTTAACCAATAATCTCTATATCAACAATATTTGTAATTACCGGTTTTTAAACCAATAATTTATAATAGTTTCAACAATTTACCTTCATTACCGGTATAACACCAATAATTCTTATTCAACAATTTATTCATAACTAAATTCATATTCCTACAAACTAGGATAGAACAAACACTTACCTCGAAAGTTTACGAATGATTTAATCCGTAGCAATGCCCCTTTCCTTTCGAATTTGACTCCAATCCAATCGTATCTATACACAATTGATTTAATATCATCAATACTACTCAACAAACTAATTCTTAAGACCAAATACCACTTTTACAACATTCTGCCATGAATAGTGAATTTCAACCCCGGGCCCACATGGTCGGAATTCGGGATTAGGACCAAAATCCGGTTACCCATTCCCCCACGAGTTCATATACTCCCTCCGTTTCAATTTATGTGAACCTATTTCCTTTTTAGTCCGTGCCAAAAAGAATGACTTCTTTCCTTATTTGGAAACAATTTACCTTTATGCAATGATTTATAGCCACACAAAATAAAGGTACCTCATTTTACACCACAAGATCAAAAGTCTTCTCTCTTTTCTTAAATTCCGTGCCCGGTCAAATAGATTCACATAAATTGAAACGGAGGGAGTATATAATTTGTTTCAAAATCGGACCTCAATTCGAGGTCCAATTCCCAATTTATGAAAAACCCTATTTTCTAACAAAAACAAGAATTTTACCATGAAAATCTTTGATTTCTTATCAAAAACATGTTTAATGATGTTAGGAATTAAAAGAATTAAGTAAAAAGTGACTTACAATCGTTTTGATGAAGAAGAAATCCTTGAAGAATCGCAAATGGGCGTTTTGGTTTTGTAAAATGTGAAGAAATGACTGAAATTCGTGTTTTTCAGGTCTCTGTGTTCGCATTTGCGAACATGGGTTCGCAATTGCGAACATGGGTTCGCAATTGCGAACCCCGACCATTTTCTGGGAGTTTGAAAAATAAGCTAAGGGTGGGAAGTTCGCATTTGCGAACTTTTGTTCGCATTTGCGAAGCCAAGGAAAATGTGGGGTCTTCGCAATTGCGAACATATGTTCGCAATTGCGAACTAGGCTGCTTCCAGGGATTGTCGCATTTGCGACATAAGGTTCGCATTTGCGAACCAGCAGGCTTCTGAGCTTCTTCGCAATTGCGACATATTCTTCGCAATTGCGAAGACAGGCATTTCACTGGAGGCCTCGCAATTGCGAGGTTTGGTTCGCATTTGCGAACCCAAACGGTCCTGGGCACCTTCGCATTTGCGACCAAGGGTTCGCATTTGCGAACCCTGCCTTGACCTGCCACCTTCGCAATTGCGAGAAATACTTCGCAATTGCGAAGACAACAGCTGGGTGAAAAACCAGCAGTTCAAAAATTCAGAATTTCATCCAACGGCCTATCAAATCTTTACCCGAGCCCCCCGGGCTCCAAACCAAACTTGTACACAACCTCAAAACACATTATGGACTTGTTCATGCGATCATATCGCCAATATCACTTCGTTTTAATCAAATCAAGCCTCAAACTCATGATTTTCATACTTTTGATTTTCAAAACTTCTTAACTTGGAACTCAAGGTCCAAAACATCTCAAACGATATCCAAATGTCACCAAACTTTACGGAAATCACATATATAATATTTAAGACTTGTACCGGGCGTCGGAACCAAAATACGAGCCCGATACCAAGGTCAATTAATTTATTTCCTTTAATAATTGCATCAAAAACAATTTCACATAAAAATTCATAACTTGGGCTCTAGGCCTCGAATTCGACTCCGGACGCATGTCCAAGTCCCATATTTTCCTACGGACCTCTCGGGACCATCAAATCTCGGGTCCGGATCCGTTTACCAAAAATATTGACCGAAGTCAACCATATCAATATTAATATCATTTTTTATCCAAATTTCTCATAGAATTCATATTTTCTATCACAAAATCTTTCCGGCTACATGCTCGGATCGTGCACGTAAATCGAGGCAACATAGAATGAGGTTTTCAGGGCCTCAGAAGCTCGAAATGATTAATTAAATAAGTGATGACCCTTTGGGTCGTCACACTTTTGGTTTGAGTTTGCTATATTTCGAAATTTTACCATTAACAATAATCGAAAAAGGATCACCCGCTACAGTGTTCTTGCAAATTATTTTTATTATTATTATTATTATTATATAAGGAATGATTTGATCAATTAGTTTCATATGTCGGTATATATTAGTTTCAAATAGATCACGTCCGTAAAGTATTGATAAATTATGCACTTATATTTATTTGGCACTATTTAAATACCCAACTTAATTTAGTCTAGGAGTCTTTAAAGCAGAAATTATACGAAGATTAAATTTTTTTTCTTAGTACAAGTTTGTATCCTTTTGGAGAATAACCGATCATAATTGAATCTGTTAAATATGTTTGCTACCTAAATTTCAGCTCTATAAGAATAGCTCAAAATATTGGCGTATAAGTGACTTCAAACGGTTTGATGAAAACATAAAGGGACATAAATTATGTATTTCTTTTCGATCTAATCGCTCTAATTCTATAAGAAACATTTGATGAGGCAGAATGTTCAAATAGTCTAAACAACACATTAGTGGTATAAGAAATTTCAAAATACTGATTAAGAAAATGAATTGAATGAATTACATAATGATGATTTTCTTATAATTTGTTTTTTAAGTCATATCGTAAGAAAATAGTAGGACATATATAAAGCATTAAAATTCACGTAACAAATATCCTCACATTATCCATTAAGATTCAAGTTATGTATATTGCTTAATTGTTTTATCATTCTCTTTTTAGCAATAAGATTTTACGTGCGAGGTATATATATATATATATTACTCTGGTATATGCTTAACATTTGGACAAAGTATTTCGTGCATCGCACAATATAGAGACTAGTAAAAATACAATTTGTAGAGACTAGCAAAATACATTAATATCTAAATATTGGGTGTGAGGAATTAATTAAATCCAACAAGTAAAATCAAAGTGGTGTATTTTTAATAGCTCAACTAGAACTTTCTTCCCTACACTTTGGATCAAGTCTCCCGAGGAGGAGGGCGATTTCCACATTATGCGCAAATTAATCTTTTTGGGAATAAATTAAAAGACATACACCACATATTAAATGAGATTCAAAAGCATATCAGTAAGGAAACAAATTAAATGTCATTAATAGTTTTTCTCATGATCTTGATTGGAATTCAAAACATACATTGAATAGAATGAAGGCAAAAAACAACTTCTCCACAGAAAGACCTACGGAGAATTCAAACAAACTTCCCCTACAGACATGGGATAAGTTGTATTAAAAATGGAAAATTTTAGTAGCCTTCGGCCTTGTAGGCAGTGAATGAAAACTAAATATTGGCTAGCATGTATCACCTTTATCGATTGTAAAAAATTATTGCAGCATGTATGAAAACCTTTTTTTCGCCTAAAATAATTTCAATGCCAACATATACATATAGGAAACCGAACCGGTTAGTACATGCTATAGGATCTTGCCGCAACTTAAAAAAGAAGGGGAAGGTTCAAATCTTGAAAATAGTTGTTAACATCATGCATAATCAAGAGAATCATATGCAGAAGGTTAAAAACATGAAAAGTTGAAAAAAAGAGATAATCCAAGATTTCGTTTCTTTAAGGTTTTTCATGTCAAATCTTAGGCGGTCGGCGAATATTGAAGTATAATAACTCTAACACAACATAGATGAAACTACATAATATATTTAGAATGAGGAAACTTTGTTTTGCAAACAAGAACAGAAAGAAGATAAAAACTATACCAATTACTCCTTTAATATAAGCTAGCAGTAGTTGATCAACAGGCGCACGTAATGTTCATTCACTGGTCGAAATCATATCAGAGAGGTACGGGACCGGATTGTAGATTGTGATCATCGATAATAATAACCATCTATGTGTCGGTCCCGTATGCCCCTCCGATATAGCTTCAAACAATGAACTTTTTCTTCCTTTCAGCTCATCAATATACTACTAGGGTTAAAATAAGTATCCCTATATATAAGAAACCACCACCGCCTAATACATGGTAGCCTTTCTTTTCCGGAAAATATTAATACTTGTGACACAGCACTTTCCATATATTATACACTGCCAGCCTCGAACCAATCAAATAACTCAGCCTTAATACAAAACTAATTCAACATATCAAGCTTCTATTTATTTATTTTCTTTTGGAAATTATATCAAAAAGGAAAATTATAACAATTTCCAACATAAGAAGTGGTTGGTTTAGAGTATTTCATAATTTGAAGGGGGAAATTAATTATTCAATTTCATTTGAAGGTGTCTTTTTTATTTGGCCCAATATAAATCAGAAAGAATTGACATAGTTGTGCAAGCAATTGTATTGTGAATGCAAATACTTATCGAGCTAATTAACATGATATACACGCAAGTTACAAAAGCATATGCATATTATGAAAGGAATAAAATTAAATGTCATTATTAGTTTTCGTGGTTTATTAAGAATTTATGTTTAATTTTAATTTCATACATTATTTTGGAATGATTGTGAATGTGGTGTTTAGCATGATTTGTTTGCTAAATGGATTGAAACTGGAATCGGGTCATAGATGAAGATTAGCATGTAACGATCCGACCGGTCGTTTGGAGCTCTAGCACGCCGTTCAGTAGTTTAAGGCCCTGAGCAGCTTCATTTCAGGTTTTATGACTTGTATGCTTGGTCATAATTGAATTCCGGGATGTTCGGAGTTGATTTGGAAAGAGAATTCTCATTTCGGAAGCTTTAAGTTGGAAGAATAGACTAAGATTAGTTTTTTGAGTAAATGACCTTGGAATCGGAATTTGAAGGTTCCAGCAGGTTTGTATGATGATTTCGGACTTGGGCGTATGTCCGGATCGAGTTTTGGAGGATCCAGGAACGTTTTGGCGCCTATTATGGAGGTTAGCATTTTTGGAGGAATTTTATATGTTTGTGTTGAAGTGCATTTCAGTGTTATCAATGTCCGTTTGGGATTCTGAGTTTGGGAATAGCTTTGTATGGTGATTCTGGTGTTAGGAGCGCGATCGAATGTGAATTCGAAGGTCCGCATGTCATTTTGGAGTCATTTGGCAAAAGTTAGAGATTTGAATATTTTTGAAAAGTTTGACCGGGAGTGGACTTTTTGATATTGGGATCTGATTCCGATTTTGAAAGTTAGAGTAGGTCTGTAATGTCGAATATGACTTGTGTGCAAAATTTGAGGTCAATCGGACGTGATTTGATAGGTTTCGGCATCGAATATAGAATATTAGTGTTCTAAACTTCATAAAGTTCGAATTGGTGCGCGATTCGTGATTTTGATGTTGTTGTGATTTGAGGCCTCGAGCGGGTACGCATTATGTTAAGGGACTGGTTGGGGTCCGAGGGCCTCGAGTGGATTTTTTATGGTTAACGGATCAAATTTGAAAGTTGAAGAAGGATTTCAGTTGTTGGTATCTGGTGTAACCGCACCTACTATGTTTTGGCCGTAGGTGCGGAGCGGCAGAAGCGGCTAAAGGAGTGCATATGCGGTTGAGAAGGGATAAGGCTGGGACCGCAGATACGGTCAAGTTGCCGTACAAGCGGGACCGCACCTACGGTAGGAGGAGAGCAGAAGCAGAAGAAGGGGGCCTGGTGCAGGACCACAGATGAGGTAGTGGGGCTGCACCTGCGGAACCGTAGAAGCGGTAAAGTGACCGCAGGTGCAGAAGTGCTAGAGGCAGTGAGTTATTTTAAAGTCGGGATTGGGCCATTTTCTTTCATCTTTCTCTTGGCTTGGACGATTCTTGAAGGGTTTGAAGAGGGGGTTTTTCATCATCAATGGCAAGGGTAAGTAGTTCCCACTCCTTATAAGTCAAATACATGGGTGTTATACGGATTAATGTATGGAAATTAGTAAAGATATGGGATTTTGAGAAAAAACCTAGAAAATTAGTATTCATGGATTTTGACCACGATTTAGGTAATGGAATTGAGAGTAAATTATGTATTTGAGTTCGTGAGGTTATGGGTAATCTTTATCTTCAAAAGTTTCTGAATCCGGGCACGTGGGGCATTTTTATCAACTTTTTGATCAAGGTTAGGAATTGTTATAATTGTGTTGTTATGAGTAATTAATTGAACATATATTAATGGATTTGCATAATTTTTGCTAGTTTTGGAGCGTTATCCTTGTGTAACTGACCTGACAACGTATTCCTTGTGAAATTCTAATGAATTTAGGCTTTTGAATCACTCAATTTGACCTTATAATGAAGGAGATATGTAGGTTTTACGATTTGCAAATAGTGCAGTTTTTTAATACGTTGTCAGGGACAATTTTCTCATTAACCTGAAAATCTTGACAACCTTACTAAAACGGCCATAAAATCCTCATACGATGTCCAAATATGATGATTCTTTTCGCTACGGGTCCGTAATTATGATACGTATCTAATGCTTCATTCAAAACAGTAATCGGAGCTCATTTGTTCAATATGATAGCATTTATGCTTGAACAAACGATGTCGAAGCATAAGAAAAACGAGCACAACGCAACCCAAACCTATCCGAAATACATCAAACGACGTCCGTCTTCGACCAAACTTTACAGGAAGTGCTTAAATAATGTATAAGACTTGTACCGGGTGTCGGAACTAAAATACTAGCCCGATACCACGGTCCTTTAATCAATTTTTATTTTTATTTTCCTTAATAATTTCAGAAAAATAATTTAACAGAAAAATTCTTTTACTCAGGTTCTAGACCTTGGATTTCTACTCCGGGCACATGTCTGAGTCCCATAGTTTTCTACGGACCTTTCGGGACAGTCCGTTCACGGGTCCACATCCGTTTACCAAAAATGTTGACCAAAGTCAACTATTATCATATTAATACCAAAATTCTTTATTTTTTTCACAAAATTCACATATTTTATCATAATTTTTTTTTTTGGTACGTGCCCCGACTATGCACGCAAATTAAGACAATATAAAATGAGGTTTTCAAGGCCTCGAAAGCACGGAACAAATGAGGAAAACATGGGATAACCCTTTGGGTCATCACAATGAGTCTCCAGATCTAGTTGATTGGACTATTATAGTCGCGTTATTGAAGGATATTCTATTATTTCAGCTCAGTATCAGAACTTCTAAGAGCATTGAGGATAGGCACCGGTTGCCATGATCCTTATGAGTGATTATTTTGCAGTATTGTTGTGATGGTAGGATGTTTGCCTACATGTCAGGTCAGTGAGAGACTTGAAGGGAGGTTTACTCTGTGCATGATCTAGAGATTCGGTATTTTATTCCCGGCTGGGGGAAAGGCAATGAGACTTGGTGTTTTCAAGTGAGGTGGAGTTTTCACCGACGGCGTGATATCATCATCCTCGATTGAATGTGTTAAGTGGGCGGTGGCTAGTTTTCTTCAAATTCGCCTTTGGAGTAGGGTGTTGTGGGTCAGTAATGAAGAAGCGATGGTCAGAGATCACGGGAAGCGGTGGTTCAAGATGGAATCAGTGTTCCTAGCATTGACGGCTCGAGAAAGACATCTTCGGGAGGGTTTAAAGTTAGTACCGGCTTGTGGATTCAAGTGCTATGAAGATAGATTTCATTTAAGGCAACAATTGAGCAACAAAGAATTAGGAAAGACGTTTGGGAAGTGTCAGGCAGTGGCTAAAATTTCTGGAAGGCCAGGTATAAGAAGCAAAGGTCGAGTACTAAATTAAAGGGATGAGTTTCGCCAAAGTGGGAGAGTGGTGGAGTTGCATATGGGTTAGTATGCGGCAGGAAATTTGATGTAACGAAAAGGAGCTGCTTGAAATGAAGAATGATGCATCATAACTCTGATCTGGAAGGGTGTTGCCACATATTTAATTGATGTCCACGAAGGGTGAATGTACTGGTGCAGCTGGAGAGTGAGCTTGGACCTAGGATGGGCTATTGGAGTCGTAGTGGTTGTACCCCGTGCAGCAGCGTTGGAATATGTCGGGAAGTAATTTCTACATATGGGTTTTTCCCTATGAGAAGGTTAGCGGTCACGTGGTTGGCGAAGCTTCTGCAAGGAATTCTAATAGTGGTGCAACAAAGAGATCGATTGTGGAAATGTGATTGATGATTCAGAGTTCAAAAATGAGGTTTTACAAAAAGATTTTGAGAATTTTGGTGGTTGATTGCGTAGGGTTATGTTAGTAAGAGATAAAGAATTCTGGTGAATTCCAGAGTCATGTAATGATGGCTTCAAGCTAAGTGGGAGAGTCCCCACCGCCAATGATCGAGTTGCCTGGTTAACTATTAGTGAGGTTTCCGGTTATTAGCGTGTTGAATAAAGTTATTATAATTTCTAAGGCAATCAAGGAAAAATTGGAAATAAGATAGGTTGGTTAGCCATAGTTAAATTGGCATAATGCTGGTAGTGATCAGTTTCTTCAGTGTGATCAAGTTACGCAAGTGATTGTGATGGAACGTGTGAGGCTTGTCAGTCATCGTAATTGATGTTATTTAGAAGCATTCTATTGTTATGGTATGTTATGTGTAGGCGGATCCCAAAAGGGTTATGGTGTCTTAGATCACTACCTAGAGATTTGCAAATTCTAGAGTTGCGAGAATTGACCTGCGCGTTGCTATGGTTTTCCTGAAGTAAGTTAAGTGACCAGTTTGTATATGATGAAGTTTTAACCTATTAGTGGTTCCAGAGTTATGTAAAAAATAGTGCTCTATTGCATGCTAGCATGATGGGTGCAGCGAGTGGTATGGAATTTGAATTCTGGGCAGTCCGAAACGCACCCAAGCCCCCAAGATCACGTCCAACTACACAAACAAGTCTATAAACATAATATGGACTTGATCGAACTCTCATAACACATAAATCAACATCAAAACTAAGAATCGAATCAACATCAAAACTGAGAATCGAATCAACATCAAAACTAAGAATCGTACCCTAAAACAAATTTAATCAACTTATAAACTTCAAACTACTTAACTAGCTCCGAACGCATTGCAACATACTTAGACTACTCGAAATGATGCCAAATTTTGCGTGTGTCACACCTCCTTTTTACCGCACAATACATAAATGTAAATGTGCCGCTGTTTACTACTACACTCCGAGAAGGAATATAACAATAATCAGGGAAGGAGTTTTTCCACTTAAAGGACAGTCGGAACGGGATTAGTTATTTAAGTTTTTCAGAGTCGCCACTTGAAAATATAATGGTGTCCCAAGTCACCGGTTTAATCCCGAACCAGGAAAGTTTGACTCTGTTACAGTCTATGAACTAGAAATCCGGATAAAGAATTCTGTTAATCTGGGAGAAGGTGTTAGGCACTCCCGGATTCCGTGGTTTTAGCACGGTCGCTCAACTGCAATTTTTTGCTTTTATCTGATTTCTTTATATATATTAATTAGGTGTTTTTACTGTTCCGCTTTTCGATTTTAAAAGAATTGCGACATCACGAAAACACATTTCGAGTCACACCGCAACTAGTACGCCTGTGACTTTAATGTATTTCAGTTTCACCGAGAGTAAGATTTGGGTCACATAAATGCGCACCCGTATTTAGGAAAGTATTTTATTAAAGTGTCTAAAGTAATTCCACATTTGTAATTTTGCGAGGGCCATGAAATTTAGCTAAATGGCACGCCTCGGAATCTAAGGATCAATTCAATATTAATTAAAAAAAAATGAGGGCCATGCAATTATCATTTTGTTTGGCATGGTGCACCTCAAACTATTCTAAAAGATTATACTCAACTAAAGCCAAACAAGAATGTTCATATTAAAGACTAATTTCTTCCTAATACATGAGATGATTTGCCAAAGATATGCGCAGATACAGGAGTGGAATTACTTTAGGCACTTTAATAAAATACTTTCCTAAATACTGGACAGAAGCCAATGAACGACAACAGACTCAAACTGGAACTCGTCGGCGATTTAAAGTATTCGAACGCCCACCTCGGCCAGAAGCCAATGAACGACAACAGACTCAAACTGGACCTCGCCGGCGATTTAAAGTATTCGAACGCCCACCTCGGCTTTCTACCATATCGAGCAAAAAACCCAGAACTTAACAAGTCTCAAGCGGGCTGTTTTTTGTTCTAGATTTGTTCTCACGGCGATAAGGTATCTCAATCAGATTTCACGAACAAAAATCAAAATAAGACTGTGTCTCTCTTCTTTAGTTTTTGATTTTTTGAATTAAATCCAACTCTAACAGAATGATTTTGGGGTTGTGCAATGGTGGTTCGCGACACACAACTTCCGGCGAGTTCTGTGATGAGGGAGTGTAAAACTTGTTAATCCGGTGAGCTACTGGAGCTCGTCTATCTGGCGGGTCTCAGGCAGCCATGGCTGATGCTGCCTGAAGAGAGAACGATGGAGGGGATAAACCGAAGGGGGAGGGTCGTTTGGTTGTTTGGGTATGACGATGGGTTGCAAGAATGGTGTTAGTGTGAGATGATGGTTGAATCGTTTGGAGAAGATGAAATCAGGGTCTCTGTTTTGCTGCCCGTTTTTCTTCTTTAAAAAGAATCTTCAAGCTCTCCTTTTTGAACGTGATCTCCAGCACATATGTGTGTGTATTGTATTTTATTTATTTTTTTTATTTTTTTTTAAATGAAGCCCATACAAGTTTTGTCCTTTACCTTTGTTTTTTTCCTTTTGTCTTTTTTCCTTTGTATTCCCCCATCCCATTATGTATTGTCCCCCTTAGTGTAGTGTGTGTCATATGTGTTGTATGGGCTATTTTTGTCCGTGTTCCCCGTGTGGTGGACTCGAATTATTACGGGTTAGGTCCGAAAATTATAAAACCGGGTAGTTTGAACCCGAATATTATTCTTCGCCCGGAACCGAGAATGACGTTATTTAATTAATCCTAGGTAATCAAAATAACTATAATACTCATAATTAAATAAAACTATTTTTCTATATTTTTCAAGTTTAAAATAACTACAAAATATTAATGAAACTATTTTTTATTATTTTCGTTTTTATAAAAAGATAAAAATATAAAGTACTATTTTTGTATTTTTCAAGTTTAAAATGACTACGAAACATTAATAAAACTATATTTTTGTTATTTTTCATTTTAAGGTAAAAATAAAGTAAAAGAGTCAAATTTAGCTAAAATAGCTATATTAAAACTAAACTAAATATTTTACGCTAAAAATATAAAAAAAATCTCGGGTAGGGGCAAAATCACGCATCTACAGCTGCCCCTCTTTTGAAAACACAAAGAGTTTTTCAGACAAAGAACGACTAGATAAGTGTTTTGACCCGACCCTTATTCAGAGAGACTAAACTAAGAGGAAAGGAATGTGACCGAGCCCTTGTATCCGAGCTGCCTACATATCCTTGGCTATAAAGGAATCAGGCCACGTGTAGTTTGAATGTGATTAAGGAAGGGGTATACCGAGGTGGAGAGCCAGTCGAGGTGTCGTTCCGTCGAGGTTTCGTTCCATCGAGGTTCCGGTCCGTAGTCCTTCTATTACATAAAAAATCCAACATGAAAAAGACTAACTAAGCCTATCAGCTCCTAGTTACAAGATTCTCATCTCTGAGTCTTCTGAAGCTTGATCTTGAGTATTGGTTGGTGCTTCATGTAGACTCTAAATTTGAACCTCGATACTTGCTAGTTGTAGGTGCTAGTTCAATCTTCTTCGCCCTTCTGGATCAGGACCAGGCTTGCAGTTCTTGTGTCATTGACCATGTCTTGGACAACTTTCATCAGCTTCTGCATTTTGGATTGGCTTCTTGCCTCTTTTTTTCTTTTTGTTTATTGTGACTAAACTTCTGTTGATCCCCTCGGACTGTTGACTCGCATTCTGGTTGCAAACTTCTTTTGTTGCTATCTTGCATTGCACTCCGAAGCGAATTCCCTTACTTGTGATCTTCGATCTATTCTCCTTTGAAGTCTGAATCTATCTTTTCTTATCCTTGTTGCCTTCCTTCTGATTCATGCTAGGGATTTCCGTTACACTCTGTCACTTTTCGATTGTTCACTATCCTTATCAAATCTTGGAAACTGAGACGCCGTTCTGCTTTTCTGGCGGGCTTCTGACTTTAACGACAAACTCTAATCATAAATCGCCATTCCATTCTTCAGGCGGGCTCCCTGACTTCAATCATCAACTTTGAAAATAAATCGCCATTCTTCTCTTCAGGCGGGCTCCTGACTTCAACATCATCCTTTGAAAATAAAACGCCATTCCTCTCTTCAGGCGGGCTCCTGACTTCAACATCTTTTGAAAATAAATCGTCATTCCTCTCTTCAGGCGGGCTTCTGACTTTAACAACATCTTTTGAAGATAAATCGCCATTCCTCTCTTCAGGCGGGCTCCTGACTTCAACATCAACTTAGAAAATAAAACGCCATTCCTCTCTTCAGGCGGGCTCCTGACTTCAACATCTTTTGAAAATAAATCGCCATTCCTCTCTTCAGGCGGGCTCCTGACTTCAACAACATCTTTTGAAAATAAATCGCCATTCCTCTCTTCAGGCGGGCTCCTGACTTCAATCATCAACTCTGAAAATTAAACGCCATTCCTCTCTTCAGGCGGGCTCCTGACTTCAACAACATCTTTTGAAAATAAATCGCCATTCCTTTCTTCAGGCGGGCTCCTGACTTCAACAACATCTTTTGAAAATAAATCGCCACTCCATTCTTCAGGCGGGCTCCTGACTTCAACAACATCCTTTGAAAATAAATCGCCACTCCATTCTTCAGGCGGGCTCCTGACTTCAACAACATCTTTTGAAAATAAATCGCCACTCCATTCTTCAGGCGGGCTCCTGACTTCAACAACATCCTTTGAAAATAAATCGCCACTCCATTCTTCAGGCGGGCTCCTGACTTCAACAACATCCTTTGAAAATAAATCGCCACTCCATTCTTCAGGCGGGCTCCTGACTTCAACAACATCCTTTGAAAATAAATCGCCACTCCATTCTTCAGGCGGGCTCTTGACTTCAACAACATCCTTTGAAAATAAATCGCCACTCCATTCTTCAGGCGGGCTCCCGACTTCAACAACATCTTTTGAAAATAAATCGCCACTCCATTCTTCAGGCGGGCTCCTGACTTCAACAACATCCTTTGAAAATAAATCGCCACTCCATTCTTCAGGCGGGCTCCTGACTTCAACAACATCTTTTGAAAATAAATCGCCACTCCATTCTTCAGGCGGGCTCCTGACCTCAACAACATCTCACTAACTCCATCCCATCCATGTCGCCTTCCTTTGCTTCCTGCACCACTTTCTTCTTCCTGCATCGCTTCTTGGACCATCCTTTCTTCTGAATTACCTTGTTTTGGAATTGCTTTCCTCCTGGGTCGTGTCATTTTTCTCTTGACTGTTGGGGATATCTTTGGAATTGATTACTTACTTGCTGGGGATAATGCTGCTGGGGAAATCTTCTTTATTTCCTCTTTTTCTACCTCCTTCAAAAACCTTTATTCTCTTCCGGGATCGATGGGGATTGAAATGTCATTAGTTGGGGATTACACTGTCGGGGGATCCCTTTTCCTTTTTCCTCTTTCCAAACCTCATTCGGGACTCGTGCTTGGCTCCCTTGAAAAACTTGTAGGATATAATGCTTCCGGAGAAATCTCGAAATCAGTTTTTCATTTTTCCGAGAACTGCTGGGATGATACCGACTTCTTGCCTTTCTGAACACAAGCTTCCTCGTTTTGTCTTGTCTGCTGGGGGTATAATTTCCTCTATCACAACTTGTTGTTTTCTTTTTTTTTTTCAAAGCTGATGGGGATAATCGGGTTCAAAGATCATTTCCTCGCGTTATCTGGCTTCTTTCCCCAACCGGGTATTTGGTTTCGAGAAAATTTTCGCAACGGGAGAAACTTTTCTGCCCCAGTTTGAGAATCTTCTTCGTGGCATGCTTTTCTGCCAACAACCCCTCTTCTTCCTGTTTCAAATCAAAGAAAAAATGGTTAGTTTTTAAAATGTGGTGGCTGGTTGTGGTGCTCCTGCTGGGGACGGTTCTCCTCCTCTTTCCCTGCTCTGCGTTTCATTATCAGAACTTGCTGGGGATATTATTATTTGATGATATTCATGTCGGGGATAGCTTTCTCCTTTCTTGCTTCCCCGCCTTCCTTGACGACTCTTTATTCGCGAACCTTTCCACGTGGTTTTCCACTGACCACCCGAATTCCTATGATAGTGACCCTTCGTGAAGACCTTGCATGTTTTACTGGCGAACCATTTTCTTTGTTCACCCTTGTCACTGAAAATACCTCTTCTGCTGGGGATATCCTCCCTTCTTCTTTGGCGTTCTCCGACCTTTGATTCTCACTGGCCTTGGCCTTGAGGTCATTAACCTTTACTTTTTATGGAGGTATCTTTTATGATGCTGGTCTACCCCTTTGTCAACTTCCTCTTGTTGGGGAACATCCTTCTGGACATTGGCATTGCACTTGTTCCCTCCTGACTTATACCACTTGGGTGTACCAATTAGAATCCCGTCTTGCGTAATTGGAAAGCTGATGGAAAATTTTGCAGTCATTTCTTGCAAACAGACTCTATTGGGGAATTTTCGATAAAAAGAAGAAAGATAAAAGGAAACAGAATAAAAGACAAAAAGGAAGATGACTCTCTAAAAAGAAAAATTATAAAGTAAACCTATCAAACGTGGATACCAACTCTAATGGACATGACATGCACATATAGCCTATCCTCCATCGTTAAACCGCCTTTTGTAATTTTCGCCTGGGGCTTTCCCATCTGATTTCCAATCTCCGTTCGACTTGTAGTGCCCGAGGGGTTTTCACTACCAAGCCTCTCTCATTTCGGTTTTTCTCTCAGCTTTCATCGCCTTATGGTGCCTGTGAAGGTTTTCACCGCTAAGACTCTCTCATTTGTGTTACTTTTTCACTGGGGATTGGTGGTGTTACTGCTAAGACTCTCCTATTTTCTGCTGGAGATCAGAGTCTTTCTGCCGGGAATCAGAGTGTCATGTCCCAATGAAACTTCTCTCATTTGCCTAACTCAACCTCTTTTGAAAATTGGTCAAAAGGTCTTTCTTTGGACCGTAATGTGGGTTTGGACAGGGCTAGAAAGAAAGGGTATTAAAGGCTCAAAATAAAACAAATTGGGTTCAAAATTACAACCTTCGGAATCCTATATTTTCCTTACATAAACACATTTTTTTTACTGCCCCTGTTTCTTGCTTGGGGATTTTTTGGTTTTTATTTACACTATGACCGAGTTGTGAAGCGCCTACGTATCCTCTTTGAGGAATCAGGTCAAACGTAGTTCCCAATTCCTCTTTTTCAAATTTCTTTTTTCATACACTTTTTCTTTTTCTTTTCTTTATCTCTTTTTGTTGTTTTCTTTTTCTTTACTTTTTCTTTATCCCTTTCTTCTTTTGCCTTTCAAACTTGTGTTTCTAGTCTTTGCAACTAATTCCGAAGGAGGGGTATGAAAGAATTTAAAATAAGCCTCAAAGGGTTGACGATGGATAAAGTGTTTGGATAGCAGAACAAAATGCCTTCGTCATTCCAATCTTCAAAACATTCCAAGTGTAAACAACACAATTAATATTCGTCATATCTTTAAAGCACTGTTGGGCAACACTCTCATTATGAACGACCCCATGTCAATTTTGGCCAGCTTGCCTTTGACTGTTTCCTTTTTACTTGCCCCGGTTTCACATGACTCGGGATCCAAATAGTCTCAAATTGTTTTTATTTCCTTTAGATGACCCGATCATCTTCCAATTGCTTAATGATTAACTTTTAGAATTAAGCCACAATTATGTGTGCGCATGTCGTGTCACTAGATTTGGCGTTTGAGCACAAGACAAATCTAAAGGGTAAAAAGAACTAAACAAATAAAATGACCGAAAGTAACAAAAGACCGAAAGCTTCATTAAACTAATGACGAAATGGTTCAATGACAAAACAAGCAAAACAAACTAGAGTACGGCCCTGAAACAAAACTGGGCAAGACCAAAGCAAACTGCTAGGACAAAAGGGTTTGACCACAAGAACACCCTGAAAATAACTCGGACAACAGAAATGACGACAAAAACGAACCACCAAAGCTCCATCTAGCTGACCAAAAGATGGAGTGTCTTCCCAATTACCAAGCACAATATTTTAGCCACTAAGTTCTGCATGAATATTGCTGAGGCTTCCATCTGCTTCAACATTTTTAGCTTCAGTCAATATACCCCCCGGAGGATTCGTGTGCTCCCTGTCATCGTCATTGATCACAATCAACCATCCTTTTTGAATCATTCTTTCTATTTCCTTTTTCAAGGTACGACAACTCTCAATATCGTGCCCTCTGACATTGGAATGGTATGCACATCGTGCAGTAGGATCGAAGCTTCTTGCACGTGGATCGGGAGTATATTCGGGGAGCGGTGTAATCATGCCGACATGCTTTAACCTTTCAAACAGACTTGCATAGGATTCTCCGATAGGGGTAAGAGCCTTTTCTCGCTTCAGCAACCTCTCCTCCCTAAACGCCTTATTTGGCCTGAAACCTGACCCGGGGGTTTCCGGTATGTTCGTGGGGGTTGGTAGGCTTTTTGTGGAGCTGGGTACCTGGAAGGTGAAGTACGATTTTGGGTGTCCCTTGGAGAGTAGTGGTGTTGGGGACGGGAGTAGCGTTGTGAAAACATAGCTGGGGGACGAGTAATTGAGCTACTTGAGTGGCTGGAAAAGCCGTGATAGGTGGGTATATATGGAGAGTGTGAGGGATCATCTGGCATCGGGTTCAGTGTACGGGTAAGGACAGAGTCCAGGAAGCTAGGTGGTGGCGGGGGTGGTGCTTTTCCATCCATCCACGCCCGATACATGTCGGCCACATGTTGTCTCAGCATTTTGACTTCTTCTACTAACCCGTGGTTCCGTTCAACCAGTTGTTGTCGGGTATCGGTGTCAACCCACTCAGTCTTGAGATTCTCTGCCATTGTCCTCTGACTTTGTGTTACAGGAAAGAGTTATTTTAAAACCACAACCAACCACCTTTCTGGAAATGGACACAACAAAGCGAAGTCATCATGTTAGCGTTAGGCCATTTGACAGGTAGGTAAACGCACATTAGGGATGCAATGAACCTAGGTAGTTAAACCTTTCTATCATGCATTTGCTTCGGTTTCATGCGTCATTCCAGCTTCTCATATATGTGCTTTCCCAACTTTCCTTTATTTTCTAAATTGTTTTTGTTATTTTTCTATTTTTCTCTTTTCTCTTCTTTTTTTTCTTTTTGGTTATGGATATGGTCGAATCCTATGTGGATTGCCTACGTATCATGACCCCGCATGAATCAGACCGAGCGTAGTTCTTGCCAATTAATGCAAGAAATAAAGAGATGTTTATTTGATTTTTTTTTCTTTTTTGAAGAAAAATTATAAAAGCCGACTCCAACTACAAACTCTGATGAAAAACTTTCACACCTTGTGCCAGATATTTCTACAAGAATAAGAATATTTTTAGCGCCAATTATGACTATTTCTACAAAATTAGCCATGTAATGGCTTATTTGGCAAGATGGCTATTTTTGCAAAATTTATTTAAGAAAGATAAACTTGAAAAAAAAAAATTTCATCCTATGGCTCATGGGGCATCGTTCGGCATCGCCATAAGCCAATCATCAGACTGAGAAGTTTCTAATGTCAATTGACTATTTTTACAAAATTGGCCATGTAATGACTTATTTGACAAAGCGGCTATTTTTTGCAAAATTTTATTTAAGAGACTACAAATTCAAAATTTTTCATCTTAGGGCCCATGGGGCATCGTTCAGCTCCGACACAGGCCAACATAAGACCGAGAAAGTTTAAATGCCAAATGTGGCCATTTCAGCAAAACCATATGTTGTTTTATTTTTTTTTATTTTTTTTTATTTTTTTTATTTTTTTTTTTGCAAAGTTGAGTGATGACTCAAACTTAATTTTGCGGATACGGACTTTCAATATTTCCATGAGGGAATATTTCAAGGATGTGCCCAAAAATCGTTTACAAAGACTCAAAGCGGCTATTCTTGCAAAAATAGCCTTCCGGCGTCCTTTTGGGGAAAATTCGGCTTATTTTAAACAAGAATAGCACCACCCGACTTATTTATAACAAAATAAAAAATTTGACATTTTTTTTTGTTATTTTTGCAAAAGGGGTGTGAACCCGAACTTGATTTTGCGGCTATGGCCTTGCAACATTTTCAGCAGGAATATTTCAAGGCTATGCTCGTAAATTATCTAAAATGACTCAAAGTGATTATTTTTGTAAAAACAGCCTTCCGGCGTCCTTTCGGAATATTCGGCTATTTTTAAAAACGGTATCACTTTGATTTTATTGACAAAATTAAACACACAATTTTTTTTTTGATTTTTTTGAAAGGTGTGGTAACCCAAACTTGATTTTGCGGCTACGACCTTTCAACATTTCCGCGAGGAAATATTTCAAGGTTGTGCCCAAAAATTATTTACAATGATTCAAAGTGGCTATTTTTGCAAAAACAGCCTTCCGGCGTCCTTTCGGAACATTCGGCTATTTTTCAAAATGGCATCACTTTGATTTTATTGACAAAATTAAACACACATTTTTTAATTTTTTGAAAGGTGTGCTAATCCAAACTTGATTTTGCGGCTACGGCCTTTCAACATTTCCGCGAGGAAATATTTCAAGGTTGTGCCCAAAATTATTACAATGATTCAAAGTGGCTATTTTTTGCAAAAACAGCCTTCCGGCGTCCTTTCGAAACATTCGGCTATTTTTCAAAACGGCATCACTTTGATTTTATTGAAAACCAAAACTTCGACATTTTTTTTTTAATTTTTTGAAGGGGTGGTTGGACCCGATGAGGGTTGCCTACGTATCCCACCTAATGGGGAGAATCACACATGCGTAGTTCGGTCATATTATTTTATGACCAATTATTTCAACAAAATTGCTCTTCCTATTGTTCAAATTTTCAAATTTTCGACAGCATTTCGTCAATATTTTTGATATTTTTCTATTCCAAAATTCTAATTTTTTTTTTGTTTTCCGGAATTTAACCAATCATCATAATAATACATGATAAATAAATGCAACATATAATATGCTCGGTCTTTGATTACCGGGTCACTTGTCCTAGACGGACCCAACCCCTGTGTTGAGTCCCCTAAGTCAGATATGATGCAAATAAGTGTTTCCTACTAGTGTAACGACCCAACCGGTCATTTTGAGATACGACGCGTCATTCAGCAGTTTGAGGCCATGAGCAACTTCATCTCAAGTATATTGACTTGTGTGTATGGTCAGAATTAAAATTCAAGAAGTTTGGAGTCAAATTTAAATGAAAATTCTTATTTCCAAAGCTTAAAACTGAAGAAATGAACTAGGATTGGAATTTTGAGTATACAACCTCGGAATTGAGATTTGAAGGTTCCAACAGGTTCATATGATGATTTCGGACTTGGGCGTATGCCTGGATCGGGTTTTTGGATAACCCGGGAGCGTTTTGGCGCATATTATGGAAGATAGCATTTTAGAAGAAATTGCATCAATTTGGCTTAAAATGTATTTTAGTGTTATTAATGTCCGTTTGGGATTCCGAGACTGGGAGTAGCTCCGTATGGTTATTCTGGATTTGGGAGCGCGATCGGAAGTGAATTCGGAGGTCCGTGGGTCATTTTGGAGTCGTTTGGCGAAAGATAGAAAATTGAAGGTTTTTGAGAAAATTTGACCGGAAGTGGAAATTTTGATATCGGACTCAAAATGCAAATCTTATGGTTCGGATAGTTTCGTTAGGTGATTTGGGACTTAGGAGTGTGTCCGGAATATTTTTGTGATGACCGGTGTAGAATTAAGCTTGATCTGGCAAAGTTAGTAGTTTGGCGAATTTCGGTTGATAGGTGAGATTTTGATCCGAGGGTCAGAATGGAATTCCGAAAGTTTCCTGTAGCTTCGATATATCATTTTGGACGTGTGTGCAAAATTTGAAGTCAATCGGATGCGATTTGATAGGTTTCGGCATCGGAAATAGAAGTTGGAAACTTCATAGTTCATAAAGTTTGAATCGGGGTGTAATTCATGGTTTTAGAGTTGTTTGATGTGGTTTGAGGCCTCGAGCAAGTCCGTAATGTGCTTTGGGGTTGGTTTGTATGATTGATATGGGTCCCGGGGGCCTCGGGTGTGTTTCGGGTTGTGATCACGCTCTTATTTGATGTTTCAACCTTTGCTTCTCTGAACATAAAGGGGTACTATATTAGGTAAATGATCTCCAAATTCAATTTTGTTTGAACCATTAGATCCGTATCGAAATTACGGAGCCATAGGAAAAAGAATCATCGAATTTGGATATCGTATGAGGAAGTTATGCTTATTTTTGTGTCGGGGAAAAACTGCTGCTTCTGGTATGCTCGCAATTGCGAACATTTCCATCGCAATTGCGATGCCCGTTCGCAATTGCGAACTTTTTGTCGCAAATGCGACCCTTCCCAGCCTCTCTTTGTTCGCAATTGCGAAGAACTTCTTCGTTTTTGCGAGGGTTCGCAATTGCGAACCCTGGATCGCAAATGCGACTTCTGCAGCTTGATTTTAGCTGTGAACCTCGAGTTTTTGCTTCATTTTACCATATTTTGAGCCCTAGGTCCGAGAATGGGCGATTTTGAGAGTGGATTTTCATATCAAATCATTGGGTAAGTTCCTCTAACTAGTTTTCAACTTTTATTTTGTGTTTATACCTTATGTCACACCTCCTTTTGGCGCTCCCACTACCCCGGAGGGTAGGAGCACAAGGGAGTTTTTCCAATTTAAGTGACAATATTCGAAACGGGATTATTCTATTTATTTCAGAGTCGCCACTTGGAATAAATTAAGGTGTCCCAAGTCACCGATTTATTTAAATCCCGAATCGAGGAAATTTCGACTTTCCAAATGAAGTCTGCGAACCAGAAATTCTAAGTAAGGAATTCTGTTGACCCGAGGGAAGGTGTTAGGCACCCCCGAATCCCGTGGTTCTAGCACGGTCGCTTCAATTATTATAAATGGCTAAAATATCCTGATTTTTATACATGCTTATAAATTATATGCTCTAATTAAACTTTAAAACCGCTCTATTAATTTTAAAAACCATACCAAAAGAAAGACTAATTATAACATAGATTCGGACTTTAACAGATAGGTGAATAAATAAAAACCGAGGAATTGCTTATTTGAAAATCTGCCAATTTAAAACCATTGTCAAATTAAACCAAAAAAAATCAATTTATTTAAACAGGGTATCTCTTAAAATTATTTCCAATTAAAGAATCGTACCAAGTTATTTCATAGCTTTTGACTTATGGCCGGAGATTGAATGAAAAGATATGAACTAATGGGAAAATTGACCAAAATATACGAAATAGAGTTAATTCGTCTTGGTTAATTATTTAAACGCGAGGTTGCCTATTTTGGATTTCGCTATCCTTAATCTGACATTAATTGATGAAATCGACATTATATGATTAAAGCGACTAACATTGTTATCTAAAGGTATTGTCTAACTTATCTTGCTTGCTTAACTATAAATAGATCTCAAAAAAAGAAGAAAAATCAAAGTAAAAGAAAAAATTTGAAATGATTCCAAACATCTTATATTAATGGCTAAGCTTTAAATGAACCAACATTTTGAACATGCTTAGACTACTTAATCTTAACAAAATTACTTACGTAAAATATCAAAGGGAATCCTAATCCGAATTAGCTAACTTTACTTACACAAATCCAATCGTATACTAAAATATAGAAAAACTAATTGAGCATAAATGAGAAACTGATATCCATTTTTATCAATGGTCCAAAATATTCCGAATTTACAAATACAAGCCTAGCAAGTTTTGTTTCAATCCATACATAATGAAAGTAAGAGCTAAGTAGACATACAAGACTAATGCACCTTCAATCTTCTAATGACTAAACTGTACGATATCTATTTTTTTGCTAACAGTTCTTATTTTAACAAAAAAAATCATTTATGCAGTGGCTTCAAACAAAGATTCAAAGTGATCTTCCATTTCAATCATGGTACAAGAATAGTCAAACCCGAGAAATGTGTACCTGGAATTCGGAAAAACAAAAGAGGAAATCAGTTGCAGGAACCCAACAGCAACAAGTATGGAATAGCAACACCAGCAGCAAATTTCCAGTAAAAACCCGGCAGAAACAGTAACAGAACAGTAGAGAAATTCCAGGGAATGTTTTAAAATTCCAAACAGAAAAGCCCAGGAATCTTCAAACCAATAGAAAGACCAAAACACATATGAAACAGTGTTCAAAGAACCAACAAGAAGTCTTCTTTCACAACTGAAACGAATCTGAAGCAAATGAAGAGAGAAAAACTCTTGGTGTAATATTACAGAGATTCAAGTAGGTAATACTACGGAGCTTCTGCCAAGTGTGTGTTCTTGTGAGTGTCTAATGTGTTTTTGCCAATATTCTCAATGTTGTATGAATGTATTTCCAGAGAGTATCTGTGTGTGTGTTTGTGAAAACAGTGTGTGTATCTATCCAAGAGTGTTCACTATCAGTGGTCTATCTATACTGCCAGTGTATGTCTCTCTATATGAATGTGTTTTCTGAGAGTATTTTCCAGAGAGTGTCTATCTGTATGTGTGAGTGTTCTCTATCAGTGTGTCTGTATATGTAGCTCTCAAAATTCAGACCTTCCCATCTTAAACCCTTGTCCCAGCCTGTATTATTCCCTGCACCTGTAACCAATTAATCTTTTTTAGATAACATCCCATGTGCTCTCTTCCTTTTACAACCTGATCAAACACTCAAAACCAAACCACAACCCCCTATCCTTTTTCAATTAGACTATACCTAAACTTTTAAACCTTTTCAAATGCTTCCCATGTTCTTTCTGACTTATACAGAAGGCTTTAAACATGGTTTTCTGCATCAATGACCCTTTTCCTTCTATTTAAAACTAATATGCAGTGCATATCTTGCTGTAAAACTAAACCTTCCCATGTGCAATCACATTTGAACCCTTGAGTATGGTTTTCAGATTTCTAAACTAAAGTTAAACAGCTATATCCAATTCATTCTAATTCAACAAACGAAAATCAAACAAACAGCCTATTTCAAATCAAACAGTGAATTCGGATCAGGTGAAACAATGCCAAACTTGTGCCAAAATGTTCTAACAAACGAACCTACGAATCTAATCGACGACATTCGTATAGTCGATTACAACAACCACAATCAATAACACACAATCGATGAACAAGTTCTCATTTTTTTTAGCACTTAGGCCGAGAGAGAGAAAAAAAATATGAAAGAAGCAAGAATGTTATTCGACTTCAATAATCGACTCGAATACACACACTTATCAACAAACAACAATCAATCGATTACGATACGTACAATCGATAAACAAACAATCTCGAAAGAATGCAAATTACAGACTCTCGGCCAGAATAAAAAAAAATGAAAATTTTAGCTATTCGACGAAATATCGAATCGAGTCGAATTCTTATCTTCTAACACCACATTTATAATAGACAACTCAAAGAAATAACAAGTCGACCAAATAAAGGTCCCAAAAGATGAGGAAAACAGAAAATGAGGACATTCGAAGAAAACTAACAACGAACGAATAACTAAACTAAACGTCGGATACAATTAAACAAGAAACGAAACGAAAAGGAAAAGAAAAATACCTTAAAGGAGAGAAATTCGGAATCGAAAGGCTTTGGAACTTGAACTTACAATTTTGAAGTCGAACGGACTTTAATTAAGATATTTTCAAATGAAAATGTCTCAATTAAAGTCTATTAAACTTCAATTTCGTTCAACTTTAGGCGGAATCCCCAATTTGGTATCCTAGGGTTCTTGGTTCGGATTTGGGATTCGAACCGTTCCGGTGTTGTTTGAAAGGAGACGGGTGTGGATTTGGAGAAAGGGTGGTCCGGTGATGATGTGGTGTGAATTTGGTGGCTATTGGCAAGGTTGCCGCCGGTTTGAAGTGAGGAGAGGGGGGCGGCGGCTCTAGGGTTTTGGGAGAGGAAGTGAAAGAGATGAAAGAAAGGGTGTTTTGGGAGTGAGGCGGATGAGAGGGTCTTGGGGGGGTTTTGGATAATTAAAATAGGTTAATTGATCCGGACCGTTGGATGATGTAGCATCAACGGTCCGGATTAAACCGGAAATGGAGCGGTTCAGGGTGAATGGGGCGGGTTGTGCATTTTGGGCTGATTTCTTTTGGGTTTGGTATAAATTGTTTGGGCTTAGTGCTATTTTCCTTCAATTAGCCCAATCTGAATTTGTTCCCCTTCTTTTCTTTTAATTTTAATTCTCAATTTATTAAAACAAAAATTTTAATTTCACTACAAAATCAATTAAATTATAAGAAATACTAATTAAGTTATATTAACAATTAACACAATCAATTTAAACATCAATTAAATATAAATCACACAATTAGGCATTTAAATGCTAAAAAATGTAAAAGATGAATTATTTCTTTTGTGATTTTCGTTTTCGTAGGATAAAATTAATTACTCCTAATTTCAAACTAGATAGGAAATGTAAGCACGATATATTTTTGTATTATTATTATTATTATTATTTTATTATTAATTTAAACACATATAATCACGTATATACAAATGCAAACAAATACCAAAAATAACACAAAAATTCACAAAAAATACACACCATAAAATAGACAATTTTTGTTTTGATTTTGTGGGAGTAATTCATGTTAGGCGAAAATCACGTGCTCACAGCTGCCCCTCTTTGCGCGGAAACCACGAAGAGTTTTTCGTGCAAAGATAAATGAGAAAATATGAGCGATTTTTGCCCGTTTGAATACTCCGTGGGAAGCATTTTGAAAGAGTTTGACCGAGCCTTTGCTTCGGAGGCTTCCTACATATCCTGGGCTAAACAGGAATCAGGTCAATGTAGTTCGGGAAGTTTTGGTAGCTGGGACTACCGTGGACTGACACTTTGCTATTATTGTTGCTACCGTTGCTGTTGTTGCTGCTTACTGCTCACTGACCTCCTTATTACACCAAAATAAATTAAAGTTGAACTAGCTATGCTATCAAACTATGAGTTACAAGATTCCTATCTATGATTCTCTTGAAAACTTGATCTTGAATCTTAGCCGATTTGCTGTAGACCTCGATCTGAATCTTGATGCTCAACAAGCTGTACGTGCTTGTTTATTTCTGTAACATTGAGTGAAACGGAGTCGGCGGAACTTGTTACTTCAATCATCTTTTGAGCAATCCGCGCTTTTGTTTACTCCAACATTTGGACTCGTTCTTTCTTCACTCTGGGTTGATGTTCCATTTGTAGGTTATCTCGATCCTTGCGTCCCGAGGTCAAACCTATTTAGACAAGCAAAACACACAAACGAACGAAATTTTTCTGCCCCAGTTTTGCTAGGAAAATTTCGTGAGTTAGTCGTGACACAGAAAGCGATTAAAAAGACTCTTTGGTCTTGGGTAAGAAAATCACAATTTCACAAATAAACGTTCCACGGCTTTCTGGCCGGGATTTTGAAGAAGAGTTTCACGGCTTTCTGGCCGAAATTCAAACAATATCTAACGGTTTTTTGGCCGTCAGATCCTCGGTTTTTCGGCCGGGGTAAAAGTAAATGGCTCCGTAGTTTTTGACTGGGGAGATCCTCGGTTTTCTAACTGGGGATAAAAGTTTCACGGCTTTCTGGCCGGAATTCAAACAATATCTAACGGTTTTTGGCCGTCAGATCCTCGGTTTTTTGGCCGGGTAAAAGTAAATGGTTCCGCAGTTTTTGATCGGGGAGATCCTCGGTTTTTTGACCGGGGATAAAAGTTTCATGGCTTTCTGGCCAGAATTCAAACAATATCTAACGGTTTTTTGGCCGTCGGATCCTCGGTTTTTTGGCCGGGGTAAAAGTAAATGGCTCCGCGGTTTTCTGACTGGGAGATCCTCGGTTTTCTGACCGGGGATAAAAGTTTCACGGCTTTCTGGCCGGAATTCAAACAATATCTAACGGTTTTTGGCCGTCGGATCCTCGGTTTTTTGGCCGGGGTAAAAGTAAATGGCTCCACAGTTTTCTGACTGGGAGATCCTCGGTTTTCTGACCGGGATAAAAGTTTCACGGCTTTCTAGCCGGAATTCAAACAATATCTAACGGTTTTTTGGCCGTCAGATCCTTGGTTTTTTGGCCGGGGTAAAAGTAAATGGCTCCGCAGCTTTTTGACTGGGAGATCCTCGGTTTTTTGACCGGGGATAAAAGTTTCACGGCTTTCTGGCCGGAATTCAAACAATATCTAACCGGGGTCCAAACAGATATTGGACTGATATGATTTGATTCTCTTTTTCAGAGTTTTCATTTTCTTTTCTTTTATTCTCTTTTTTTTTGGCCCTTTTTTAGGCGTTCTTTTTAACCATCAACAAATGCATAAGATAAATCTCTAAAAAGAAACTTACCTTTTTATGTGTTTTCCTTGTTCCAAAGCCATTTCAAAGCTTGCGTATTTCACTTCTTCGAGTTGTACCTTCTTCTTGCACAATTAAACAGACCTGCTTTCAACAAAGAACATTTTATCAGTTGAAAAAGTGGTTGGCTTTGCGGCCTTGGTTATCTTCATTGCTTGATCGTTTCCCCATTTCCATTGAGAAGTTTGCTACCAATTGTCTTTGGGGTGACTTCCTTTCGAACTGACCGGGTTCATTCCCGGAATTCCATGGGGATTTTCCGTGTGGGTTCCATCCTTCTGCCTTATTCTGTCTCTTCTAAGACCTTAGCCTTTGATTTCCGTTTCCTTTCTAAAACTCTTTTCCTTTGGAAACAATCGATCATTACGATCCAATCGTGGATTGTAACAATACACCACTGAGGCTGTTTTTCTTTTCTTCTTTACCAGGCGGAGTCCTGTAAAACTGGTCCCGTCACCTTCCTTTGTAATATTTTCAGAATTAAAATTAAACCGAAAGGGATTCAAAGAAGAAGAATGAATCAAAGAATGGAAAAACGTATCAAAGATAGAGGAGTCCCTTTCGAGGGAGAAAAGAAGGACTTATTTGAGGTATACGCTGACTTTAACCAACATGACATGCTCCTCGGACTAGATGCTTGATCGTCACAAAACTCCCATTTTCTTATGAACCAAAACGGGTCTATATTTCCGAGCTAAGGAGCCGTGCCAGGACCCCTCGTGGTGAAACAAACTTTTCGGTTGATAGCGCCCTTTTGCGGGTTTTCGCCAATCGACCTCTCTTATTTCTCTTCTTACCATCGCCAGATAGCACTCTTTGCGAGTTTTTACCAACAGGCTCTCTCATTTTGTATTTCTCTACTTCCGTCGTCTTATGGTGCCCGAAGGTTTTCACCAATAAGACTCTCTCATTTTATTTCTTTTCATTCCAGGAACCCCGGATCGCAACAATGATGTTTTCACAACTTCCAACCGATCTTGAAGGACTTGTGCTCGGTTTGGGTAACAAGAATTGTAGACAAAATTACAACTTTGGAATCGTCTAGACGGATCTTAAACCGAATCAACAATATCATTTGCCCCAGTTTCATTTTTTGGGGAAACTGGGATTTTTGGTTTGGTGTGACTGAACCTCAGGGAGAGGTTGCCTACGTATCCTTTCGGAATCAAGTCAGAACGTAGTTCAGGTACTTTGTTTTGTTTTGTTTTGTTTTTGGTTTTTTTGTTTTTTTTTTTGGTTTGGATTCCAAAGAGGGTAGCCAAAGAAAAGTAACCGGCTCAAAGGGTTTACACAAAATGGTTGGTAGTGTTTGGGTAGCGGGAATAAAAGCCTTCAATCATTTCGACTTGTGAGGACCTCATTGAAGCAAGTTCAGACATAATACCTTTTCACGGCATCTGCATTCACAGCCGTTTCGGGATCTTTTCCTTCCATGTCTCCCAAGTATAATGCTCCTCTTGGCAGTATCTTCCTGATGATGTATGGTCCTTTCCAATTAGGAGCGAATTTTCCTTTCGCTTCCTCATGATGTGGAAGAATGCGTCTTAAAACCAACTGACCTACTTCGAAATTTCTCGGTCGTACTTTCTTGTTGTAAGCGCGAGCCATTCTTTGTTGGTACAGCTGTCCATGACAGACTGCAGCCATCCGCTTTTCATCGATCAAAGTTAATTGTTCCAAACGAGTCTTAACCCACTCGCTATCTTCAATCTCTGCTTCAATAATTGTACGAAGTGAAGGAATTTCTACCTCTGCCGGTATCACAGCCTCAGTTCCATAGACTAGCAGGTATGGAGTTGCTCCCACCGATGTGCGTACTGTAGTACGGTATCCCAGTAAAGCGAACGGCAATTGTTCATGCCATTGTCTAGAACTTTGGATTGTCTTTCTCAAAATCTTCTTAATGTTTTTGTTTGCTGCTTCCACGGCACCATTGGCTTTGGGCCGATAAGGGGTGGAGTTCCTATGCGTTATTTTGAATTGCTCGCATATTTCTTCCATCAAATGACTGTTCAAATTCGCAGCATTGTCTGTGATGATAGTTGCGGGTATACCAAAACGACAGATAAGATTTGAGTGTACAAAATCCACCACCGCTTTCTTGGTGACTGATTTGAGTGTGACGGCTTCGACCCATTTTGTGAAGTAATCGATAGCCACCAATATGAATCGGTGTCCGTTTGAAGCTTTCGGCTCAATCGGGCCGATGACATCCATTCCCCAAGCGACAAATGGCCACGGCGCTGACATAGGATGCAGCTCAGTTGGAGGTGCATGAATCAGATCTCCATGTACCTGACATTGATGGCATTTTCGGACAAAACCGAAACAATCTTTTTCCATGGTCATCCAATAATATCCTGCTCGAAGGATTTTCTTGGCTAAGACATACCCATTCATATGAGGCCCGCATACTCCCGCATGTACTTCGTGCATGATTCTTCCTGCTTCTTCGGCATCAACACACCTTAAAAGGTTAAGATCTGGGGTTCTTTTGTACATGACCTCGCCGTTCAAAAAGAAACCACCTGCATGTCGCCTAATGGTCCTCTTTTGATCTCCAGTAGCATGTTCTGGGTATTCTTGCGTTTTCAGAAATCTCCTGATATCGTAATACCATGGCTTAACGCTTGGTCCTTCTTCGATCGCATTGCAATAACCGTGGCTTTCCCTGATTTGAATTTCCAAGGGATTGACATGGGCGTTGCCCGGATAAGGTAGCATTGAAGCTAAAGTGGCAAGTGCATCAGCTAGTTCATTGTGACATCGTGGGATATACCTGAACTCTATCGATGCAAATCGCTTGCCAAGAATGTTCACGTGCTGTCGATAAGGGAGGAGTTTAACGTCTCGAGTTTCCCATTCACCTTGAGATTGTTTGATAATTAGATCCGAATCTCCCATGATCAACAAATCTTCGACACCTTGATCAATTGCCATGTTCATACCCATGATACAAGCTTCATACTCAGCCGTATTGTTCGTGCAAAAGAAACGGAGCCTAGCCGTGGCCGGATAATGCTGACCAGCAGGAGAGATCAAGATTGCCCCAATCCCTACACCTTTAGCGTTTACCGCCCCATCGAAAAACATTTTCCAAGCATGACTGTCTTCCGAAACAACTTCTGTCGTATTTACCTCTTCATCAGGAAAGTAGGTATTCAATGGTTGATACTCTTCGTTGATCGGGTTCTCGGCTAAATGGTCTGCCAATGCTTGGGCCTTCATTGCCGTGCGAGTGACATAGACTATGTCAAACTCAGTGAGCAGGATTTGCCACTTTGCCAATCTTCCGGTGGGCATCGGTTTCTGGAATATATACTTCAAAGGATCCAACCGAGTAATGAGGTGAGTCGTATGGGCTTGGAGGTAGTGTCTTAATTTCTGAGCGACCCAAGTTAAAGCACAACACGTTCTTTCCAGCAAAGTGTACTTGACCTCATAACTGGTGAATTTCTTGCTCAGGTAGTAAATCGCCTGCTCTTTCTTCTCCGTCGCATCACATTGTCCGAGAACACAACCAAAAGAGTTTTCCAAGACTGTTAAATACAAGAAAAGAGGTCTCCCTGGCTCTGGCGGGACTAAGACTGGAGGGTTTGACAAGTATTCTTTGATCTTGTCAAAAGCTTCTTGGCATTCAGGTTGTCCATTTGATTGCAGCGTCTTTCTTCAACAACTTGAATATGGGTTCACATGTGGAAGTCAACTGAGCGATGAACCTACTGATGTAGTTCAGTCGGCCTAGAAGACTCATTACATCTTTCTTTGTTCTGGGGAGGTAAATCCCGGATGGATTTTATCTTTGTGGGATCTAATTCAATACCTCTTCTACTGACTATGAAACCCAAAAGTTTACCTGACGGGACTCCAAAAGCGCATTTGGCCGGATTCGGTTTCAAATCGTACTTCCGCAACCTCTCAAAGAATTTCCTCAAGTCTCGCACATGATCGCCTTGAGTTCTGGATTTGATGATCACATCGTCCACGTACACCTCTATTTCCTGATGCATCATGTCGTGGAAAATGGCAGTCATAGCTCTCATGTATGTTGCTCCCGCGTTTTTTAAGCCGAATGGCATGACTCTGTAACAGTAAGTCCCCCAAGGTGTGGTAAAAGCAGTCTTCTCGGCGTCCTCTTCATCCATCAACACTTGATGATATCCCGCATAACAATCCACAAACGACCGTATCTCATGTTTGGCATACAGTTATCAACAAGGATGTGGATGTTCGGTAAAGGAAAGTTATCTTTAAGACTTGCTTTATTCAAATCTCGGTAGTCAACACATACTCGAGTTTTTCCGTCTTTCTTCGGCACGGGCACAACATTAGCCAACCACGTGGTGTATTGTACCACTCGGATTACCCCCGTTTTCAACTGCTTAGTGATTTCTTCTTTATCACTGATGTCAGTCTTGAACTTTCTTTGCTTCTGTTGCACTGGGCGACAGTCAGGGTAGATTGGTAATTTGTGCACCACTAGATCAGCTCCTAATCCTGACATATCATCGTAAGACCAAGCAAACACGTCTTTAAATTCAAACAAGAGTTGGATTATTGCATCTCGTGTTTTCTCATCTGTGTGGATGCTTATCTTGGTCTCTCGGACCTCTTCATCAGTTCCCAAATTAACCGGTTCGGTGTCATTCAAGTTTTGCTTAGGTTTATTCTCGAAATGTTCCAATTCTCGATTTATTTCCCTAAAAGCCTCGTCTTCATCGTATTCCGGTTCTTGGTTCATTATTTCCGGATTAGGTGGCGTGTTCGGATTTGAGCATGAGTTCCGCAAGCATGTCATGTTATTTAAAGCCGCATTATTAGGACTGAAAAGGAAGAATAAATAACAAAATTAGAAAGAGTGCAAAAGTAAGGAAATATTTATTTTATTTTCTTGGAATTTTCTGAAAACAAACAAAATTACATCGGAGAAACCAAAAATACAAGAAAACAAAGAAAAACATCCAAGCTACATCCTGAAGTAACTTGTGATGAAGGAAAAACGACAGGACAAATCTACCGGAACTCCCGCCTGATTGGGAAGGGTGTGGCTTTCCAATTTTGCAATTTAGCTTCAGGGCCCACATACAGCACCTCAACGGTGCTTGTTCCTTCTCCCGATTGGACCATATTAACATCATAGAGCATTTGCCTCATGGCCCCACATATGTCTTCAATTTCCTCCGCTGTAAAGACCTCGTCTTCTTCTTCTTCACCGTACCTTGGTCGGACAAAAGTTTGGTACAGATGTGGCAATGGTTGCCGCAGAACCCATCCTTTCTCCTTTCTCTTGTTGGCCCATCTTTCATCTTCAGGGGTTGGGCGAAAGCCCACTCCGAAAAACTTTTCAGCTACAGGTAAAGTTACCAGCCTCGGCACTCCTTGTAAGGACTTTCCCAAACCTTTTCCTGGCTGGAAGCCATGTTTAATCATTTCTTTCGCCACCATGATGGAGGCATTAGACAAAAAAGGTTGGGGGAGAGGGTTCCCTTCTTCGTGTTGATCCGCCAACACAATCTCGAAAGCTTGATAGACAATGTTTTCGCTTCCCGCTTCCGCTTCCAAGCAAGGGATGGATGGATCTCGATAAATTGATTGCTCATCTTCCCCGTGGACCACGATCTCTTGTCCCTTGTGCTCAAATTTCAACATCTGATGGAGGGTAGAGGGCACAGCTCCGGCCGCATGAATCCATGGTCTCCCTAGAAGAAAATTGTAAGAAGTGTCCATATCCAAAACTTGGAATGTCACTTCGAAGTCCACCGGGCCGATGGTCATAATTACATCAATCTCTCCGACAGTATCTCTTTTCACACCGTCAAAAGCTCGCACACATATATTGTTAGGCCGAATCCTTTCAGCTCCGATTCCTATGCGGCCTAAAGTGGAAAGCGGGCATATGTCTACCCCCCAACCCTCATCAACCATGACCCTCTTCATATAGTAGCCTTCGCTTTTGACAGTCAAATGTAAAGCTTTGTTGTGGGCGGCACCCTCCAAAGGCAAATCAGCTTTCTGAAGGAAATCTGATTGATCGCGAAGAATCTTTCTGTCATTCTTTCAAGTTGTTCGGATGAAGTCTCAATAGGCACGTATGCCTCATTCAAGGCTTTTAGCAAAACCTTTTGATGTTCAGTAGACTTCATTAGAAGGGACAACATCGACACTTGCTCTGGGCATTTACGCAGTTGGTCTATCACCTCATAATCAGGCATTTGCATCTTTTGAAAAAAGACCTCTGCCTCTTCAGCACTTACAGGTTTCTTTGACGGGAAACGCCTTTGTGTGGCGTTATTTACCTCCTGTGTGTTTAAGTACTTCTGTCCTAGGACACTCTCGGATGAATTTCCCACAATCTCTTTCCCTTTGCGCGTAACAAGTGTTCGTTGGTAGCTCCGGGGTACTGCGGATGGATCTGTCATTGGTTTTTGTTGCACGCGTGCAATAACCACAGGTTCATCTGGTTTTCGGGCCACATAAGTTCCCTTTGGTACATACATTGATGTTTCTCTCTTTAAATGGAACTTCTTGGGGGCACCTATGGACAATGGTTTTTCCACTCTACCTCGTGGGAGGTAAAGGACTCCGCCCTTCCGAGACGATGCTTTCAATTCAATCGTCTTTTCGGATTTGGTTTCAAGAGCTTCAACCTTTTTCCCCATTTTCTCTTGTTTCGAGGTAGCCTCAGGACGCTTCTCTATGTTGGCGATGGCGATTATCGCTTTCAAAGCTGGGTCAAATTCTTTGTCGTCACAAATCATCCCAATCACCGGTCCGTTGTTGTGGGCCGGTAATGGGTTGTTTGTCACATTTGGGATGTCTTCATCTGCGAAGACGATCCTCCCTTGATTGATCAATTCTTGCACTGCCTTCTTTAACGTCCAACAATTGTCAGTACCTGTGTCCTTCAACACCTGAATGATATGCACAGTATATCCCCCTCTGGTAGGCAGGAGAGTCTGGATTCTGCCTGTTCTGCGGAACAGGCTGCAATAGGTTTTCTTGCCCGAGTTTTGGGAAAAGAGTGGAATACGGCTCCCCAATTGGTGTAAAGCTCGTTTTGGGTTGCTCACGGTGGCGAGCGTTATTTGGCCATGGATTATATTGGTTTGGGTAAGGAGGTTGGCTTCTCTGGAATGGAGGTGGATTTCTGTTGGCTGGTGGCTGCGGCCGTGCCAAAGGTTGAATGTTCATGACCGCGTAGGGTGGAGGCGGAGGAGCATAAGCCATGCTGTGATGTGGATAGTAATGCTGGGGGGCCCTGTCGGAGAATACCTGCCTTGAGGTTCGATATCTCCTGTCTTCTACCGCTGCCATAGCAGATTCTTCTTTCTTTTTGCTTCGGGGCATCCCTCCAGACCCGCCTTGAATGGCTTGGGAAGTTGCCCGAATGGCCGCTTGGCTCAAAATTCGCCCCGTTTTCAAGCCATTTTCTACCATTTCTCCGATCTTGATAGCTTCGGCGAAAGGTTTTCCCATCGCCGACATCATATTTTGAAAGTAATCTGGCTCTTGAGCTTGGAGAAAAGTCGTGACCATTTCAATGTCGTCCATAGGGGGTTTTACCCTAGATGCTTGCTCTCGCCATTTGATGGCGTACTCTCTGAAGCTTTCCGAGGGCTTCTTCTTTAAGTTCGATAGAGAATTCCTGTCTGGCGCAATATCGATGTTGTATTGGAACTGTTTCACAAAATCTCTGGCCAGATCGTCCTAGATGTGCCATCGAGATATGTCTTGATCCATATACCATTCCGATGCTATTCCGACCAAACTCTCTCCGAAGTATGCCATCAACAATTCTTCCTTGCCGCCGGCACCCCGCAATTGATTGCAGTATTTCTTCAAATGAGTAATGGGGTCGCCATGCCCGTCATACTTTTCGAACTTTGGTGTCTTAAAACCTGATGGCAAGTGGACGTGCGGGAACATGCATAGATCGGCGTAAGATACACTTTTCTGTCCACTCAGACCTTGCATGTTCTTCAAGCTTTGTTCCAAACTCCTCATTCTTTTTGCCATCTCATCCTGCTCGGGGGTCTTTGGATTTTGGCTCGGTAGAAACTCATATCGAGGCGGCTGAGAATATGTATTGGCTGCAACCTGGGTATGGTCCCGTGTAAGCGGTGGTGCCGGGAATGTAAAGGATGAGGAGTCGAAGAAAGGAGCATGTGCGGTGGGGTGCGTTGTGATTGGAACTGGCAACTCAACGGACGTTCTTGCAGATGTATCATGTGGTGCTACCCGAGGATGGGATGTGGAGGGTGATTCGGAGAGGTTTGTAGCATTGGAATACCCGAACAGAGTAGGCGGGTAATTGATGGGGGTATTTGAAATACCGCTTGACCTGAGAAGAATTTCAGGGAACCCAGGGACCAGACTCGGGGGTTCTTTCCCGTTGTTCCAATCGTCCAACATCTCGAGCATGCGGCAACGCAGCATTCTATTCTCTTCCAAAGCTGCCGACTCAGTAGCCGGGATGGTTGTCAATGAGCTTTCCTCTGAAACGGGAATGGTTGCTAAAGGCATTTCTGAAGACATGTCGGCACCCTTTTTTGATCTAGTAAAATAGGAATGAGTACTTTCAGGCTGTCGAACTTTTCCTTTGGACCTTGTGAAGTACGAATGTGGTGCCAGATTACCGCAAAGTCAACCACTTTTACTAAAACCTGGATTTTGGCAAACAAACGGTTAGTCTGAAACAACATAACAGATAAGTAATCTCATGTTGGGTGTGATGCACTTATACAGGTGATAATGTTGCTACATGTATTCGTTTGCGATGCGTCATATCGGTTTGCATTTTCTTTCGCTTTCATCCCTCATCGATCTTCTTTTTCTCTTAACTTCTTTCCCCCCCCTTTTTTTTTATTTTTTTATTTTTATTTTTATTTATTTATTTTTTAGTGATGGTCGAACCTTATGTGGATTGCCTACGTATCATGTCCCCGCATGAATCAGACCGGGCGTAGTTCGGAAACAATAGACATAAGATGAAATGTTCATGAATTTTATTTCAACAAACTTCAAACTTGAAACACTTGCAAAATGACAACAATGGAGAAAAACTTGTAAAAGGACAAACAGACTCTAAAACAAAAGACTCTCCTAAGCATGTTCCGAAGCCTCGAATCTTTGCGCCCGGGGGGCGTTGTTTGGCCTTGCTGCAGTTCTTGGGGTGAGATCTTTCTGTATACTTCCCAATTCTGCCATGACTTGGTGGACACATTCCATGATTGAAGAAAAGAGGGCAGGCCGAGGTACTCGTTCGCAGTTCAAACACCTTATAGTAATGTAGTGCCCGATCTCATTGATCCTGGTTCTGATTATGTCCTTTTCTCTGAGCAGCTGCCCTATGTGCCTGTTCTTTGCCCCTAATACTTGAGAGTTGCCGGAGACATGGTCCAAGAGCCTATCTATCTGTCTTTCCATCCGTGCCATCAAGTTGTGACAATGGTCTCTATCTGCTTTAGCATCCTGGACTTGCCTGAGAGTTCGCTCTCTAAGAGTGGCATTTGCTTTTCTCAAATCAACGATGATCGCATCATAGTCTTTCTCTACTTGTTGTAGACGGAGTGCTTTTTGGTGGGCCGCTCTCTTCCATTTTGTCCGGACTGCAACCAAAGCCGCTTTTGCCTTCTCCAAGTCTTCTTGGTGTTCAAAGGCTTTCCTTTCCAAATCGTTTATCAGCATCTGATCACTCCGACTCCTCCTTGACCTTTCTGCGGCCAATTGCATCTCTTGAATTTGAGTTTGGAGTGCTTCTCTTTCTTGCTCCCAACCGGCCCTTTCCCGATCGAAGTCAGCCCGTTGTATGTCCATGGCCGCTTCCAGGATTCCTTTGTCTTCTTTTAAAGTGTTGATGCAAGATTGGAAATTTTGTGCTCTCTCATGCTCAACCTCCCTAACTCTGGCTTCTATTTCTCTCTCCCAATCGACGGCATACTTCACTGACCTTTCTGACCTTTGCTCTGGTATGGGTTGGTTGTGGAACCATTCAAGATAAGCGAGACTCACTTCTCCCCGTTCCCGATCGGCAACCATCTCGTTGATGTCGGAGAGTCGACTACCGAACCATACCTTCTGTGCATAAGTCTTCCTCGGGGTCTCTTCCGTCACAAATTCCCATACAAATGATCGCATATCCTCAATTGGGGCCCTTTTCTGTTCTCTTCCTAACTGCCGCATGACACGTAGCGGGGCATATGGTTGGAAACCCCTGAAACCCATTAGTATGTAGAATGGGCGGTATGTCGACATATGCATGATTTTGGCGGAAGGGAACCAATAATAATTCCAGGTAAGTTGATCGGCTCTCAAAGAGTTGAGAAGTTCTTTCCAAGTCCTCAAGTCTTCTGGAAGGTTACAACGGGCGGCTCTGTTTGTATGACAGCGAATATAATTCAGCCAATCTGCTTTGAAGTTTATCACAATTGGGTGATGGTAGAGATGCTCTATAAACCACATTTGTAATAAGATATTGCAACCTTCAAAATAGTCTTGTCCTTCTTGGCACCGAGTTAAGGCCCGAAAGATGTCTCCTAGTATCATCGGAAGAACAGTGTGTTCCTCGTTACTCCGTAGATATGAGACCACCGCAGCTAAACGGATTCTGATGCGTCCACCACGTTCGGGAAAAACCATGGTTCCCAAAAAAGCGATCATGAAAGCATAGATTCTTAAATCTCCCCAGGCGTCATAATTTAGCTGGTTAACAAATTCGACGTTTGAGAATTTCCCAAACCCTTCCTTATCACCAAATCTGTCGTAGAGATAATCTAGTGGCACCCAACCGTTCTCCATACAACCGAGGGGAACCCGCCGGAGACATAGCTTTTTCAAGAAGTTATTCACACCCATCTGCCTAGGAGCTGCAGGTCTCATCTTGTGCAAATCTCTTCCGAGCCCCGTGAGTCCGCCCAATTCTTCCAAAGTGGGTGTCATTTCGCAATCCCGGAATCTGAACACATTGCTTGTTGAGTCCCAAAAACTCACTAAAGCTCTGATCACATTTTTATCCGGTTTTATCATCATGATGTCCGGAAGAAACTTGAGGTGCTTGTGAACTTGATTTCTTTCCCAAGCTGAAAAACTAGCCCACCATTTACGGAGCCGATCTGGGGTTTTGTCCTGGACCATGAACATAGGTGGCATTTCGTCTCTCACCCTTTTCTGGCCGATTCGTTGCGAGGAAGTCATGCTGATCCTAGAAAAGATAAAAAATGGATTTAAGATTTTTTTTCAAATTTTTTTTTTTTTAATATATATAAAAAAACGAATCTTGTTAATACGGCCTTTCAGCACTTGAAGAAGATTTGAAGGCTATATAACAGGATACCAGTGTGATGCCTATATTCCGTTTTGCGAAATTAGTCCTCCGGCGCCCTTTTGAGGCGTTTGGCTATTTTTGCAAAATTTCCTAACTCTCGACTAAGAACAAGAATCCTAATTCTAATATTTTTTATTATTGTTTTTTCTAAAAAAAAAATCAGTATTAGTTGAGCCCGATATGGGTTGCCTACGTATCTCATTTTTGGTGAGAATCAAACTTGCGTAGTTCGAAAATAAAAGAACTAAATCATTTTAAGAAAAGAAAACAAACTATTTTTAAACAGCATTTCTAAAACAAATTATTTTCAAAGGAACTAAGAAAATTTATTTGGAAATTTATTTTCAAAGAAACTAAACTATTTTTGTAAAATTAAGAAAATTTATTTGGAATTTTTTTTTTTTTTCAGAATTTATTTTCAAAGAACTAACTATTTTCCATAAAACTATTTTGACTATATACCCTGACGTTTTCCACTTCTTCCTCTCTTTTAACAAACCGGTCAGCATGTAAGATCGAAATAAATGCACACAGAAAGATGCAATAAGTTGGTCTTTTTGTTTCAGGTACACCTGTCCTAGACAGGCCCAACCCCTGTGTCGAGCCTCCTAAGTCAAATATGCACATGATGCAAATAAACGTTCCTATCGGGGATCCGGCATAAGGTCTTGTTATTCTAAGTCATCATCCTGTTTGGAAAAGTGTCTAGACCGGCTTTAACTCGAGCGGACAACTCGAGCCGAAGAGTGTCGGTGCACCGGTAGCATGACTTTCCGGCTTAATTGAAAAAACTCTCCGCCTAAACATGTGTGACTACAAAATCCTTCACCGGGTGCCAAGCACCACAGCTATCTTGAGAAAAACTGGCTATGTCCAGCAAATGCCCGGTATTATATTTCAAAAGACTCCGAAGAGAAAAAATGGGTATCGGCACAATTTATATACAATTCACAAAATATCAAAGCGATAAAGAAACATTTAACATATTAAATACAAACATATAGTAAAATCAGGTAATAAATAAGCCAAATAAAATAATTATTCAAAGCTCGAATTCTTAAACCCCGAACCAGTGGTTCCGGGTCTGTGTCCCCAGCAGAGTCGCCAGAGCTGTCACACCTCCTTTTGGCGCGCCCCTACCCCGGAGGGAGAAGCACAAGGGAGTTTTTCCAATTTAAGTGACAATATTCGAAACGGGATTATTTTATTTATTTCAGAGTCGCCACTTGGAATAAATTAAGGTGTCCCAAGTCACCGATTTATTTAAATCCCGAATCGAGGAAATTTCGACTTTCCAAATGAAGTCCGCGAACCAGAAATTCTAAGTAAGGAATTCTGTTGACCCGAGGGAAGGTGTTAGGCACCCCGAATCCCGTGGTTCTAGCACGGTCGCTTCAATTATTATAAATGGCTAAAATATCCTGATTTTTATACATGCTTATAAATTATATGCTCTAATTAAACTTTAAAACCGCTCTATTAATTTGAAAAACCATACCAAAAGAAAGACTAATTATAACATAGATTCGGACTTTAACAGATAGGTGAATAAATAAAAACCGAGGAATTGCTTATTTGAAAATCTGCCAATTTAAAACCATTGTCAAATTAAACCAAAAAAATCAATTTATTTAAACAGGGTATCTCTTAAAATTATTTCCAATTAAAGAATCGTACCAAGTTATTTCCTAGCTTTTGACTTATGGCCGGAGATTGAATGAAAAGATATGAACTAATGGGAAAATTGACCAAAATATACGAAATAGAGTTAATTCGTCTTGGTTAATTATTTAAACGTGAGGTTGCCTACTTTGGATTTCGCTATCCTTAATCCGACATTAATTGATGAAATCGACATTATATGATTAAAGTGACTAACATTGTTATCTAAAGGTATTGTCTAACTTATCTTGCTTGCTTAACTATAAATAGATCTCAAAAGAAGAAGAAAAATCAAAGTAAAAGAAAAAATTTGAAATGATTCCAAACATCTTATATTTATGGCTAAGCTTTAAATGAACCAACATTTTGAACATGCTTAGACTACTTAATTTTAACAAAATTACTTACGTAAAATATCAAAGGGAATCCTAATCCGAATTAGCTAACTTTACTTACACAAATCCAATCGTATACTAAAATATAGAAAAACTAATTGAGCATAAATGAGAAACTGATATCCATTTTTATCAATGGTCCAAAATATTCCGAATTTACAAATACAAGCCTAGCAAGTTTTGTTTCAATCCATACATAATGAAAGTAAGAGCTAAGTAGACATACAAGACTAATGCACCTTCAATCTTCTAATGACTAAACTGTACGATATCTATTTTTTTTGCTAACAGTTCTTATTTTAACAAAAAAAATCATTTATGCAGTGGCTTCAAACAAAGATTCAAAGTGATCTTCCATTTCAATCATGGTACAAGAATAGTCAAACCCGAGAAATGTGTACCTGGAATTCGGAAAAAACAAAAGAGGAAATCAGTTGCAGGAACCCAACAACATCAAGTATGGAATAGCAACACCAGCAACAAATTTCCAGTAAAAACCCGGCAGAAACAGTAGCAGAACAGTAGAGAAATTCCAAGGAATGTTTTAAAATTCCAAACAGAAAAGCCCAGGAATCTTCAAACCAATAGAAAGACCAAAACACATATGAAACAGTGTTCAAAGAACCAACAGGAAGTCTTCTTTCACAACTGAAACGAATCTGAAGCAAATGAAGAGAGAAAAACTCTTGGTGTAATATTACAGAGATTCAAGTAGGTAATACTACTGAGCTTCTGCCAAGTGTGTGTTCTTGTGAGTGTCTAATGTGTTTTTGCCAATATTCTCAATGTTGTATGAATGTATTTCCAGAGAGTATCTGTGTGTGTGTTTGTGAAAACAGTGTGTGTATCTATCCGAGAGTGTTCACTATCAGTGGTCTATCTATACTGCCAGTGTATGTCTCTCTATATGAATGTGTTTTCTGAGAGTATTTTCCAGAGAGTGTCTATCTGTATGTGTGAGTGTTCTCTATCAGTGTGTCTGTATATGTAGCTCTCAAAATTCAGACCTTCCCATCTTAAACCCTTGTCCCAGCCTGTATTATTCCCTGCACCTGTAACCAATTAATCTTTTTTAGATAACATCCCATGTGCTCTCTTCCTTTTACAACCTGATCAAACACTCAAAACCAAACCACAACCCCCTATCCTTTGTCAATTAGACTATACCTAAACTTTTAAACCTTTTCAAATGCTTCCCATGTTCTTTCTGACTTATACAGAAGGCTTTAAACATGGTTTTCTGCATCAATGACCCTTTTCCTTCTATTTAAAACTAATATGCAGTGCATATCTTGCTGTAAAACTAAACCTTCCCATGTGCAATCACATTTGAACCCTTGAGTATGGTTTTCAGATTTCTAAACTAAAGTTAAACAGCTATATCCAATTCATTCTAATTCAACAAACGAAAATCAAACAAACAGCCTATTTCAAATCAAACAGTGAATTCGGATCAGGTGAAACAATACCAAACTTGTGCCAAAATGTTCTAACAAACGAACCTACGAATCTAATTGACGACATTCGTATAGTCGATTACAACAACCACAATCAATAACACACAATCGATGAACAAGTTCTCATTTTTTTAGCACTTAGGCCGAGAGAGAGAAAAAAAATATGAAAGAAGCAAGAATGTTATTCGACTTCAATAATCGACTCGAATACACACACTTATCAACAAACAACAATCAATCGATTACGATATGTACAATCGATAAACAAACAATCTCGAAAGAATGCAAATTACAGACTCTCGGCCAGAATAAAAAAAATGAAAATTTTAGCTATTCGACGAAATATCGAATCGAGTCGAATTCTTATCTTCTAACACCACATTTATAATAGACAACTCAAAGAAATAACAAGTCGACCAAATAAAGGTCCCAAAAGATGAGGAAAACAGAAAATGAGGACATTCGAAGAAAACTAACAACGAACGAATAACTAAACTAAACGTCGGATACAATTAAACAAGAAACGAAACGAAAAGGAAAAGAAAAATACCTTAAAGGAGAGAAATTCGGAATCGAAAGGCTTTGGAACTTGAACTTACAATTTTGAAGTCGAACGGACTTTAATTAAGATATTTTCAAATGAAAATGTCTCAATTAAAGTCTATTAAACTTCAATTTCGTTCAACTTTAGGCGGAATCCCCAATTTGGTATCCTAGGGTTCTTGGTTCGGATTTGGGATTCGAACCGTTCCGGTGTTGTTTGAAAGGAGACGGGTGTGGATTTGGAGAAAGGGTGGTCCGGTGATGATGTGGTGTGAATTTGGTGGCTATTGGCAAGGTTGCCGCCGGTTTGAAGTGAGGAGAGGGGGGCGGCGGCTCTAGGGTTTTGGGAGAGGAAGTGAAAGAGATGAAAGAAAGGGTGTTTTGGGAGTGAGGCGGATGAGAGGGTCTTGGGGGGGTTTTGGATAATTAAAATAGGTTAATTGATCCGGACCGTTGGATGATGTAGCATCAACGGTCCGGATTAAACCGGAAATGGAGCGGTTCAGCGTGAATGGGGCGGGTTGTGCATTTTGGGCTGATTTCTTTTGGGTTTGGTATAAATTGTTTGGGCTTAGTGCTATTTTCCTTCAATTAGCCCAATCTGAATTTGTTCCCCTTCTTTTCTTTTAATTTTAATTCTCAATTTATTAAAACAAAAATTCTAATTTCACTACAAAATCAATTAAATTATAAGAAATACTAATTAAGTTATATTAACAATTAACACAATCAATTTAAACATCAATTAAATATAAATCACACAATTAGGCATTTAAATGCTAAAAAATGTAAAAGATGAATTATTTCTTTTGTGATTTTCGTTTTCGTAGGATAAAATTAATTACTCCTAATTTCAAACTAGATAGGAAATGTAAGCACGATATATTTTTGTATTATTATTATTATTTTTTTTTATTATTAATTTAAATACATATAATCACGTATATACAAATGCAAACAAATACCAAAAATAACACAAAAATTCACAAAAAATACACACCATAAAATAGACAATTTTTGTTTTGATTTTGTGGGAGTAATTCATGTTAGGCAAAAATCACGTGCTCACACCTTAGATTTAACATCAAAATTCATGAGAATCAAAAGGAGAATTTGGGTTTTAAAGAAAAACCTAGAAATTGAGATTTTTGGATTTTGACCACGATTTTGAGTATGGAATTAAGAGAAATTTATATATTTGAGTTCCTAAGGTCATGGGTAATTTTTATCTTCAAAAAAATTTCAGATTCCGAGCTCGTGGGTCCGAGGGCATTTTGGTCATTTTACATAATTTCACGTATTAGCTTAGAATTTATGTGTAGAATAAATTACTTGAATTATTATTTACAATATGCAATTTATTTGGATAGAGTTGAGCCACTCGAAGTCGGATACTCGTGGCAACAGGGTTATTTCTTAGCGGTTTTGTACCGGAATTGAGGTAAGTGGCTTGTCTAACCTCGTGCGGGGGACTTTCACCCCTAGGATATTATGTGATACTTTAAATGCCTTGTACGCGAGGTGACGGGCGTGTACATGCGCTGGTTGTTGAACACATACTTTACTTAAAATGTTCAATGAGTGATATTCCTATTTTTAGGTGTTAAATTCGATATTCCTACCCGGTAGCAGTTAGAAAAGCATGATTAGGTAGTATTTAACTGTCTAGTTGCCTAATTGTCTTACTTGAGTTTTCCTGGTAATCGCTGGCGCTGTTTATCGGCGAAGTTATAGTTAAGCATATTATACTCCTCTCTGTGATCCTGAGATTATTGAAATGTGGACTACGGGTTCGATTCCCGAGATCCCGAGATTATTGAAATGTGGACTACGGGTTCGATTCCCGAGATCCCGAGATTATTGAAATGTGGACTACGGGTTCGATTCCCGAGATCCCGAGATTATTGAAATGTGGACTACGGGTTCGATTCCCGAGATCCCGAGATTATTGAAATGTTGACTACGGGTTCGATTCCCGAGATCCTGAGATTATTGAAATGTGGACTACGGGTTCAATTCCCGAGATCCTAAATTATTGGTAAGGACTGCGGGTTCGATTCCCGGAGATCCCGAGTTATTGAGATACTATTGAGACATGGGATGCGGGTTCGGTTCCCGGAGACCCAGGGGTGCTGTTAATGGGACTGTGGGTTCAATTCCCACAGGTTCTGGACTTATTTTTATTGAGTTGGTTATTTGTTGTTAGCTAAATTGTAGACGGTTGCAGCAATCATTCTATTGTTGTTATTGCGGAAATTATTAGCATTTAAACTGTTTATTATTGTTATTATCACTATATTATTGCTTCTCAGTAGGGCCCTGACCTTCCTCGTCACTACTCCATCGAGGTTAGGCTTGGCACTTACCGAGTACCGCCGTGGTGTACTCATGCTACTCTTCTGCACACTTTTGTTGTGCAGATCCAGGTACATCAGGACAGGCTCATACTAGGTGATTCAGCAGCACTTCGGGAGACCTCGAGGTATGATCTGCTACGTCCGCGGATCCGGAGGCCCTCCTTCTATTCTGATAGTATTAGTAGATGTTTTCCTTTATTTCGTTGTTAGATACTCTTTACACATAGAGCCACAGTTGTATTTCTCTTAGTCTGTGTTACCCGTGGGATTCCGGGTCTTGGTGGTGTTTATACAATGTGTTTGACGGGTGTATGTGCCAAGCGGCATAGATTACATTCTTATTTATATCGTTTTCCGCCATTTCTTATTTAATGTTCATAAACTTGTATATTCCGCAACGTGTTAGGATTACCTAGTTGTGGGGACTGGGTGCCGTCATGACATGTTCACGATTGGTGAACTAGGGTCGTGACAAGTTGGTATCAGAGCTCTTGGTTCATAGGAGTCACGGGACACAGACCGGTTACTTAGATTCTCGTTGATTGATACGGAGACGTCTGTATTTATTTACGAGGGGCTATGTAAATGTTTAGGAAACTTTTCAATTCTTTGAATTTCCTTATCGTGCGCCATTTATTCAGTTGGAGCCAATGTCATACGTTCTTTTGCATCCACTCGTGTATTGAAATTTGTGCGCTCGGTATCGAGTATGCGCCGACGGTTCATGCTGACGCTGCAGAGGGACTTCAAGGGAGTCAAGAATTTACTCAACCATTGTTACCGCGTGTCATCCATATCGATAATGCAAGAGAATTTAGAGATCTTCAATTGTGCACATGGGGGTGCACTAGGTTCTGACATTCGGTTGATAAGTACGGTCTTGAGAAGGTTTACTTAACTGCCTAATCGTCACAGCAATGGTAGAATCACAAGGTGGATGTAGATCTAAAGATGGTTGGTGGTAATAAAGACTATATGGTTCATATGAGATATCTATTTAGCGAAGGATTCAGCCAGCAGAGATACTGGGGGAATATGAGTTTAACTGTCTTAAGAAGGACATGTACCAAACGAATGTCTTGGGCTGTCTTATGATGAAGACGTACAAATGATAAAGGCTATTGTCATGGATTAGCAAGATGTATCTTAAGGCTTCGTGCCAAGTGAAAGGATTTCACTATCAACGATCAAATTATGGGTCATATGTCATATCAGATTTGGCCTGCGATGTATTTAGGTACTATTCAAAAAGTTCTTGAAAACTTGCGGATGGGCAAGAGTTGAGGCTCGTATGGCATGATGATGGGACTTTAGATGTTCCTGTGTCCCTAATAAATTCTACCTTTCATTATAAGCAGGGAAGATTTCGGTGAAGGCTACATGGTGCTTTGTAGGTGTGAGAATCACAGTATGTCTTATGTTGTCGCGGTAAATAATGCTCGATGCATGGAGCGAGAAGATGTTTGGTTGTATTGGGATGAGGTCATACCATATGGTGTTAGAGTGCTAATAGAGCACAGGTGGTTATATTCGTTGGATCAAGTGAGTTGCACTTGAATAATAGTAAATGACTTGAGAGAATGGTTCTAATGTGTTCGAGAGTCGTGTAATAGTGGCTTTGGGCTAAATAGGAGAGTCCCACCGCTTAAGATTGGGTCGCATGGTTAATTACCTGTTTGAATTCTGGATATAGCGTATTATTGTGTTATTGCAGCCACGGAAAAGGGCCATGAGTGGTAATTTGAGTATATAAATTATTGAATGCATGTTATGGTTAGCCTTATCGGCTCGTGTTCAAACTTGAGGAAAGATTCATGATTTATGCCTCGAATAGGTGCAGGCTTCGCGGGAAGTGGTTCCGTTGGGGGCTTTATCGAGAGGGTATTTATATGTAATAAAATTCAGTAGAGTTGGTTGCGTACTGGGGCAAGTCAGGGCCGGATGGCTCTCAATAGCGGTCCTAGTGAATTCAAGAGGTAAAGTGTGGTGCCTGATAATTCTGAGTCTATAAGTACAGTTGAGGCTCAAGCTTTTGAAGCAACTTATGAAGAAAGGCACAAAACGATCTATGATGTTTTGACTTATGGTGTAGTATTTGAGAGACATGAAATGGTCGTCGTTCTTGAGATAGCATGGCCTCATGATTTAAGGTCACTCAGGGTAAGTGCGGTTGGAATAAGTTAGGTATTAAATGAAGATATTAACATTTCTAAGGCAATCAAGGGTAATCTGGAAGGAAGTAGATTGATCAACCATAGTTGAGTTGGCGTATTGGTGTCAATGATCGGTTCATGCAACGTGATCGAATTTTGCATGTGATTTGTGGCGGTGCATTTGAGACTTGTTGGCCGCAGTGATTGATGTTATTCTGAATTATTCTTCTGTTAAGGGCTTGTTATGAGTAGGCAGATCTCGGGAAGGGTTATGGTGGCTTGGACCACTACTTAGAGATTGGCATATTCGATGGTTATGAGAATTCACCGTATGTTGTTATAGTTCTCCTGCAGTGAGCTAAATAGAAAGTCTTATATGATGAAATATTAGCCTATCGTTAGTTCTAGAGCTATGATGGAAATTGAGTCTATCGTATATCGGCACGTGATATGCAGTGAGTAGTATGAAATTTGAAGTAAGGACCAAGGTCACAGTTTGGTCAATGAATGTGATATAAAGAGTTCGGATGAGAAGGAAAGGAGTTTCAGTGTTTTGAGTAAGATGGGTATTAACATCAGTATCATTTGAGATCGGTGTTCTGTGAGAAAGGCTTTGCATCCGGGTTAGGGACTCCTGATCGCTTTTCAGTGTTAGTGTAGCCGGTGGGTTGAATGTGCAGGCCCGTTTAATTATTCGAAGGATGGTGGGAGCTTGATTCACAAGAAGATTGCATAGGTGTGACTTGTAGTCACTTGATTGGTTAGAAATTTAAACCAAGTATGAGAATTTTGGTGATATCATTCAATTGAAAATTTATGCTGGAGGGCACTCTGCTTATTGGGTTATAGACCTGTGAAATATTATTGACTTAGATTGGCACGACCAAGATAGACTTAAGGTCGGTGGATAGATTTAATGTGGAAGTGAGTCTTGCATCAGGCCGGTTGTGTTTCTTCCAGCAATGCGCCCTTTGTGGATGGATAGTCGCGGTCTTATTTCGCGGTTAGTTAATTCATGTAAAGATATATTGCGCCGTATGAGTGTGAGACGGCTTGGTAAGTTCCTTATGTGTTGAGGCTCCACTCAGCGGTGATGTTATATGAGCATGATGGCTCTCGAGACTCAGATCTTATATCGCACCTCAGTTGTGCTTGAGTTTGTAGCCTATGGCGCTATATGTTTCCTTGTGACTGATATCATGCACCTTAGTATGCTTATGATCGATATTCAATAATTTGATGTGATGAGCTATTCAGCTCGACGTATGGCTCCTTGTGTGAGTTTTATATTTGGATCGGGTGGCACGCCGCCATGGTTATATTGTTGGGACCGGGTGGCACGCCGCCATGGTTATATTGTTGGGATCGGGTTGCACGCCGCAACAGTGTGATGTTTATTTTAGTGTCTATAACTGCTTTCATGTGTTCTGTTTCCTATTTTTCCGAGGAGGTCCATGATAGTGTGAGAGTTGAATAGTTCTCTCTAGTGTTCGCCTTCCTTTTGTACCACGTACGAATTAATAGCCTACTAGCACATTGTGTCATCTTGTGGGACTTTTGATTATGTCTGATGTGGCTTATCGCCTGAGCAGTTCGTACTTGGGTGAGATGAGGTTATGGGATTTGGGGTCAGTGCAAACTGATTATATGAAGTATATTATAGTGGAAAATAACATTCTCTGGTTTAGGACAAGGTAATGGATCTTGTTAGAAGTATAGACTGAATGATTTGTTGACTTGGCAACTAAATATGAATTCTTGCACATCCTCTTCCGTCGTATCGGTGTTGTAAAAGCTAGAGCAAGACCCATGTAGGTCATGAGATGCAATGAGAGCATCGGATTTGTGGAATTTCGACTATTATATTTAAAGAATATTATTGTGGTCCCATGAGTAAAGTGATGCAAAGTGTGAATTCAACAAAGTTATGCAGTCATGTATGGGTACAACGTGTGAAGAATGATATTGTGGTCGTATGATGGAAACATGCTAGGCAGAAAAAATTCCGGATGTTGGAATTGGGTCTAATGGCTTATTTACTCGAATAAAGGAGTATGTCTATAGAGTTATCGAGCTAATGTGCTCAAATGAGTTGCGGAAGCACAGGAAGTAGCATGAGATGTTAAACCAGTGATTTCAGACTACTTCAGTGTAGTTCTCAGCACGTTCGAGGACGAACGTATGTTTAAGTGGGGGAGATTGTAACGACCCAACCGGTCATTTTGAGATACGGCGCGTCATTCAGCGGTTTGAGGCCATGAGTAACTTCATCTCAAGTATATTGACTTGTGTGTATGGTCAGAATTAAAATTCAAGAAGTTTGGAGTCAAATTTAAATGAAAATTCTTATTTCCAAAGCTTAAAACTGAAGAAATGAACTAGGATTAGAATTTTGAGTATACGACCTCGGAATTGAGATTTGAAGGTTCCAACAGGTTCATATGATGATTTCGGACTTGGGCGTATGCCTGGATCGGGTTTTTGGATAACCCGGGAGCGTTTTGGCGCATATTATGGAAGATAGCATTTTAGAAGAAATTGCATCAATTTGGCTTAAAATGTATTTTAGTGTTATTAATGTCCGTTTGGGATTCCGAGACTGGGAGTAGCTCCGTATGGTTATTCTGGATTTGGGAGCGCGATCGGAAGTGAATTCGGAGGTCCGTGGGTCATTTTGGAGTCATTTGGCGAAAGATAGAAAATTGAAGGTTTTTGAGAAAATTTGACCGGAAGTGGAAATTTTGATATCGGACTCAAAATGCAAATCTTATGGTTCGGATAGTTTCGTTAGGTGATTTGGGACTTAGGAGTGTGTCCGGAATATTTTTGTGATGACCGGTGTAGAATTAAGCTTGAATTGGCAAAGTTAGTATTTTGGCGAATTTCGGTTGATAGGTGAGATTTTGATCCGAGGGTCGGAATGGAATTCCAAAAGTTTCTGTAGCTTCGATATATCATTTTGGACATGTGTGCAAAATTTGAAGTCAATCGGATGCGATTTGATAGGTTTCGGCATCGGAAATAGAAGTTGGAAACTTCATAGTTCATAAAGTTTGAATCGGGGTGTAATTCATGGTTTTAGAGTTGTTTGATGTGGTTTGAGGCCTCGAGCAAGTCCGTAATGTGCTTTGGGGTTGGTTGGTATGATTGATATGGGTCCCGGGGGCCTCGGGTGTGTTTCGGGTTGTGATCACGCTCTTATTTGATGTTTCAACCTTTGCTTCTCTGAACATAAAGGGGTACCATATTAGGTAAATGATCTCCAAATTCAATTTTGTTTAAACCATTAGATCCGTATCGAAATTACGGAGCCATAGGAAAATGAATCATCGAATTTGGACATCGTATGAGGAAGTTATGCTTATTTTTGTGTCAGGGAAAAACTGCTGCTTCTGGTATGCTCGCAATTGCGAACATTTCCATCGCAATTGCGATGCCTGTTCGCAATTGCGAACTTTTTGTCGCAAATGCGACCCTTCCCAGCCTCTCTTTGTTCGCAATTGCGAAGAACTTCTTCGTTTTTGCGAGGGTTCGCAATTGCGAACCCTGGATCGCAAATGCGACTTCTGCAGCTTGATTTTAGCTGTGAACCTCGAGTTTTTGCTTCATTTTACCATATTTTGAGCCCTAGGTCCGAGAATGGGCGATTTTGAGAGTGGATTTTTATACCAAATCATTGGGTAAGTTCCTCTAACTAGTTTTCAACTTTTATTTTGTGTTTATACCTTAGATTTAACATCAAAATTCATGAGAATCAAAAGGAGAATTTGGGTTTTAAAGAAAAACCTAGAAATTGAGATTTTTGGATTTTGACCACGATTTTGAGTATGGAATTAAGAGAAATTTATATATTTGAGTTCCTAAGGTCATGGGTAATTTTTATCTTCAAAAAAATTTCAGATTCCGAGCTCGTGGGTCCGAGGGCATTTTGGTCATTTTACATAATTTCACGTATTAGCTTAGAATTTATGTGTAGAATAAATTACTTGAATTATTATTTACAATATGCAATTTATTTGGATAGAGTTGAGCCACTCGGAGTCGGATACTCGTGGCAACGAAGTCGTTTCTTAGCGGTTTTGTACCGGAATTGAGGTAAGTGGCTTGTCTAACCTCGTGTGGGGGACTTTCACCCCTAGGATATTATGTGATACTTTAAATGCCTTGTACGCGAGGTGACGGGCGTGTACATGCGCCGGTTGTTGAACACATACTTTACTTAAAATGTTCAATGAGTGATATTCCCGTTTTTAGTTGTTAAATTCGATATTCCTACCCAGTAGCAGTTAGAGAAGCATGATTAGGTAGTATTTAACTGTCTAGTTGCCTAATTGTCTTACTTGAGTTTTTCTTGGTAATCGCCGGCGCTGTTTATCGGCGAAGTTATAGTTAAGCATATTATACTTCTCTCTGTGTATTCCTTTACTTGCTGTGAATGTGGACTGCGGGTTCGATTCCCGGAGATCCTGAGATATATTGAAATGTGGACTGCGGGTTCGATTCCCGGAGATCCTGAGATTATTGAAATGTGGACTACGAGTTCGATTCCCGAGATCCTGAATTATTGGTAGGGACTACGGGTTCGATTCCCGGAGATCCTGAGATTATTGAAATATGGACTACAGGTTCGATTCCCGAGATCCTGAGATTTATTGAAATGTGGACTACGGGTTCGATTCCCGAGATCCTAAATTATTGGTAAGGACTGCGGGTTCGATTCCCGGAGATCCTGAGTTATTGAGATACTATTGAGACATGAGTTGCGGGTTCGATTCCCGGAGACCCAGGGGTGCTGTTAATTTGTTGTTAGCTAAATTGTAGACGGTTGCAGCAATCATTCTATTGTTGTTATTGCGGAAATTATTAGCATTTAAACTGTTTATTATTGTTATTATCACTATATTATTGCTTCTCAGTAGGGCCCTGACCTTCCTCGTCACTACTCCATCGAGGTTAGGCTTGGCACTTACTGAGTACCGCCGTGGTGTACTCATGCTACTCTTCTGCACACTTTTGTTGTGCAGATCCAGGTACATCAGGACAGGGCTCATACTAGGTGATTCAGCAGCACCTTGGGAGACCTCGAGGTATGATCTGCTACGTCCGCGGATCCGGAGGCCATCCTTCTATTTTGATAGTTCTAGTAGATGTTTTTTTTCCTTCATCTCGTTGTTTAGATACTCTTTACACATAGAGCCACAGTTGTATTTCTCTTAGTCTGTGTTACCCGTGGGATTCCGGGTCTTGGTGGTGTTTATACAATGTGTTTGACGGGTGTATGTGCCAAGCGGCATAGATTACATTCTTATTTATATCGTTTTCCGCCATTTCTTATTTAATGTTCATAAACTTGTATATTCCGCAACGTGTTAGGATTACCTAGTTGTGGGGACTGGGTGCCGTCATGACATGTTCACGATTGGTGAACTAGGGTCGTGACAACTAGGGATCCGGCATGAAGTTATGTTATTCTAAGCTCAAAACCTCGGTATGTGATCTAGACTGTGTACCCAAGCGGACAACTCGGGTTGAGGAAGGAGCTCCTTTCCGGGAACCAAAAGGCCAGCCGGCTTAGAAACTTTCCGAGCCTCTTTGTTATTTCGGGGTATGACACTAACAGAATAAGGAGTCTCAACCAGTGAGCACATCCCCGGGGGTGAGAGAAAGAAAGGACTCGGCACGGTTTATATGTACAGTTCAGATAATATCAAAACGGTAAACATATAGCACATTAATCAAACATATAATAAAATCAGATATAGACAAAAACAACAATTTAACTGAGCTCAGATATAGACAAAAACAGCAATTTAACTGAGCTCGAATTCTTAAACCCTGAACCGAAGTTCTGGGTTTGGTCCCCAGCAGAGTCGCCAGAGCTGTCACACCTCCTTTTTACCGCACAATACATAAATGTAAATGTGCCGCTGTTTACTACTACACTCCGAGAAGGAATATAACAATAATCAGGGAAGGAGTTTTTCCACTTAAAGGACAGTCGGAACGGGATCAATTTATTTAATTATTCAGAGTCGCCACTTGGGAAAATAATGGTGTCCCAAGTTACTGGTTTTAATCCCGAACCAAGGAAATTTATGACTCTATATTACAGTCTGCGAAACTAGAAACCTGGATAAGGAATTTCGTTAACCCGGGAGAAGGTGTTAGGCACTCCCGGATTCCGTGGTTTTAGCACGGTCGCTCAACTGCAATTTTTGTTTTTATTTGATTTCTTTATATATTTTAATTATGTGCTATTAATGTTCCGCTTTTCAATTTTAGAAGAATTGCGACGTCACGAAAACACATTTCGAGTCACACCGCAACCGGTACGCCTGTGACTTTAATGCATTTCAGTTTCGCCGAGAGTAAGATTTGGGTCACATAAATGCGCACCCGTATTTAGGAAAGTATTTTATTAAAGTGCCTAAAGTAATTCCACATTTGTAATTTTGCGAGGGCCATGAAATTTAGCTAAATAGCACGCCTCGGAATCTAAGGATCAATTCAATATTAATTAAAAAAAAATGAGGGCCATGCAATTATCATTTTGTTTGGCATGGTGCACCTCAAACTATTCTAAAAGATTATACTCAACTAAAGCCAAACACGAATGTTCATATTAAAGACTAATTTCTTCCTAATACATGAGATGATTTGCCAAAGATATGCGCAGATACAGGAGTGGAAGTTATAACAAATACTCCTATGTCGAAAACATCTTCCGCAACCAAATATAAACATGTATACTACAACAATCAGATCTGATAGTTAAAATATCATATTTCATGAAATCCAAAACACCTATTAGGAAATCAATTTAGATATTCATTCATATCAAGAGATGAAATACATATGAAACTTACATACCTCACTGCAACAATATAACCCAAATCTATCCGAATGAAACTGAAATGGAAAGCTAAATCCCGAAATATTCACCGGGATGCTCAACAGCAGCTCGAACAGAAGCCAATGAACGACAACAGACTCAAACTGGACCTCGCCGGCGATTTAAAGTATTCGAACGCCCACCTCGGCTTTATACCATATCGAGCAAAAAACCCAGAACTTAACAAGTCTCAAGCGGGCTTTTTTTTGTTCTAGATTTGTTCTCACGGCGATAAGGTATCTCAATCAGATTTCACGAACAAAAATCAAAATAAGACTGCGTCTCTCTTCTTTAGTTTCTGATTTTTTGAATTAAATCCAACTCTAACAGAATGATTTTGGGGCTGTGCAATGGTGGTTCGCGACACACAACTTCCGGCGAGTTCTGTGATGAGGGAGTGTAAAACTCGTTAATCCGGTGAGCTACTGGAGCTCGTCTATCCGGCGGGTCTCAGGCAGCCATGGCTGATGCTGCCTGAAGAGAGAACGATGGAGGGGATAAACCGAAGGGGGAGGGTCGTTTGGTTGTTTGGGTATGACGATGGGTTGCAAGAATGGTGTTAGTGTGAGATGATGGTTGAATCGTTTGGAGAAGATGAAATCAGGGTCTCTGTTTTGCTGCCCGTTTTTCTTCTTTAAAAAGAATCTTCAAGCTCTCCTTTTTGAACGTGATCTCCAGCACATATGTGTGTGTATTGTATTTTATTTATTTATTTATTTATTTTTTATTTTTAAATGAAGCCCATACAAGTTTTGTCCTTTACCTTTATTTTTTTCCTTTTGTCTTTTTTCCTTTGTATTCCCCCATCCCATTATGTATTGTCCCCCTTAATGTAGTGTGTGTCATATGTGTTGTATGGGCTATTTTTGTCTGTGTTCCCCGTGTGGTGGACTCGGATTATTACGGGTTAGGTCCGAAAATTATAAAACCGGGTAGTTTGAACCCGAATATTATTCTTCGCCCGAAACCGAGAATGACGTTATTTAATTAATCCTAGGTAATCAAAATAACTATAATACTCATAATTAAATAAAACTATTTTTCTATATTTTTCACGTTTAAAATAACTACACAATATTAATGAAACTATTTTTTATTATTTTCATTTTTATAAAAAGATAAAAATATAAAGTACTATTTTTTGTATTTTTCAAGTTTAAAATGACTACGAAACATTAATAAAACTATATTTTTGTTATTTTTCATTTTAAGGTAAAAATAAAGTAAAAGAGTCAAATTTAGCTATAATAGCTATATTAAAACTAAACTAAATATTTTACGCTAAAAATATAAAAAAAATCTCGGGTATGGGCAAAATCACGCATCTACAGCGTGTAAGTCTTAAATCACCGTAAAAAACTATTCTCATGCTCGAAATACCCGACGGACACCGATAACACCAAAACCTACTCCAAACCAAACTTAAAGATCTTGAAAACCTTCAGTGCAACAATTTTCAATATTAAGCGTTGAAATGCTCTCGGGTCATCCGTAACCCCATCCAAACATACGTTCAAGTCCAAAAATCATCATACGAACCTGTTGAGACCGTCAAACCTTATTTTCGAGGTCCTTTACACAAAATATTGATTCAATTCGAACTTAAACAATATATGCCACTACTAAGGGGCTAAGTGTTTTGATTTCAACTTGAACCCTTCCAAACTCGAACTAACAATCGCAGTCACACCTTATTTTTTATTGAGGGGGTTAGGGAGTTTTTCCAATTAAAGTGAAATTAATTGAAATGGAATTATTTATAAATTTAGAGTCTCTATTTGGAATAATTTATGGTGTCCCACGCCACCAGTTTATTTTAAATCCCAAATCGAAGAAATTGGACTCTGTTTTAAAGTCTGTGAAATCAGAAGAACGGGTAAGGAATTTCGTTCACCCGAGAGAAAGTGTGAGGCACTCCCAAGTTTCATCATTTTAGCATAGTCACTCAACTATTAATAATTAACCTAATTATCTGATTTATAACATGTTTTAAAATATATTGTGCATTTTTATCTTTTTAACCTCTTTTAGTATTTATTGAAATTGTTTGAACAAATCATGATATGGCCCGTCGTCACGAGAGTTACCATCCCGTTACCCTTTCATTAATGTGTTTCATGTTTCTATATCTGTGTTAGAGTCTATTCAGTGAATTGGGATTGATTCTGGTTGAAAATGAGGCATATAGCCTTTTTGAGTGAAACTTGTTTATGAAAAGTCAACCTGGAGTTGACTATGTGGTTAAAGGGCTCGGAATGGAATTTTAATGATTTGGTTAGTTCCGGGAGGTGATTTGTGACTTATGGAAGCGATCAGAATTGATTTTGGAGGCCCGGTGTAGAAATAGGCTTGAATTGACTAAGTTGGAATTTTGGCGGAATCCGATCGATATGTGAGATTTTGATTCGGGAGTCATAATGGAATTCCGACAGTTGCAGTAGCTTCTTTATGTTATTTTGGATATATCCGCATATTTTCAGGTCATTCGGACATCGTTTGGTCGGGTTTTTTATTGGATGTTGGTTTCGGAAGTTTTAGTTGGAACTTAGGCTTGAATCCGCCATAATTCGATGATGTTTGTGTTTATGTATATGTTATTATGATTGGAACGAGTTCGTATAGTATTTTTGAGTAGGTTGGTGCTTTTGGTAGAGGCCCCAGGGGCCTCGGGTTAGTTTCGGGTGGTCAATCGGACCGATTTTAGCCCTTGAAAGTTGCAGGTTTTCAGCCCTTCTATTGCAGAAAATTTGTCCTTCGCGATCGCGGGGGTGAGGCCGCGATCGCATAGGAGGAATTTTTGAGGCATGAAATTCGTTCAGTGTGGGCGATTGCGATCGCATAAGGTCTGAAGGTGAAGCGTCGCGATTGCATGCATTCTTGCGCGGTCGCGTACAAGGATTCCGTTACTCTTCGCGTTCACAGGGTAGCTCACGCGTTCGTATTTCACATTTTCTGGGAGCCTGGGAAATTGCTCATCGCGATCGCGTGCCCAAGGTCGCGATCGCATAAAAGGAAAATTATACCATGTTAGTTGCTTTTAAACCAGTTTGTTCGCGAAGTTGGGTCTATTTTCACCCATGGCTGCTCGTTTTTGAAGGTTTTAAAGGGAGTTAAAGAGGAATTCGTTGGGGGTCAATTGAAGGTAAGTTTTATGAGTTAAATACATGATTTTATCAAACAATCTTCTATTAGTTCTCTGAATTTGGGTAAGAAATCAAGAAAAATTAGGGCTTTGAGCAAAAACCTTAAAATGGAGATTTGAAGGACCATTTGTGGTCCGAATTGGGAGTTCTTTATATGTATGGACTCGTGTTGAGATAAGGATTCTGAAAATGTAACTTTTGTAATATTTCAAGAAGCGGTCTCGAGGCTCGGGTTTTGCTAGTTTCGAGATTTTTCATGTATTTTGATTATTTTCGATTGTGTGTTGTTCCATTAGCCTATTTTGATATATTTGTACTGATTTTGGCTAGTTTTGATGTGCGTGGATGCCGGTTCGAGGAGCTAAGGCATCGTGGGCTTGAGTTTTCACCGGACCGAGGTAGGTAATACTTGTAAATGATGTCCTGAGGGTTAGTAAACCCCGGACTTGCTCATCCTAGTGCTGTATTGAGGTGACTTGCACGTCGGATAACGGGCGTGGGGTAGAGCACCATTGGGGATTGTGACTTGGTCCGTCCCGCTTAATAAATAATAACACCTAATTGCTTGAAATTGAATTGACACCTTAATAAAGATATTAATTATCAGGAATTGGACTGATTATCATGTTTTGGGCTTCGTGCCGGTTATCTGAATCCTTCAGGGATTGGTATTACTGTCTTGATAATACTGTGCATATTTTATCTCAAACTAAGGTTTTAAAATGGTATTTTGCTACTCAACATTTTTATAAGGTTTGAAAAACTTGAACAAGGTTTTGATAACATTTTTAACTGTGAGCTAATATGATACTGTTGCCCGATGGGCTTATTGACTATTCGTTAGACTGATTGGGGCCGAGGGTCATATGTGAGGGCATGACGATTTATGTGAGGAGTCTTTCAGGCCTCGAGTGATATGTGAGCATATGCATGTACATACATGGAACGGACTGCACGCCGCAGTAGCATGTTATATGGATCGGACTGCACGCCGCAGTAATATATGAATCGGGGTGCACACCACAGCAGGAGTGATATTAATATTGCGCTTGGGCTGTAGGAGCCCCTCCGGAGTCTGAACCCCCACAGTGAGCGCGGGCGCCTTTGCATGGATATGACTGTACGCCACAGTGTCATATGCATTGCATGGCATACATACATTGGTTTACTTGTACTACATGGCATAACATTTAGCACTCATACATTACTGGCACACATACATTATCTGCCTTATTGACCAGATCCCGTGGTGGAAATTGTTAAGGAGTGCTGAGCCCAAGGGGCTGATTTGAGTGCAGACTTGCACTGTTTGAGGTTGTACCCAGGTATTGATATGTTTTAATGAAAGAAAAGGAAGTTAAAATGAGATTTCTAGATAATCTTCTCATATATGTATTAAAGGATTACCCTGAAAGTGTATTTCAAATTAATGGATAATTTGGTATGTTTATAGCATGAGATAGTGCTTTGTGTGGTTTTCTTGTCCTCAGCATTATTTACTTTTATTACCGCTGAGTTGGAAGTACTCATTCGACTCCCTGCACCATGTGTGCAGATTCAGGTACCTGGAGGCTTAGTTGAGCCTCGTGCTAGTTTAAACCCAGTTGGGATCGTCGAGGTAGCTGCTTGGCGTCCGCAGGACCCGACCTTTTCCTCTTACTACTCTGTTATTGTTTATTCCGTGTACTCTTAGACTTGTAAAGTTATTGACAGTATTGACAGATATTCTGATAGAGGCTCTTGGCTCGTGACCTCAGATCTTTGGGAAGTTACGTTGTTATATAAGGTTTTGGGATATTATTATATCTATTACTTTAACTTGGCTTCTTTCTCTGACAATGACTTAAAAATAAGAAATTTTGAGCTCTAAGCTCGGGATGAGAGTGTATTTGGTCGGGCTGGCCTAGCAATGTGCTGAGCGCCATCACGATCGGGTTTTGGGATTGTGACACAAAGAAGTAGAGATAAGAGGTCGACTTCAACACATACTAGTTGTCCAATAATGGTACATCAATAATATAATAAATCGATGATTTATATAAACATGAATACAATTAAATAGAACGAAGCAAGTAAGCAATTTTTTCTTTTATAGGAAATTCGTTTTTGTAATTTGAACATTTATTCTCAAGCTGGGAAGATACAATATCACTTCAATAAATTTCAGGGAAAGAAATACAAGCATGCGCAAATCATGCCGAGGTACGACAGGATCCAATAATATTTAAAATGTACACTGCCAGAGGGGCGAATGGCGCGAACCATAAATGCATCAATTCAATCTACCGAGGCGTTCAGGCCGTCCCACAATAGATAAGTTCATTCAATAGTCAAATTAATAATTCATCAAGGAGCAATTATTTAGAAAAAGGCAAGTTTCCCTTTTAAAAGTCAAAAAAATGATATCTAGCTATTCAGAAATTCATTTTACACGTTCGATATATTATAAGCAGTTTTAAATTTATTAACAGGGTTGCAAATATTACAAGTAAATCATGCTTTTGGGCCTAAATTATCCATGCTTAAACATAATAGTAGCTACGCATAAACTCTTGTCATCTGTGGTCCTTCACCAGGCCCCCTTCTTCCGCTTCTGCTCTCCTCCTACCGCAGGTGCGGTCCCGCTTGCACGGCAACTTGACCGCATCTACGGTCCCAGCCTTATCCCTTCTCAACCGCATCTGCACTCCTTTAGCCGCTTCTGCCGCTCCGACCCTACGGCCAAAACATAGCAGGTGCGGTTACACCAGATACCAGCTACTGAAATCCTTCTTCAACTTTCAAATTTGATCCGTTAACCATAAAAAATCCACTCGAGGCCCTCGGACCCCAACCAGTCCCTTAACATAATGCGTACCCGCTCGAGGCCTCAACTCACAACAACATCAAAATCACGAATCGCGCGCCAATTCGAACTTTATGAAGTTTAGAACACTAATATTCTATATTCGATGCCGAAACCTATCAAATCACGTCCGATTAACCTCAAATTTTGCACACAAGTCATATTCGATATTACAGACCTACTCTAACTTTCAAAATCGGAATCAGATCCCAATATCAAAAAGTCCACTCCCGGTCAAACTTTTCAAAAATATTCAAATCTCTAACTTTTGCCAAATGACTCCAAAATGACATGCGGACCTTCGAATTCACATTCGATCGCGCTCCTAACACCAGAATCACCATACAAAGCTATTCCCAAACTCAGAATCCCAAACGGACATTGATAACACTGAAATGCACTTCAACACAAACATATAAAATTCCTCCAAAAATGCTAACCTCCATAATAGGCGCCAAAACGTTCCTGGATCCTCCAAAACTCGATCCGGACATACGCCCAAGTCCGAAATCATCATACAAACCTGCTGGAACCTTCAAATTCCGATTCCAAGGTCATTTACTCAAAAAACTAATCTTAGTCTATTCTTCCAACTTAAAGCTTCCGAAATGAGAATTCTCTTTCCAAATCAACTCCGAACATCCCGGAATTCAATTATGACCAAGCATACAAGTCATAAAACCTGAAATGAAGCTGCTCAGGGCCTTAAACTACTGAACGGCGTGCTAGAGCTCCAAACGACCGGTCGGATCGTTACATGCTAATCTTCATCTATGACCCGATTCCAGTTTCAATCCATTTAGCAAACAAATCATGCTAAACACCACATTCACAATCATTCCAAAATAATGTATGAAATTAAAATTAAACATAAATTCTTAATAAACCACGAAAACTAATAATGACATTTAATTTTATTCCTTTCATAATATGCATATGCTTTTGTAACTTGCGTGTATATCATGTTAATTAGCTCGATAAGTATTTGCATTCACAATACAATTGCTTGCACAACTATGTCAATTCTTTCTGATTTATATTGGGCCAAATAAAAAAGACACCTTCAAATGAAATTGAATAATTAATTTCCCCCTTCAAATTATGAAATACTCTAAACCAACCACTTCTTATGTTGGAAATTGTTATAATTTTCCTTTTTGATATAATTTCCAAAAGAAAATAAATAAATAGAAGCTTGATATGTTGAATTAGTTTTGTATTAAGGCTGAGTTATTTGATTGGTTCGAGGCTGGCAGTGTATAATATATGGAAAGTGCTGTGTCACAAGTATTAATATTTTCCGGAAAAGAAAGGCTACCATGTATTAGGCGGTGGTGGTTTCTTATATATAGGGATACTTATTTTAACCCTAGTAGTATATTGATGAGCTGAAAGGAAGAAAAAGTTCATTGTTTGAAGCTATATCGGAGGGGCATACGGGACCGACACATAGATGGTTATTATTATCGATGATCACAATCTACAATCCGGTCCCGTACCTCTCTGATATGATTTCGACCAGTGAATGAACATTACGTGCGCCTGTTGATCAACTACTGCTAGCTTATATTAAAGGAGTAATTGGTATAGTTTTTATCTTCTTTCTGTTCTTGTTTGCAAAACAAAGTTTCCTCATTCTAAATATATTATGTAGTTTCATCTATGTTGTGTTAGAGTTATTATACTTCAATATTTCAATATTCGCCGACCGCCTAAGATTTGACATGAAAAACCTTAAAGAAACGAAATCTTGGATTATCTCTTTTTTTCAACTTTTCATGTTTTTAACCTTCTGCATATGATTCTCTTGATTATGCATGATGTTAACAACTATTTTCAAGATTTGAACCTTCCCCTTCTTTTTTTAAGTTGCGGCAAGATCCTATAGCATGTACTAACCGGTTCGGTTTCCTATATGTATATGTTGGCATTGAAATTATTTTAGGCGAAAAAAAGGTTTTCATACATGCTGCAATAATTTTTTACAATCGATAAAGGTGATACATGCTAGCCAATATTTAGTTTTCATTCACTGCCTACAAGGCCGAAGGCTACTAAAATTTTCCATTTTTAATACAACTTATCCCATGTCTGTAGGGGAAGTTTGTTTGAATTCTCCGTAGGTCTTTCTGTGGAGAAGTTGTTTTTTGCCTTCATTCTATTCAATGTATGTTTTGAATTCCAATCAAGATCATGAGAAAAACTATTAATGACATTTAATTTGTTTCCTTACTGATATGCTTTTGAATCTCATTTAATATGTGGTGTATGTCTTTTAATTTATTCCCAAAAAGATTAATTTGCGCATAATGTGGAAATCGCCCTCCTCCTCGGGAGACTTGATCCAAAGTGTAGGGAAGAAAGTTCTAGTTGAGCTATTAAAAATACACCACTTTGATTTTACTTGTTGGATTTAATTAATTCCTCACACCCAATATTTAGATATTAATGTATTTTGCTAGTCTCTACAAATTGTATTTTTACTAGTCTCTATATTGTGCGATGCACGAAATACTTTGTCCAAATGTTAAGCATATACCAGAGTAATATATATATATATATACCTCGCACGTAAAATCTTATTGCTAAAAAGAGAATGATAAAACAATTAAGCAATATACATAACTTGAATCTTAATGGATAATGTGAGGATATTTGTTACGTGAATTTTAATGCTTTATATATGTCCTACTATTTTCTTACGATATGACTTAAAAAACAAATTATAAGAAAATCATCATTATGTAATTCGTTCAATTCATTTTCTTAATCAGTATTTTGAAATTTCTTATACCACTAATGTGTTGTTTAGACTATTTGAACATTCTGCCTCATCAAATGTTTCTTATAGAATTAGAGCGATTAGATCGAAAAGAAATACATAATTTATGTCCCTTGATGTTTTCATCAAACCGTTTGAAGTCACTTATACGCCAATATTTTGAGCTATTCTTATAGAGCTGAAATTTAGGTAGCAAACATATTTAACAGATTCAATTATGATCGGTTATTCTCCAAAAGGATACAAACTTGTACTAAGAAAAAAAATTTAATCTTCGTATAATTTCTGCTTTAAAGACTCCTAGACTAAATTAAGTTGGGTATTTAAATAGTGCCAAATAAATATAAGTGCATAATTTATCAATACTTTACGGACGTGATCTATTTGAAACTAATATATACCAACATATGAAACTAATTGATCAAATCATTCCTTATATAATAATAATAATAATAATAATAATAATAATAATAATAATAATAATAATAATAATAATAATAATAATAATAATTTGCAAGAACACTGTAGCGGGTGATCCTTTTTCTATTATTGTTAATGGTAAAATTTTGAAATATAGCAAACTCAAACCAAAAGTTATACAAATAATAGGGGGATTTAAACGTTCGAATTCTAAGCAAAGAAGTCATCTTCTTCCTCCATTGATCAATCACGTTTCAAACCTTCTAAAAATGTGGTACTATGACTGCAATATTGAAAGTTTCATCCTTCAATATCTAAGCTACGATTCTCATTGAAACCCTACATTCATTTTTTCATTAATCTCTATTGTAAGTGATGAAAAGAAAATACTACTGTATAAATTATAAATTAACATAGTCATCTTTAGTTACAACACAATAAATAAATAAATAAATAAATTATGGAATGCAAACGACCATATTGAATTAGTAAAATCTAACAATTGTGAACAGAAATTTTATAGTAACATGAATTCTTCGGTAAATTATCAATAAGAAATATGTGAAATACATTAGAAAAAGGCTGGCAAAATATTATAGAAGTTAATACTGCTTTGGCAAAATAGAGGTTTTTGGTAATTATTTATATTTTATATCATCACAAAATCGGTTACAAATTTCCTCTAGAAGCAGCAGTTTAGACAAATAGATCCCAAACTTGTTGTGTACTATCTCTATCAACCTTGTTTACAGAGCTCTAGTTTCTAAGGATAAAAATGCAAATCTCTCATATATCTATCCAATTTACTAACTTTGTTAGCTCTCACATGGATTTTTCTTATCATTTGCTTGATTATTTGATCTGCAGCAGATCTGCTTCTTTCTTTGAATATCCTTGCATTCCTTTCCTGCATACATGATACACTCCACTAGCTAGTGTCATTCTGTATACCTTCGTTTAGCAGTCTTCCCTGTAGCATTTTCTATAGCCCATTGTACTTCATGCTTCCAGTTCAACACTTCTCTCTTTATGCCTTGCCAATTTAGGAGCTTTGACCATACCTGTTTAGCATACATGCACTCAAATAATAGATGGTCGATATCTTCTGTGACGACCCGACCCGTCATCTTATGTGTTACTGCTCCATTTTTTCCCTTATTGTGTTACTTCATATTTCAATATCACAAATGGTCATATAACTATGGCATTTTTTCACTAAAGTCATATAACTTTCTTTTCTCACACAAAAATCATAAAACTTTCACTTCTTTACTCAAAAAATCCTAGTGACCGGCAAAGACAATTCACCGGTCATTTTTTGAAAAATATTTTTTTTTTCATTTTTTATATTTTTTTGAAAAAACTGAAAATATTTTTTCTTTAAAATAAAAACTGAAAAAGTAAGATAAAACTAAATGCTTTAAAAAACTGGAAAAAAATACTTTTTTTGTAAAAATTGAATTATTTTTTGTAACAACTGGAAAAAAAAAGACTTTACTAAATTAATGGACTATCGGTGCATTAGTTTAAAAAACGAAAAATATTTTGCAAAATAAATAAAGTCCAACAAAGATACATTTTCAAGAAATACTAAATATTTTTTATTTTTTTAAACTAATGCACCAATAGCCCACTAATTTAGTAAAGTCTTATTCTTCTTCTTTTTTCCAACTTTTACAAAAAATAATTCAATTTTTACAAAAAAATATTTTTTCAGTTTTTTAAAGCATTACTTTTGTAAAAACTAGAGAAAATATTTTTAGTAAAATATTTTCATTTTTTAAAAGCTGAAAAAAATATTTTCAACAAAATATTTTTATTTTTTGCAAACTAAATAAAGTCCAACAAAGATACATTTTCAAGAAATGCAAAATATTTTTCGTTTTTTAAACTAATGCAACAATAGTCCACTAAATTTGTAAAGTTTTTTTTTAATTTTTACAAAAAAAAAATTCAGTTTTTACAAAAAAAAAATGTTTTCAGTTTTTTTAAAGCATTTATTTTGTAAAAACTAGAAAAAATATTTTTAATAAAATATTTTTGTTTTTTAAAATCTGGAAAAAATATTTTCAACAAAATATTTTGATTTTTGGAAAATATTTTTTTTTTAGTTTTTTTAAAGTATTTAGTTTTATCTTACTTTTTCAGTTTTTATAGAAATAATTTGCAAGAACACTGTAGCGGGTGATCCTTTTTCGATTATTGTTAATGGTAAAATTTCGAAATATAGCAAACTCAAACCAAAAGTTATACAAATAATAGGGGGACTTAAACGTTCGAATTCTAAGCAAAGAAGTCATCTTCTTCCTCCATTGATCAATCGCGTTTCAAACCTTCTAAAAATGTGGTACTATGACTGCAATATTGAAAGTTTCATCCTTCAATATCTAAGCTACGATTCTCATTGAAACCCTACATTCATTTTTTCATTAATCTCTATTGTAAGTGATGAAAAGAAAATACTACTGTATAAATCCTACATACATGATACACTCCACTAGCTAGTGTCATTCTGTATACCTCCGTTTAGCAGTCTTCCCTGTAGCATTTTCAATAGCCCATTGTACTTCATGCTTCCAGTTCAACACTTCTCTCTTTATGCCTTGCCAATTTAGGAGCTTTGACCATACCTGTTTAGCATACATGCACTCAAATAATAGATGGTCGATATCTTCTGTGACGACCCGACCCGTCATCTTATGTGTTACTGCTCCATTTTCTTCCTTATTGTGTTACTTCATATTTCAATATCAGTATTAGAGTCAATCGGGTGTAATTGAATTGGTTTTGGTTGGAATGAGGCACATAGCCTCTTAGAAGGAAGCTTGTTTTAGAAAAGTCAACTGGAAGTTGACTATGCGGTTAGAGGGCTCGGATGTGAATTCTGGTTGTTTGGTTAGCTTCGGGGGATGATTTGTGACTAAGGAGTACGATCAGAATTGGAGGCCCGGTGTAGAATTAGGCTTGAATTGGGAAGTTTGAGTTTTGGCGAATTTCGGTCGATATGTGAGATTTTGATTCGAGGGTCAGAATGGAATTCCAAGATTTGCAGTAGCTTCATTAGGTGATTTTGGATATAGCTACAAATTTTCAGGTCATTCGAATATCGTTTGGTCGGATTTTTTATCGAAAGTGCATTTGAGAAGTTTTTAAAGAACTCACGCTTGAATCCCATGAGCATTGATGATTTTGGTATTGTTAGATGTGTTTTGATGATTGGAAATAGTTTGAACGAAGTTGCGTTGGTGCTTTTGGTTGAAGTCCCGGGGGCCTCGGGTGTGTTTCGGGTGAGTTTTAAGCGAGTACGGACACACCGAAACATAGAAAAATGGAGGTGGCAGTAGTGGAGGCGCGGACCGCACTCCTTTTCGCGCTAGGCGCGCTAGGCGCAAGGGAAGATCTGCAGGCTACTAGTTCTACTTCGGAAGCTCATATCTTTTTATCTACACAGAATTTTGAGGTGATTCAAAAACAAAAGTTGTAGAGCTTTGAATCTAGTTTGCAGAATCATATTATACTAGGCATTTCGACAACTGTAGCAAAAGTTATGGCCAAAATAGTGAAGATTGTCACTATAGTCAAATTGATGCGCGGCTGCGACCATTTTTGTGCGATCAGCACTCCATGGGCGCGGACCGCAGTCATTTTTGTGCGGTTAGCACTGTCGGAACCCGAGGGTTACTCTATAAATACGATGTTTTGGATTTTATTTGATTTTTGGACCTAGAGAGCTCGGATTTTAGGCAATTTTTCGAAGGTTTTTCAAAAAATTCATCGGGGTAAGTGATTCTAACTCCGATTTGGTTAGAGTACATGAATCTATCATTATGAAATTTGGGAAGAAATTTTTGGAATCTTTCAAAAATATAAAATAAAGATTTGAAGGACCAAATGGTGTTGGAATTGGATAAATTTCATATGGTTAGACTCGTGGGGAGATAAGGAATCCGTTGATGATAATTTTATAATTTTACGAGACATGGACCCGGGGCTCGGGTTTTGCAAATTTCGTGAATTTTAATATTTTTCGATTATTTTCGATTGGGTATTGTCCCATTCGCATATTGTGATGTATTCGCTCTCTTTTTGGCTAGATTCGACGCGTGTGGAGGCCTATTTGATGGGCAAAGGCATCGCGGGCTTGATATTCTAGCGGTTCGAGGTGAGTAATACTTGGGAATGATATCCTGAGGGTTTGAAACCCCGGATTTGCACATCTTAGTGCTGTATTGTGGTGACTTACACATTGGACGTAGAGCACCATTGGGGATTGTGACTTCGTCTGTCCCGGTTGTTGGTTTTTACCGTGTATTTGTAAATGATTTGTTGTTATCATTATGACTTGGGCTCATTGCCATACTTGGGGCTTATTGCCGATTGTTTGAACTCTTTGTGAGCTATCATCACAGTTTTCCTTACTATTTGAAATCTTATTTGAGCTCAGTCCGTGTGATTACACTGTTTTATGAACTCAGTTATATTTTACTCAGACTTAGAGATTTAACTGATATCTGAACTATCATTTGAGGTGAGTATTATTGTTTTACTGATGCCCCGAGGGGCTTTTTGACTATTTTTGGACCGATTGAGGCCGAGGGCCATATATGAGGGCATGAGGAGTGATGTGAGGAGGCTTTCAGGCCTCGAGTGAGATGTGAGGAGGCTTTCCGGCCTCGAGTGATATGTGAGGAGGCTTTCAGGCCTCGAGTGTTATGTGTGCATATGCATATACATGCATGGATCATGCTGCACACCGCAACAGTGTGATATTGATATCGCGCTTGGTCTATAGGAGCCCCTCCAGAGTCTAAACCCCCACAGTGAGCGTTGGTACCCAAATGGATCGGGCTCCACGCCGCAGCGGTCATGTGTAGTGCATTACATTCACGTATTAACTCTTGTTTGTACTATGTGGCATGACATTTAGCACTCATATATCATTGGCATATATACTATTACTTGCCTTGTTGACCAGATACCCTCGTGTTATATGTTAAGGAGTGATGTGCCCAAGGGGCCGATTTATAAGCCAACTTGCTCTATCTAATATTGTATTATCTTGTATATATATATATATATATATATATATATATATATATATATATATATATATATATATATATACAAGTTATAGAGCATTGAATCTAGTTTGCAGAATCATATTATAATAGGCATTTGGACAACCGTAGCAAAAGTTATGGCCAAAATAGTGAAGCTTGTCACTGCAAGTCAAATTGTTGCGCGGTCGCGACCACTTTTGTGCGGTCAGCACTCCCTGGGCGTGGACCGCGGTCATTTTTGTGCGGTTAGCACTGTCGGAATCCGAGGGTTACTCTATAAATACAATATTTTGGATTTTATTTGATTTTTGGACCTAGAGAGCTCGGATTTTGGCCATTTTTTGAAGATTTTTCAAGAAATTCATCGAAGTAAGTGATTCTAACTTAGATTTGGTTAGAGTACATGAATCTATCATGGAATTCATCATTTAATTAGTGATTTTAGATGAAATTTGGGAAGAAAATTTTTGAATCTTTCAAAAATATAAAATAAAGATTTGAAGGACCAAATGGTGTTGGAATTGGATAAATTTCATATGGTTAGACTCACGAGATAAGGAATTCGTTGATGATAATTTTATAATTTTTTGATACATCAACCCGAGGCTCTGGTTTTGCAAATTTCGTGAATTTCAATATTTTTCGATTATTATCGATTGGGTATTGTTCCATTCGTATATTGTGATGTATTCGCTCTGTTTTATGCTAGATTCGACGTGTGTGGAGGCCTATTTGAGGGGCAAAGGCATCGCGGGCTTGATATTTCACCGGTTCGAGCTGAGTAATACTTGGGAATGATATCTCGTGGGTTTGAAACCCCGGATTTGCACATCTTAGTGCTGTATTGTGGTGACTTACATACTAGACCTGAGCGTGGGGTAGAGCACCATTTGGGATTGTGACTTGTGACTTGGTCCGTCCTGATTGTTGGTTTTTACCGTGTATTTCTAAATGATTTGTTGTTATCATTTTGACTTGGGCTCATTGCCATACTTGGGTCTAAATTTCCGATTGTTTGAACTCTTTACGAGCTATTATCACAGTTTTCCTTACTATTTGAAATCTTATTTGAACTCGATCCGTGTGATTTACATTGTTTTATGAACTCAACTATATTTTACTCAAACTTAGAGATTTAACTGATATCTGAACTATCATTTGAGCTAAGTATTATTGTTTTACTGATGCTCGAGGGGCTTTTTGACTATTTTTGGATTGATTGAGGCCGAGGGCCATATATGAGGGCATGAGGAGTGATGTGAGGAGGCTTTCAGGCCTCGAGTAAGATGTGAGGAGGCTTTCAGGTCTCGAGTGATATGTGATGAGGCTTTCAGGCCTCGAGCGTTATGTGTGCATATTCATATACATGCATGGATCGGGCTGCACGCCGCAACGGTGTGATATTGATATTGCATTTGGGCTATAGGAGCCCCTCCAAAGTCTAAACCCACACAGTGAGCGCGGGTACCCAAATGGATCGGGCTGCATGCCACAGCAGTCATATGCATTGCATTGGATTCACGCATTCACTCCTATTTGTACTATGTGGCATGACATTTAGCACTCATATATCATTGGCATACATACTATTACTTGCCTTGTTGACCAGATACCCTGGTGTTATATGTTAAGGAGTGTTGTGCCCAAGGGGCCGATTTATAAGCCAACTTGCTCTATCTAATATAGCATTCATATGCTTGTCTGTTGAAAAAGAAAAAGGGATATTTGTTAAAGAGATTTT